>JAUESF010000047.1:162170-179670 GCA_032274765.1 Malacoctenus tetranemus
TATATATGAGCCAATGACTTTCATCAAAGAAAAAAATCTCCAGCTGAGAAATAAAGTATTAGCAAAACTGTGCTAACCGCCAGCATGAGCATTAGCTGGCCTTGTCAGCGAAATATATAGACTTTGCTTGTGGAGTGCATTGTAACCCTTGAGCAGTCCCACCATACTTCACATAAGTCGCACTTTCATTGTCTGTGATGCAAACAATAGTGACAGTTGTCGTCGGAAAAAACCCACCAAAAATAAAATAAACCTCATCATTAACACATTTGCGTAAAAGAAAAGGTCACACCCAGGTCAGGTCACCAGACTGTCAGAGCACCATCACATACACACGCACGCACGCATGCACGCACACACAGCTTTTTCAGTATTTTGATTCTTAATTTTCTGATCAAGTATTTCAGTTGACCAAATTTGGTTAAAGATTTAATGTAGAAAACGAAATTTAAAAAAAATACTGTACTACCCAAATGGAACAGAAACTGAAGTGATGCTTTAGCTCTATAGCCCGTTTATCTTTTCAGTTTTATAGCATTTCAAGAAAGTTTTGAGAGATGCAACACATTCAACTTCAATTGTGACAGAACCAAACACTGAACATACTGAGCGTTTGTTTCCTCTGTGCCTCACAGCGCTGGACAACAGTGATCTCTCAAGATCACAACCACATGAGCTCATTCCAGATGTGTTCAATAACGATCGTGCGACAGATTGAGGGAGAGAAATAATTGTGGATGCTAATGGTGGTGAAAGAGCTCCAGGACGCACTTAACGAGACGCCCAAAGTGATTTTGCTATCTGTTTGGGAAGTTTAATTGACAGTGACTTTGCAAAAGTCACAGCACGATCTTGTCGTTTAAGTGGTCTGTGGTAACTGCAAATAGAACAGCGTGTGGTGGAAATCGGGCGCTGTTGCCGGCGAACGCTGAGGGAACTCGCGGCGCCATTCGCATTCCGTTGTCCTCCATTACCTTCAGTTGTGTGCGAGAACGCTTTGCTGGCTGGGAGGAGTGGAGTTTTTATGTGGTCGCCCTCCCAGTGTGAACACATTACATGCTCCAAACTTCTGTGAATTAGTTGAGCGCGTGGAATAAAACTGGGACATAGAGAAGACCTATTTGCAGACTCCCCCTAAAAATAACTCTACTGAGACGTTCAAAGGTTTGGTTTATTTGACTCTCACCTTTGTTTTGATGAATACAGTTTATTAAAATGGAGGGAATTGGAAAAAAAAACCCTCCAAAGCTGAAAAAGGTGAACTATAAAAATTCAGAATATATTATATAATATCTCACCAGATTTTCCATTTAATTGACTGAGTTGGGCCTTTTCTGGAGCATTTCTGGATGTTTGAGCTGAATTGACAGAAAGCTGCTGTGCTGAGGAAACCGAGCCTGTCAGTTTACTTATTAACAAATATGCTTGAATAGGAAAAGCATTTGCACAGGTAAACATGGAAAACAAAACAACAAAAAAGAGAAAACAAATAGTAAATAATGAGAGCAGGTTTCACATGATGCTTTCAAAGATTCAATTCCCACCTGACAGTGACTCCAACTTCCACTGTTTTACCACTTGGACCCAGAATCGAATTAAGCCGATTATTATTTCAGTCATCTGATTAGAGAAGTCAGCACAGTGTGGATTTGGCTGCCAATGAGAAGGTCCCATGTGTGGGAGTGTCACAGAAGACAGCCATACTTGCATGTAGTCCTGAGGAGATGGAAAGCCTCGCTTGAAACTTTCGAAGCTTGTGTAAGACATTGAGCTTCAGGCTTTTGTAGTTTCCCCCATGATATTATTGGCTAAAGGTCCTAAAATGCTCTGCTTGCCGAAGAGTAGATCAAAGAAGACATCACTTGAGATTACTTGTGTACGTTCGTCCAGAACAGATGAGAAACCCCTTGAAGTGAGAGTAGCAATATGTTATGAGATATGCTCCTCTTCAGCACAAGAAGAGACACAGGAATCGTGAAGGAATTGGTGCACTCTCTAATCATGCAATTCATTGCATGATTAGAGAGACCGGCAGATCTCTGAGACCGGCAGAGCTCCAATGCCGCATTGTGAGTTAACTTTCAGGTTATGCAAGATTGATTTCCAAAAGCAGCATTCGACACATCCCATTTACAGTGAAGCTTAAAGAATCACCATAGGAGCGGGGGGGGGGGGGGGGGGTGGGGGGGGTTCACGGAGCATTTGGGGAATTCGGGGCAAGTGCCAACAAGTGCTGGCAAAATGAAAAGCGAAGACGGGGCTCGCCAGATCTTTCTAAAAAAAACAATGTGTCGGGGATTCCAACACCAAAGATCCTTTGTCACAGCTGAATTTCTTGTACATTTAAAGAGAGCACTGTTGCATTCGCTGCTCATTTCATCAAGAATCGAGAACAGTGCACGACTCCCTCCAATAAATGGCATCAGAATTCTTAAAAAGCTTCCTGCACTCAAAGAAACCCCCAGCAAGAATTAGGCTCAGACACACGCGATATTGCTCCAATCACACAGCGATGTTTTACTTTGGCTCAGCCAATTATTTTAGGAGAGTGGGTGTCACACTTTAAGAAGGTGGATATCTCATTTTTGCGCAGGAACTCATTATCCCTTCAGACCAAGCCGGTGACAAAAGGAGAAGTTGCATTCAAAGGACAGAATTTGAATGAGAAATGAAATTAATTTAATGGCGTGGACATGGAGGCCAAATAGGCCCTAAAGGGGGCTGTGAAATTCTACAGCCGCCCCCTCAGTATGTGGCTTCATTGAATTCAAGCCTGGAACAAAAAAAAAAAAAAAAAAAAAGGAGAATTTGAATGCGTCACACTTTGCTGCTGCTTTGCAGAAATGTGTCATGCCAGTTTTGAAAAAGTTCTCACCAAGTCGCTAAAGTTTCATGACCTGGGGGGGTGGGGGTAATGAAGCGCATGCAAATTCTTCCGCGCGGGAAGGCGCTCGTGAAATAATCTGAATCGGGGATTCTTTTTTTTTTTTTTTTGACACCCGGAGAGGTGCCTACCTCAGGCTGCTGCGACGGCCTCGGCAGACAGGTGACGGGAGGATTTCCCCGTGATCGGCTGCTGTGAATGTCACTAAACGGGCGTGAAAAGCGGCAGCCAAGCGAGTTACAATCGAGTGGCACTGGCGGATTTGTCCGCGTTTAATGAGGCAGCTGGCGGGGAGGGAGAGGCATTGTTTCCCTCTCATTGGGGATGCATTGAGTAATTTGCTGTTACCGGGGAGATGCCATCCCCCCCTTTTTTCATCTCCCCCCCATCTCAAAAGCGCTCGCCCTGACCGCCGCGAATGCCAAAAGTGGCCCGGGTACCATTCCTCAGCACGTGGTTGGCATTCAGCTTACAAGACCCACCAAGGCCACAAATGTTTCTCCACAAGCTAATAGGATGTCAAGGGGAAAATGAGTAATTAAAGCAAATACAGCACTCTGACTACAAGCCGAGTGATTTCTAACAAAATCAAACCAATTATGTGAGATTTTGGACATCAATCCTAATTGTGTAAACAGATATTTCAATGCTTTGTTTGAAACTCGATGACCAACACCATTAGGACAATTATTACAGACAAAAAAAAAACACTTTTACTTTGAAGGGTTTGTGATTTTTGTCTGTTCTGGCTCATTTAGAGCAAATTATGCAGTCGCGAGACTTGCCACCGTTTCCCTGCGGCTCCATGCGCTCCCAAGCTCCTGCTGGAGTGTCCCACCACCTGCACAGTCAGTTGCACTCGGATCTATTATGTCATACTTACAGAAATGTAATGTTGCACAAAGGTAATGAAGTGCAAGCCGATGCAAACCAGTCGGCATAAATTACCATCACATTTTCATAGTTTGGGATTCAGGTGGAAAAAAAGGGGGGGAAAAACAAAAAAACAAGACAACAACATGCCCCAGATACAAAAAGAAGAAACATAACAAACATGGCACAGCACTACATATCCCACAGTGCAACTCTGTAATAATAGATCAATTCTGAATCTCCGCACATACCATTGGACGAGTATACAGGCAATGTAACAAAGCCATATATAGCTTTCCCAACACTTGCTGTGACAGTTGACAGTGTGAATTTAGTTGACGTAACAGCATCTTACAGGAACAATACAATGAGAACAACAAAAATAAAGTGTGAATATTTTGGCATAAATGACAGCATGTCCAATTAACTTTGTACATTCATTCACAAAGATTGGAGCCCAATATTGAAGTAGTTCAAAAGGTGGGCTTCCTCTAACAGTCAATGTGACGACGACAAAAACAACAACAAAAAGGTGGACGACAGAGAAATGAAAAGTGAGGTGTTTGCAGGAGGTTGGATGACGACAGAACAGACCAGCGGACGTTGTTTGTACACTCTGACGTGAGCAAACAAAGAGTGCTCCATTGTTCGTACTGGTTTCATTCCAAACTAGAGATTCAACCTTAAAACGACAACATTGCCCTCTTGCGATTTTAGTTCCTGTGACAACAACAAAGAAACACTAACGATAATATAACGACATTGATAGATGGGTGACCAAAACCACAAAATATCCTATCATCTAAACTGTATTTTCGATGTACTTTGTTCATGTCAAGACTGAAACTATCTTTATTTTCCTAAATTTGCGACAGACAGTCCTTTTTTTTTTTTTTTTAAAAAAAAAGGAACCTTTTGGAGTGAAGAATACCCAATACATTCTGAGACATCAACATTTACTAAAGTATTCTCTTGTGATGAGTAACAGGTGGGATTCATTGGAGACAAGGTTATCTTGCGAGCCAGTATTGACCCATGAGCCACACATTTGACACCCCTGCCCCTCGCGGCTGTTGGAATTAGCAGGACGCCAAACAGTGATAATGACAAGTCCATGAACGAAACAAGACGGTATTGTTGTTTTGCAGTGACGTGTATGTTTCAACCCAAGCAGCGGCCTTTTTCCTAAATGTTCTTTTTCCAGCAGATGTGGCCTCTAAGCGTCACCTGACTCAGCCTGTGTCGCTACGTTACTGACGTGTTGATGTGGTCGGTTTGCAAAATCGTACAAAACCGGCATTTTTACAGGCGGGGATGTCGCTTTGACAGATTTTGCGATTCGCAAAGGAACAATGCAATATATGTGAATACAACCCGACCCTCCTGAAGTAGCTGAAGATTGAGTGCATTAGCAGAAGCTGCATTGCATTCTGTTGCTGTCATGAGACAACAAAAGGATGTAGGCATTTCTATCGTTTCACTTTCCTGGACTGTCCGGCTCTTGCCTGCCGTCGCACCAATGGAAGCTGGGATCCAGTCCAGCATAAGCGATTCATGAAAGATGGATAGATGGACAGACGGATGGATAATTCATAAAAAGCTCCAATTACACATTCATGAAGGAGTTTTTTTTTTAAAAATTGAAAATTGACATTAAAGAAAGAAGCTTCCTACTTGGTAATGGATTGGTAAAACAAGAAATGAGGCTAAAAAGGCTCGAGAAATGTGACATTTATATACTTTTATGGTGAATTTTTGAGTCATAAAGCCTAATAAAAGCCATTTTTAACAATATCCTTTGTTCCTGTGACTCTACTGTACATAAAGGTCCTTGAAATGAAAGCTGAGTGCAGAGCTGTCATCACAAAACTTAGCTTCTTCTCTTTTTGTTTCCTGTTCCGCAACGACGAGACAAACTGAGACCATTTATAGCAAAACACTGACATTTGTGTAACAGTGCACCAATTTGCACTGCAGAGGAGTAGCTTTCCATAGCCGTATTATTACTGTATCGCTAACAGGCGGCTCATGTTCATTTGAAATGGGAACAAAAATGGAAAGAGGGGGGTGGATTACTGAGCCTCAACGAGTGAAGGGGAAAGGGGGAATAAAAAAAGAAAGAAAAGTTGAGGCAACACATTCAGGGTAGAGATGAGACATTCTGCAAGGGAGCAAATAATTTACATAAAAACAAAGTGCAAAGACTTGTAGAGGCAGAGAGGAGGAGGGGAAACCTGGGGGGGGTGTTGGGATGAGTCACAGATAACATCTGCACCCTAAAGATGAAGCCGCATGTGCTTCACAGACCTGAACCTCGACGTGAGGCGGAGGCTTTGGCAGGAGAGAGAGATTCTCCAAATTAGGAGACGCCGGGGCTCGTCGCAACGATCCGGATTTGGTCGCTTTTATGGGAACTTGCAGGGGAACGTGAGAGAGAACGGAGGCTGTCAAAAGCATGTGTGTTTGCACAGGATTCCACAGAACAATAAACAAGTTTGTCACTTCTTAGGCAGACACAGAAAAACAACACAAAAACCATGTTTTCTTGTACAAAAAAAACCTTTGACTAACAGGGCGTCAATGTTTTTTTTTTATCACATAATAATATTCAATAGTTTTTTCAGAGTTTTGTCTTTTGAACCCAGTGAAATACGAGGCAGAGTGAGGATAAGAGGGGAAGATCTACTATTTCTCCACATCTTGCAGTGCTGATTATGCACTAACAAATACGCTTGCTTACACTTTAACTCACACTATGAGCGACTCAAAGCTCGCAAGTCGCTGCTGAAACCACGCATCAAATGGTGAAAAGAAGTCAGCTCGTGTCCAAAAATCTACATGGCCCCTGTTTGATTTGGTCCCACAAAAAGTTGGGACAGGCAGAGCTCCAACAACAGCTTGCACCAGTTTTGCTATTCGCACCATTGCGTTTGGCAGCTGAAAAGAAAGAGACCAATTAGTCAGAGTCACTATTTCAGCAGAATAATGACAAACTTCGCTCTGATGCAACAGCATGTCTCCATAGTTAGAGTCCAGGCGCTGGCTCACTATCTCATGTTATCGCAGATGTAGTCAAATGTATATTTGGGAAAGAGGAACTCGGTGGGAATATGTGCGTCAAGTGTTTTTCACCAGGACTCTTGCGATATGTGGGCCCGATGTAGCAGAAAGCTGTTCAAACATGAAGGCGAACAACTTTCAACTCACTGGTAAAATCAGTCGCTACAGTTCCCAAAGGCTGAAAAGGTGCTGTTCAAGAAGGAGAGCCAATGCAATGTGGCTGTCAACACGCAGCCGTCCAAGCTTTATTGGGGAGGTTTCACTGAAATCACCTCCTTCATTTAATGCCAGGAGTGAAATGTTCCTGAATTCGTCACCTTTGTGCCATTTTGAACGAAAGGTTGTGTTAGCTTCATTCCAAGGTACATCTGTTCTGCTTGAATTCATACTTTTTATGCAACATTTTGTCTTCAACTTTGCATTTTTAAGACATTGTTGATATAGATGTAGGTTGAGGTTGTTCGAGGGTGCTGCTTTGTTTGATTTTATGGGACATCCAGCAGGTTTAAATCATCCTGTGATCAAAATCCACATTTTGTATTGATTCATTCCTGTTTGTTTGTTTACTTTCCTCCATCATTTCTAGTGTCTCAGTTGGACAGATTAGAAACACTTTGACATGTCGCAACTTTTCAAGGCACCTTTCACTTCAAACATTTGCTTTAAAATTTTCTTTCCCTATGTATTTTGTTACCACAAAGGTTCTCGACAATCTATTTGCATCAAAGTCCCTAAAACAATCATCAACATCAATTTGCTGTCACAGCTGAACTAAAATGTCAGTTAAATTCAGCCCCCTCAAAAAAAAAAAAAAAAAAAAAAGGAGAAGCAGATGAGACTAAAAATAGAGGCGGAATCTTCTCTCAGTATTTAAACCAAATCCTGGGATCATCAGTAATCCTGCAGTCCACTCACACCATCTCCCCCTTTGCTCTGCCATGTTCCTGGCTCGCAGCGCCCCAAGTGGTCAATCCCATCATCACTCCACAGAGCCACAATCCTCTCCCTCTGGGGCTTTACTGACTGTTTCTGACCCCCCCCCCCCACCGCTTCTTTCTCCCCCCCCTCGTCAAATCTCTTCCACGAGATAAACATGCGTTTCCACGAGCGGATGCCATCAGATGTGGGCAACATCCTGGAACCCATGGCTGATTTTTTGGCGGTTCTGATTGGTCACGGAGTTGCATAACTGTCTCTGCAGCAGGTGGGACGAGAACAGCAGGAGGAGGAAGAGCGAGAAAGAAGATGAAGGAATGATCCAGGGACTTTTTTTTTGTTTGTTTGGGGGGTGGGGAGGAGAAATAAATGACAGAGTGTCTCCTGTTTTTTTTCTGGTTAAGGCACTGGAGCGCCCCCCCACATACACATACACACACACACACACACCCCACCCCCCACCCTCGAGGACCCACATCGCTTCCAGGAACAGCACCCTTCACGGGAGGGGCAGCCAAGTCACTGCAGTAAAACATTGGACTGAAAAGACGCTTTCTCAGCCAATTTGAGTCCGTTTTTTTCCTGTAGCTATTTCTGCTTAGTTTGATCGAATCGACGACAGCAGAGGAAGCAAAGATGGGCGGGGGGGACAGATCTTGAGCCGGGGTGGACGTATCGGATTCAACTTATCCGATTCAATCCCCCCGCTCCCCCCCCCTTACACCCCCTATGCTACCTTCCCTGCCCGCGTCCCTTTTTTAGTTCATCACTGCCATGGGTATTAATAATTAATGAGGACAATTCTCTCACGTCTGGATGAGTCATACTTCTTTTTTTTCTTCTACTCGCTTTCCCGGAAGCCCAAAAGGTTGGATTAACACAGAAACAGGACAATCTGTGAATATTTAACCCCAAAAATGGAATGGGGGGCTATGAATGTTTGATCGGTGCCTAAAAACGGATGAAACCCTGATACCTGCCATGAACACAGTCAGAAGACGGAACCAAAAATAAGAATATACCGGAAATGGTCTTGCAAAGGAACTGGAAGGTGGAGGGGTGAGGGGTGGGCGTGCAATGTTTCATCACCTTCACGAGGTCTGAAGCAGAAACGCAGCGCGTGAAGAAGCTTTGTGAGTCCCAAACGCGAAACAAACAAACAGGCGTTTGGATTTTTGATGAACAAGCAGAGTGAAAACAGAACGTGAGTCGAAACCAGGAACCTTCGAACAGTCCTTCAGTGAGCAAACAGTCGCCGGGCCAACAATCCATAGAGCCCAACAGGACAGACGTTCTATTCGAAAGGCAGCGTATTGCGAAACACGTGAACACAGCAAAGACAATATTCCGGCAATTACCTTTATGTCCAACAACAACCCGTGAGGAGAGGCGAAGGCAAAAAGTAGCCCAAGCTAGCCAGGAAGCTCGAGAAGCTAAAAGAAATAGTGGGGACACACAGTGCAAATAGGTGCTAATTTTAATACCTTTGATTTCAACATGATTATACAAGAGAAAAAAAAATTAACCAGTATACAGGAGATTGATGAACCGATAAAAAACTGTAGTTATCATACTTGCCAAGTTACATTCTAGTCATTTGTAATGTTGTTAAAACACTCATCAGTTTAACTTAACAATAAAAAGCTTTATTTTTATAGAAATTATGAAGGACCAAATGGATTTAAGTTGATAGGAACGAAGAATCGACAAAAATACCTTTTGACTCAATTGAATAAAGAAAACAACCTTAACAAAAATGACCCGAAAACCATTATGACTGCATTTTATTTTTTTTTTAGCTACTATTGCACATGGTGATTGCACGATGGGACTCTGTTATGATCTAAACTGATTTGGGGCCTCGATTTTTTAATAATTAATTTTTCTTCGTAATTTTTTTTCCTCATTTCCTAGCATTTCCCAGAAAAGAAAAGCGAAGAAAAAAAAAAAACATCCCCACCCAACAATTTGCAGAAGCATATCGAGTTTAATGCACATTTATTTTGGTTGCATAATGTTAATAAGAAACCTTTTACAAGATACCGTGGGAGGATAGAAGAATAAGGAAAAATCCGCTTCGAAAAACAGTACAGATTCTAGATCGTCAGGCCTCAGCTCGTCATCGTGCGACACAATTTAAATCTTTAAAAATAAAGAAGAAGAAAAAAAAAACAGTTTAAAAAAAAATCAGGATAAACATCACAGATCACATTTCACAACCCTTCTCGTCCTGACGGGGTCGAGAGCAGAAACCGAAACGAAGAAAGACAAGTTGAAGCGTCACCGTCCGCGTGGCCTGAACTCCCTTCGCCCGCATCGCCAGTTCTCCCAAGTCCTTCCCGCACTTTTTTGTGTGTCGCTCTTTTATTTTTCTTTTAAATAATATCAAGAACTCTTTAAATAATCCTGCATAGAAAAATAAATTAACTATGTCGTTAAACTTTTTTCTTTACTACGAATTGAGAGCTGATAAGGGGGGGAGGGGGGAGGCGGGAGAGAGGAGGGGGAGGGGGAGGGGGAGTCGGTGGGTGGGGGGTCACCAATCAAATTCTATTACTCGTTGGACAACTCTGGCTTTTGTAGTCTCTTGATGATGACGCTCCATCGGTACAGTATGAGTGCGCGAGTCTCTCCTTGTAATTTACAAACCAGTCCCACAGATACAAATAATGTAAGACTTACAAAATAAATTCCAGGTTACGCTTACATGGCAAGCAGCTTTTGTAATAGTTTTTTTTTTGTTGTTTTTTTCTTCAGTAATCCATGTTTTGTTGTTTTTTTTTGTTGGGTTTTTTTTTGTCTTCCATTTTTCAGAAACAACGTCCTCTGACAGTGTATGTGCCGTTAGATTTCAACCCCCTCCCACCCCCCCCAAAAAAAACAAACAAAACAAAAAAAAACATATACCTTTAAGTAGCAATTTCTTGAATAGGAAACAGAACTCCATTCAGAAGACACTATATTTAACATGGCTCTTTACACAAAGAAAACAAGTCATGAAATCAATCCCCCGCCCCTCCCCCCACACACACACTGCTTCCCTCCCTCCAACCCACCAAAACAAGAGTTTCAGGCTTGCCTCCAACTCTCCTTACTAACGGGAGCCTTCAGGAAAAAAAAAAAAAAAGAGAGGGTGAGGGAGGGAGAGCAGGTGTGCCGCGACAAGTGCATTAATCCAAACAAAATGGCAGAGAGTCCGGGAACATCCACCGAGAACAAACAAACATCCCTCACAAGTGACAAAAGTTTAAAAAAAAAAACAAAAACAAAAAAAAACAAAAACAAAAACAATAAAAAAGAAAAAAAAAAAAAATCAAATTAAAGAAAAATAGCATCCATTGAGTCTGTGATTTTGCTAATCTCATCCCAGGAGAAGTGATTTTTGGAAACTTTCCACAGCAAAAAAACAAAACAAAAAAAAAAACAAAAAACGACAGCCATCGCTCCCCCTTCCTTTTTCCATTCTCTCTTTTAATGTGTTTATTAAAATCAGGGCTGAAGACGGCGAGGCATATTCTCAAGCACTGTTTTCAAGACCCCTTTGAATGGGTTGGGGGGGGTTTGAGGGGGGCAATGAAAAAAAAAAAAAAGAGAAGTACCCATTTCAATAGCAGCAAAAAAAAATACTACAACTGTCTGTCTGGTTTTGCTTTATGGGTTGTCCTGTGGGGGTGGGGGGTGGGGGGGCTCTGACATACTCATGTGGGTAATCCAAAAAAGGGGGTAAGGGCGGGCTGGGAAGGAAAGGGAAGGGGGGGGATCTTCTACTGTGAAAATATATCCACGCTGATTCTAGTAATAGCTTTGTAGTGTGGAGCCATTTTGTCCGTCTCTGCATTGGTCATTAAGGATTTCCAGAAGGCACTTTTTTGCTTGGTGTGTGTGTGTGTGTTCATGTGAGGCTGCAGAGAGAGAAAAAAAAAGGAGAGAGAGAGATAAATGAAGAAAGGGGGCGGCGAGAGAGCGAGGAAGAGGGCGAGGAGCAACCGAAACTAGAGAAACGTGTTTGCTGTCTGTCTGTCTGTCTGTCTGTTTGTCTGTCTGTTTGTCTGTCTGTCTGCCCAAGTATGTGTGTGTTATGTGTGACTCTGACCTCATGTATCGGAGTCTAATCAATGCACGAAAAAAAAAGGGAACACAACAATCCCTACATTTTACTCAGTGCAGTCTGCTCCTCGAGCACCTGCAGGTAATCAGGTGTTCCTTGGAGCTTGGCTTTCAGCTCGTAATACTCACTTTTCCTCTGCTCCACCACGATCTTACTGTGGTTCCCGCCTATCAGCGACGTCTTCTTCATCTTTCTATCCAGCGACTTCTCCGGGTAGCGGATCTCGTAGCCGCCCATCCCTATACTGTTGAAATCCCGCTTGCTGTCCAGGAAGTTGTGGATGAACATGCTGGGCTCGCGGTGCGGCAGGAACTCCTCCAGCTCGTCGATGGTGCTGAGGCGCTTGTTGCGCTCCAGGGTGGACAGGGTCGAGAGCGAGTCCTTGTCCTTGTCGGCGCTGTTGCGCAGGATGATCTTCTGCCTCTGCGAGTCGGCGAACTTGAAGCCGGCGTCCATGTCCGAGGAGCGGCCGATCCCGCAGGTGTGGCTCTTGCCGATGTGCTCGATCGTCTGCGGGATGAAGGCCTCGCCCCCCAGGTCGTCCCCCGGGATGGAGCCCTTCTTGCCGGACTTGTGGCTGTGCCGGCGGAGCTGCAGCGACATGGAGCCGCACTCCTGGTTCCCCAGCCCCTCCTGCCGGCCCACTGGTTTTTTATTCCGCCTCAGGACAAAGACGAGTAGGCAGAAGGCCACAAACACAGTGAGGATGAGCACCACGAGGATGCTCAGGATCATAATTGAGAGAGGCACAGGCCCTCCCGGTGGTGCTTTGCCAACTCCGGCAGGCGACACTGAGGTCAAAATAGGGGTGGCGCTAGTCTGAATAAATGGGGGCCTGGCAAGCTTGGGACAGAGGATCTCATTTTTCAAGAGGCGCAGCTCAATGTTGGAGAACTGCACTGGGGAGGCACATTTCACCTCTCTGGCAGCCACTCCATCACTTAGCTTTTCGAGCCAGAGTTTGAGGGCGACCAGATCGCAGGAGCACTCCCACGGGTTCCCTTCCAGGTCTATCTGGGTCAATGACCGCAGCTGGTCCAAGACACCGCTCACTGGCAGGGTCATGAAGTGGTTGTTTTTCAGATTCAGCCTGGCCAGAGAGACGCCCGCAAAGACGTACGCGGGGAGACTCCGGAGCACGTTGTTGTTGAGATACAGGAGTTGCAGGTTCGGCATGGAGTCAAAGGTGCCCGCCAGGATTTCCTTTATGGCATTGTATTCCAAATACAGGTACTGCAGATTCATGAGGCCCAAAAACATCTCGGGGTGCAACTGCTCGAGCTGATTGCCGTTCAGATACAGTCTCCTCAGATTCGTGAGGTTGGCAAACACACCTTTCTGCACCGTGACTATTTGATTGCTGCCCAGGTGGAGCAAGTCTAGGCCCTCGAACCCTTGGAAATCGACGGGGCTGATATCGCGGATGTAGTTCCCACTCAGGTGAAGCTTCTTGGCGTTGGGGGGCTTGGGAATCAGATCGGCCAGGTTCTTTATATTCCTTTCCTGGCAGCTGACGCTAATGCCAAAGTCAGAGGGGTGAGCTTTGCAGCTACAGGGCTGGGGGCACATCAGTGGCGGGGTCCGCGTCTGAAAGGAAACGATCTGAGTGTTTCTTCCGAAAGGGGGTAAACCAGCCACAATACCATTACCATAAATCTTAGAGGAGTCGGTGGTTTTTGGCGATTTCGTGGCGATGGGGCCCACTGTTGTCGGGGACATCTTGGAGGGCCCACCGTCAGGTGGTCCGGGCGGCATCCTCACGTCAAAGTCACTCCCTGTCCCCATGGGACAGAGCTCCTGCTTATTGGTTTCTTTCAGGAGCCTCCCGTATAAGTCACTCGGCGTTTCGCATATGGCCTCGCCGATGAAAATGTTATAGGGCATGTTTTCGAGCCACGCCTTGAGAGGCGCCAAGTCGCAAGTACAATTCCAGGGGTTGTCGTCCAGCTGCAGCTCGACGATGCGCCCGATGTGCTCCAGAACCCCCAAGTACGGAAGCTTCTGGATCCTGTTCCCTCGTATATCCAGGTGCGTGAGCGAGGCAAAGCGGAATATGTTGTCAGGCAGCGCCTGGATGAGATTGTCATTCAATATCAGCACCTTGAGCTTGTGCAGTTTGTTAAATGCTCCCTTTTCAATGTATTTGATGAGGTTGTAATCAGCCTGAAGGTACTCCAGGTTCTCTATGCCTTGGAAAGTGTCCGCTCGCAGCACCTTCAGCTCGTTATTGTTCAGGTGCAGCTGCTTCAGCGCGCTCATCCCCATGAACGCTCCGCCCTCGATGTTCTGCAGCTTATTGTTCCCCAGCTGCAGCGACACAGCGTGGGTGAAGTTGAGGAAGGAGTTCGGGTAGAGGATGATTAAGAAGTTGTTCTGGAAGTTGAGGTGGTAGAGCGACGAGGCCGGAGGGATGAGCTGCGTGGGCCGGTAGACGGTCACCTTCTCGCAGTTGACGTACAGCACGTTCTCCACCGACATGCAGGAGCAGGCGGCGCAGGTCTCGGCCATGAGGTCCGAGGGGGACGGGTAGGCCACCGGGGGTCCGTCCGACATGGAGGAGGAGGAGGAGGAGAGGGCGCCGGAGATGGAAGCGGAAAAGGCTGCCAGCAGGAGTACGAGCAGCATCTCGCCGGTTAGAGATCCTCCCCCAGAAAATCATTTAGTAACCTTTGGAGGGGGCGACATAAAAAAAAAGAAGGGTGCATGCAGCAACAGTCACACACGCACACAACAGATGTACAAACAAAGACAACACACGCACAGAAAGCAAACCATCAAAATGCATCCTGGAGATTAAACAATCCTTCGATCTACGATTGCATATTCATAAAAAAAAACCAGACGAAGCACATTTTGGCCGATCACTTTATCTTCCCAAAGAGCCCTCGGGACTGCCTGCTCTAATTATTGCACTTCTCCATTAGAATCATTGCAGAGAGTGGATTTTGGCATTGACACAATGCTTCTCCCTGACAGCCCCCGATGTTTGATGCAGATCATTCAGTACTGCGGGAAGCGCGGAGGAGAGAGAGAGAGGAGGAGGAGGAGGAGGAGGGAAAAAAAAGTACCACACTGCTCTCCGAGGACGCACTCCTTCCTCGCAAGCTGCCGCACATCTAAGCATCCTGATCCTGTGCCTCCGAAGCGTCAAGCGTCGCCTCGGAACACGTCGGGACCGGATTCTTATCCCCCCCCCCCAAAAAAAATTCTCTCCTAGCCTTTTTTTTCCATCATATTTGCTTTTTCTTTTATTTTTTCAGATTTGCGGTGTTGGTGGTGGTGGTGGTGGGGGGGTCATTAGAAGCCCCCCCTCTGACTCCACCACTCACTGAGCAGCACATACAGGTTTTTTCAGCAAAGCAACTGTGAAGTGCAAGGGGAAAGAATTGGGACCCTGCCATTTCCTGACACATTGAGGGGCTTTCAGAATGGCACCCATAGGTCAAAGCAGCAATTTTTTTTTTTATCCACCAGTCAAAAAGCAGGAAACTGTTGAAAATTGTGGTGAGCTTAAGATTTCTCTCTCTCTCTTTCTCTCTCTCTCTCTCTCTGACACAAATCAGGTCATTTCTAAAGGAATCCAAACATCCAAATCATGACACTCACCCAAAGCTGTGGTGGTAAGGATTGCAGCTCCCTCTGGAGACGCGGGGCAGCATTGGTGAGACATGGATGGAGACGCAAGGGGGGGTGGGGGGTGAGAGAGACAAACGGTCCCCCTTCTCCGGTTGACAGTTTTTTTCCCTCTCTCTCTTTTTCTTACAGGGGCGCAACAAGGTTCCTCCAACACCGACCCCCCTCCCGTTTCTCTTTTTTTTTGCTAGATCCCCATGCAGGCTCCGACACGAACCGTGCACGCGCCCAAAAAAAAAAAAAAAAAAAAAAAGTGGAGGGTGGCGGATTAGAAGGGGTAGGGGGAGGCTGGGGTGCGGTGGAGATGGAGAAGGAAGGAAGAGAGGGGTGAGAGGAAAAGAGAGAGAGGGAGTGGAGGAGGAGGGGGTGGGGGTGAGGGGGGGGTCCGATTTCAGCCGATGCGTCTCTTGCTGACGGGCTCCTCTTGCTTGGAAAAATCACCCCGCTGGTCGCTCGGTCCCCAAGGTGGCCGTACTACCTCCATGGGAAAGCGTTCACGTGAAGATGGGAGAAAAAGCAGCAAAGAGAAAGAAAGAAAGAAAAAAAAGGGTGATTTTTTTTTCTCCTTTCTTTCTTTTTTCTAGAAATCTTGACCGTGCGTCCGGCGGCTCCAGGGCGTCGGAAGGGGCGCGCGGCGGACGGCGACGCGGGCGAGTGAGACCGTCATCCTCGGGAGTTTTTTTTTCTCCGACGGGGGAGAGAGGGAACGGGTAACCATCTCTG
Organism: Malacoctenus tetranemus; assembly: GCA_032274765.1. Taxonomy (NCBI): domain Eukaryota; kingdom Metazoa; phylum Chordata; class Actinopteri; order Blenniiformes; family Labrisomidae; genus Malacoctenus; species Malacoctenus tetranemus. Next base: position 178,388 of record JAUESF010000047.1, read on the forward strand.
TGCGGCTGGCTTCAGCTCGGCTCATCAACCCCCCCACCCCCCCATTCACCACCACCACCACCACCACCTCCTCCTCCCCCCTCCTCTCCCAAAAAAAAGCCACAGAATAAATACGGGTCTGTTCGGAGCGGCGAAGTTGCGCACCGGGAGAACGCTTCAGAGGGCAGAACGCAGCCAAATCGCTCCCATCAGGTTCCGTTGCCCGATGTGTTATTTTCCATCCTCCTTGGCAGCGTAAATCCAGTCAGTGCGCAAAGTACGGAGGGGAAGGAAATTCTGTTCTTTTTTCGGTCTCTTCCTGACAAAATAATGATTAAAAAAATGGGAATAAAAGACACACTGGGAGATACTGAAGCTTCCTTTCTCTCCCACTCCTCAAAAAAAAGCGGGTAATACAAATTAGAGTCGGGGAGAGAAGAAGCCGGTGCGTAAAAGATGAATAATGCAGTTCTTGAGGCTTTTTTAGTCCGCTGCTGTGCGAGAAAGGAGCAGGAAAGTCCGCGCTGCCATCGCTCCTCTGGAAAAGGGAGCGATAAAACAAAGCCCCCTTCTTACAAAACAAAAGAATCGAACTTGATCGGGGGAGATTCCGTGGTTTTTTTGTTTTGTTGTGTTTTCTTCCTCACTCAGAAAGGAAAAAGAAAATACATCCGTGCAGGAAGAAGCGGAGGGGAGAGAGGACGGCCGGGCTGGTGCGTTCCCCCCCTCCTCCTCCTCCTCGCTCGCTGTAAAGACAGAACAGTATCCGTGTCGGGCGCATAAGTATGCTGGCTCCTTCTGCAGCCGCATTCACCGAGAGCTTCCCACACGACTAAGAGAGAGGAGAATGCAGAGATGGAGGAGAGAGAGCGAGAGAGAGAGAGAGAGAGAGAGCGAGAGAGAGAGAGAGAGAGAGAGAGAGAGAGAGAGGGAGAGAGAGAGAGAGAGAGAGAGAGAGAGAGAGAGAGCGAGAGAGAGAGAGAGAGAGAGAGAGAGAGAGAGAGAGAGAGAGAGAGAGAGAGAGAGAGAGAGAGAGAGAGCGAGAGGGAGAGAGAGAGAGAGAGAGAGAGAGAGAGAGAGACGAGCAGGAGGGGGGGAGTCTTTACCTCACTCGTTTTCTCCCTCAGGAAGGGAGGCTGCAAGAAAGAGGCAACTTCAGACCTGGAAGCACTGATCGCGCACCTTCTTCTTCTTCTTTTAAACCTAAAACGGCTTTAATTTATTTGAGGATCCGCGAGAATCTATTATATGTTTACTTTTTTTGTTCTTTTGTGCGCGTGCATGACTGACTGGATGGAGGAGAA
>JAUESF010000047.1:189972-243899 GCA_032274765.1 Malacoctenus tetranemus
AATATGCCATTCATTGAGACTTTGTGGCAGCTGACTCAAATCATGAATGCCACATTTAAAGAAACACCACTCCAGGCTTTTTCATGGTGCACTGCTAGGATTTGAACCCAGGCACCTGGACAAGCATCACTGTCAGCATTCAATCATTGAATCAAAGTTGACAGCACTGGACTGGCTTCAAAAACGTCTTTTTCAAAGACAAACACAAACAATGGGCTTGGCCTTAGACACTGCTAGGATTTGAACCCAGGATCTCCTGTGTACAAGTTAAGCACCTTCACCAGCTAAGCCACAGCGCCACACTTCTCCTGCAAATTAGCATGGAATCAGTCCTTGCTGTGGCTTGGTCAAAAAATGTATGCAAAACCGTGATGCACAAATTCAACTGAGATTAATTGCTGAATCACATCATGAAAGCTTTGATCTCACACTTCTACATCAACCGGCCTTATACTGAGACACTGCTGGGATTTGAACCCAGGTTCTCCAGTTTACTAGACAGGCACTTTCACCAGCTAAGCCACAGCACCACACTTCTACTGCAAATTAGCATGTACTCAGTCTTTACTGTGGCCTGGTCAAAAAAGCAATGCAGAAATTCAACTGAGATTAAGCCTATGTGAAGGAGCTGATGGGACTGAATCCCACAAGGAATCACATAAAGAAAGCTTTAATCTCACACCACTACATCCAGTGGCCTTTTGCTGAGGCACTCCTGGGATTTGAACCCAGGATCTCCTGTTTACTAGACAGGCACTTTCACCACCTAAGCCACAGCGCCTCACTTCTCCTGCAAATTAGCATGGACTCAATCTTTGCTGTGGCTTGGTCAAAAAAACAATAAAGAAATTCAACTGAGATTAATCCTATGTGAAGGAGCTGATGAAGCAACAACCTCCTGTTTACATGACATGCAGCTGGACCAGCGACAACAAAATAGCTCTGATGTTCACAAATATGCCATACATTGAGACATTTGAACTAAGGATCTCCTGTTTACGAGACAGGCACTTTCACCAGCTAAGCCACAGCGCCTCTGCTGTAGTGCAAAGTATTTAGCCATCAGTCGTTGCAGCCTCTTAGTCAAAAAAATGCAAGGCAAAAGACTCGTAGAGGAATGTTGCAGGGACAAAAGGCCAATGCAAAGTAACTGGTGGGATTTGAACCCAGGACCACGTGTTTACAAATCAGGCAGATTCAACAGCTCAGCGACAGTTGCTGCAATGTGCAGAAATCAAACAATGAATGAGACATTGCTTAATCACATAATGAAAGCTTCAATCTCACACAAATACAACAAACAATCATATGCTGAGGCACAGCTGGGATTTGAACCCAGGAACTCCTGCTAACAGGACAGGCACATTCACCAGCTAAACCACAGTCAGTGATTTTTGGATCAGTGGTCACAGCTTCTTAGTAAAGAAGGCAATGCAAAACACTTAAGGGCAGACGGATTCCTTTTCATTAAATCATAAATCCCAGTTGCAATCTTGGAGTTTATTTGGTAAAACAGTAAACGCATCCTTATAGTTGGATAGTTCTTAAGATACAAAAACTAGAAACACGAATGTGTGCTAGAAGAATGACCTCACTGGTGCTCGATGCCAGAAACTGGAGCCTACAAGTGACCAAAAACTGGCATGGTGACAAAACTTTGGATTTCTGATTATTGAGGTTAAATTTATGATAGATTTTTTTTTTTCAACTTTGCCTGATTTCTTTTTACAGAGCTCTTGAACCACTGAAAAGAGTGGTGGACCCAATGATATCGGGGAAATAAGGTGGACCCAAAAACGTGTGTGTGTGTGTGTGTGTGTGTGGGGGGGGGGGGGGGTATTGTTTTTACAACATCATGGGGACTTTGAACTGACTGCCTGCACCCAGACTGTGTAACGGACCATCTAATGCTTTATGAAGTTTCATGTTGAGTGTCAACATCATGATCTTATGATATACAAGTTTAAAAAAAAACTATTATAGCACATGCACACACTGATTATTGTCTGCACAGTGCACATCAACTTTTACCCTTTTAGCTGTTCCAAACAAATACAGAATTCTGTGCTACATTTTCACCTTTAAAGCAATAATAACAGACTGAAGAAAAGTCATGGTGCCGATGTCACACAGTTTGTAACTGTTAATGGACCATGACACGAAGGTGGTATGATTTTTTTAACATTACTGAGCGCATGAGTTGGAATCATGTATCAATCAAGCCAACTTAAATGTCAAAATGATAACTGTGCACTGGTTCAGCCAGTTCCAGTCAGTAAATTAACAATTTTGGAAACTGGTGTTTGAAATGAATGAAGATGAGATAACAGATGCTGTGCGGAAAGAGAAAGCCATTCTTAAAATTAGGGGAACACCTCTTCAATAAGCATGGCTATAATCCCACATAACGCAAATACATCAGGCAAAAGATGCGTGAGACAGGACAGCTACTTTTCCAAGGGAAGAAAAATGGAAAGCTGCAAAAACATGTTGGATTTCTTCCTCTGCGAATTTTCCTCATGTTTGTAGAAGCGGTTAAGAATGTGGCTGGCTTCACTAAGGAAACAAACACATTCAAAACACCATCCTTAGCACTGAAGTTAGTTCACAACCTCAAAAAAATACCAATATTATTGAATGTGAAGGAAGTATCAGGTGATAAGAGTGTCATTCAAAATACACAGGTGTTCAAACAAATCTGTGACACGAAGTGGAGTGAATGTGTGTCCTCCAAGGTCCTCAGAAATCTTAATGAGGCAAATTGGAATGTCCCACAGCTTCTTCCATTCACTGACAATGTAAAGAGAATGCACCAGTACCTCGATGTCCAATGACAGGAATACCAAACAAAACTCTGAGAAGACCCAAGTAGGAAGCACTGGGGAGAATTTGCAAAAATTACACTTTGTGAAATTATCCTCTATGATACTTCCCCTTCTCTTCTCCGATTAAAGATGCCATCTTAGTGCCAATCTTTTACTTTGAGGGATACATCGTCAGCTCATCCAGATGTGGAGCTTGCTTTGTCTGACCTTGAGTGAAAGCTTTGTAAGCACTTCCAGAGAATCAAAATGAAAGGCAAACGAGGAAGAAAGGTCCCCATTCTCCTGACTCCTGACAAGCAGGCATCGAACGAGCTACTTGTAGACACCTGCCACTTCGACATGCCTGATGAGAATTTCTTTGGTTTTTTGGAGGACCACAAGCTCTCAGCCACTTCCGAGGATCAGATGGTATTCATAAGATTGCTCAAAGCTGTGGTGCAAACAGCCCTAGAACATTATTGTCCACTTAACTAAGGAAGCAAATGGCCACTATGCCCAAGGTCCTGAACTTGAAGGACAATGAAATGGATGATCTCGCTGACTTCCTCGGCCACGAGTACATCATCAGTATTATCATCTGCCTGAAGGAAGATTAAAACTGGCAAAGAACAGCAAGGTTCTGATGGCTCGAAAGAGGGAAAGCTGTCTCAGTTTTAGGGCAAGAAACTAGATCAGATCAACATTCATCCACAAGGTAAGACAAGTCGACATATTTTTTAAAATGAATTAAGTGATGGGTGTTTCCATGCTTCCATATTTTTTATTTACACACAATAATATTTGTTGTTTGCTCCATTTCCTATGCGCCCTGCCTCCCTTTGCCTTTTTGGTGTTCATACAAGGCTTTATATGTGAAATTGGATTTGAGTTTTACATACATGCTTGCTGTGTTCCTCAGGAAATAACTGTGGACAGTGATAGATCTGACAGCAAAGATAAGGATAACAAGACTGTAAAGGACGCTATGCCTTCGAGTTCACCTTCATCTTCAATTTCCATTTCACCTTCCATTTCACTTTCACAATCATCAGGTATGGAGGTGACTGTTGAGGGAATAACTGTAGGCCCTTTTACAATTAAGCTCAGTTCCAGGAATATTTCTGCTTGTTTAGGGCTCAGTGTTGTAAAAACAGCTTCGAGACAGAATGGTGGGTTGGTTTCTTCCACCTCTGATCCAGAAGTGAAGGCAGTAACAGAAACGAACAGCTTTCTAAACAGGATGCCCTGGTGTATATATTATGTAAACCGTTGTTGAGTGTTTTTTGGAATTATGGAATATTAATTTTAATACTAAATTCAATATAGCATCTGCTAGAGTAAAATGAGCCTGCAGAGAACATGCATTTCTTTAGTTCAGTTAATATTTCAGAGACTGGGACACAAAAAGTTAAAGGGACCGTAAAGCCCTGCTTCTTCATTATGTGCATTTGTTTTCTTTTGTTTCAATGAAAAAATGCTTTTAACTGTGTATATTCTATCAAGGGAACGTGGCGATACGCACATCTTGTATATGAAATGACTATATTTCCATATAACACTTTTATTTTTCTTCTAGCTTCCACACACTGAAAATGACTAAATAATCGAATTAGAATTTCAACTAATTTCTTTATCCAGCTTCAGAAGCTTTAAATATGTTACTTAGCTGAGGCCATGCATATTAACCACTGCTTTCACTATATTGAAATATTTATTTATTACAACTGTTGTGTTTACAGACAAATCCAGGGGGGGAAAGAAATCCAGTACTGATGTTGGACAAAACAGAGATACACATCCAGCCCAAGGTAATATTTCATGGGCTCCAGGAATTATTTATCATTCAACATGTGAGGATAACAATGAAATTTGGTACTCAAGAACAGAAGCATATAAATCATAATTATTGTTTAAGATTAGCTTGAAGCACAGATTGAAATGAGGGAGTCATAAGCTGCACTGTCGCGTGTCGTTCTGGCTTCGAGGCAATGCAGCCTTCTGCCTGCAGGGAAGGGAGTGAGCAGTTCCACTTCCTTAATTAATTCCTTAATGACATTTTGTTAATCATTGAGTTTGCCTCGACTTTTGCGAAGTAGGTGAGATACCAAATATTTTGATCAGTATTTCTTTTTCCTGGTCCTGGGAACCCACTGTCTTGCATCTTGAAGATCTGTCCCTCTTCCAAGACACCTGATTCAAGTGATGAACTTGTTCTGAAGTTGTGCAGAGGCCCGAAATACATCCATTCATTTTAACTGGGAAACACCAAAAACATGCTGGACAGTGGCTTTTCAGGGCCAAGACTGAGAAACACTGGGCGAGATGATGCATGTAGCCTCGGAACATGACAGATATGTCTCAGCAGGCAGTATGTCATTAAAGTCAGTTAACCAGTTTTAATATTCTTGCCAACTGGGTTAAACTGAATGTTTTTCTGTTTGTGTTCTTCTATTTTAATAGGTTGATTGGATGAAGAGAGACTAATTTTTAGAATTCCTGTGTTGTGGGTTTCATGAGCTGGGAGCCCAAATTTAGTAAAAAAACAAACAAATATATACTTGAAATCATTTAAATTGTGGGTCCTGGATCTGGAATCTACAAAAGTTCCACTTTTTGAAAGAAAAATGGAAATTAAATAAGTTTTTGATGATATTCCAATTTTATGGATGATGGATAGATTCTGTGAACTCATGGAATCACCGCCCCTCTCCCCTCTCCTTTACTTCTCAGCAGTTCATTGCCCTTCCCCTACTGGTTAGCCAAACATGAAGTGAGACGCTGTTTTCTTATTTTTTCAGTGAAAATGTGAATACAGGACTTGTAGCCAAGAGTGATCACCCTTTAGTGGCAATTTTGAGTCACTGTGTGTACCTGTTGACACCTGTGTTTTAATTGTGATCACAGTGTGCAGCATGTGTTCACCATTTTGCACAAGTGCATGACAATGCAAACAGTGTCTCGTGATGTAAAACGTGCTCTAGGTTTTGATCACAAGGGGAATGATTTGATACCTTGGTTTATTCTGAAAAATTGACTGAGAATGGGATTTAGTGTTTTAGCAATTGAGAAAAAACGGTAAGAGACAACTTCTTCATGTACTTTCCTATAGAGAAAGAGAGACTATCTTGTAACATTCAAAAGCATCTTTAGTCACTACTTAAACTAAATAGCTTCGTATTGCACAATAAAAGGACGAGGCAACAACAGTTAGTTCCCATAATGGAACAGGGACTTTATCAATGTAGTCCTTGTAAAAATGGCAACATTAAAAAGGCATTAGCCAAACAAATGTCAAAGTCAAACAGCCCTGATAATTTCAGTGCATTTGGGCAACTGTCCAAACAATGTGCTTAGCAAGAAACGAAAGAACTACAACTTGTTGTTGCACCTCTCTATCTGTAGGCCATCTGTGCCTTCAGATTATCAGAGACATTATGGATGTGTAGTGGGTAGGCATACGACAGACTTCAAATCCCATCAGACTACAGAGTTAAAACTTGGTCAAACAAAGAGACTACAACAAACGATTCACTTACAGATAATGGACGAATCATGGACTAAGATGACAAAATTGTTTCCAACCAAACTGTTACAGATACTTGTAAAAAGATTTGGAAACTTGAAACAGCCTGTTCAAACACACGGCTTTAGATATATCAGTGTACGTGGAGAAGAACGAAACCCTCCCAAAAAAACATCAGCCATGACGGAGGGGAAAAAATGTGCATCAATCAGCATGCAGTGGAAGCGTTTACACTGGCCTCTGGCATTGTTTGTAATCAGACAGCAGACAAAACAGATGAGTTTGAATTCCAAGCAGAACAAGATAATGACAGATAACAGAAGGAATCAGACTGTACTGACACCAATAATTAAGAGCCCCCTCCCCCCATTATGTCTTTCTCACTGTCATCTTCTTCCCTCTGTCCCACTACTCGTGTCATATCTTTCACTCTTCTACCGCTCTGTCAACACACAGACGTGCTCTCTATTAGAACAAGGCATCGATAAGAGGAAGACTATTTCGCTATGGATCGACACCAACACTGTGGAATATTGTCAAGCACCAGACACCACAAATAAATGCCTTGTGGTTTCCTTCGTGTTTATCTCTCACCGTGACCAACATGGTAGTTTTGCACCAAGACAACAACAACAAAAAAAAAAGTCATTTACTCTAAAGGTCTCCCAGCAAAGCTGAAGTGAGACCAAAAAATTAACAAAAAAATGATAATCCAGCCAGAAAGATTTTAATTCATTTATCAAAAAGATGATGGATTGGTTCATTACCCATTTCAGGCCATTTTATCTTCCGTCATGTTTAAAACTTCTACTTTGCTGGTTTTTCAGGCTCAATCTTTGTGACAATGCAGCGCGATGATTATTGAAAAAAAAAAAAAAACACCCTTGGCCATCAGATAAGTTATGGCCCATTTGAGTCGTTAAAATTGTTCAATTCCCCTTATCGAAAAAAATTGGTGCACGGCCAAAGTCTAAGTCAAATCAAAATATCTTTGCACACTTCAAACAAGAACCTATTGTGCTGTTTTTCTGCATTTAAATTTTTTAAAAATGTAACAAACAATTAAGTGATAAGACTTTTCAAATTTAGTCTTGCTATCTAATATTGAAATTACACTTATTTCGCAGTGTGGAAAAAACACCGGACACACCTGAATCTAATCAGTGTCCTCATGAACCACTGCAGAGAGCCTGCAAACGAACAGTTCATGACAATCAGGTGCGCTGAAGCTGGGACACACTGAAAGCATGGAGGAATGCGGCTAAAGTTGTCAGCCATCCCTTGAAAAACGATTCTGTTTTTCAAAGGACAGTTCCTAAATGCGGCCCTCCAGAACCAAGATTGCCCACTCTGTCTACAACCTCCACTGCACTTCACCATTGTCTTGCCATACATCAGGCTTACCACTATCAATCCATCTTCCCTATTCTTTCCCTCCCTGACGCCAATCAGCAGATGTTTGTTCACAGTGTAACATCAGGAATCGCTTTGCAAAGTGACAGCATTTGTGCTTGTTGACTGCCAAGAACCTTTATCATCCCCTCCACTCATTCCACTCCCAGGAGTTGTGTGGTGTTCACCTGTATAGCACCATTGAGCCTCCTGATGAAAGGATCATACTACCCAATCAACTCCATTTGTTTTCTGCCTTTTCGGGGCAAATCTCAAGCGCCCACTTACTGCACAACATTTGCCAAGACCACATGTTTTTGTAGCCACTTCACTTGATTTATAATGTAAAGGAACCGTTTATTTTCTAACCAAAGAATGCTTTGGAATCATCCATCAATTCTTTGCAGGACTGTCTCGGTGCATTTGCTTTGAAGTGTCAAGTGACATGTCTGTATGTGTGTCTCGTGATTGTTGTTTCCCTGATATTCACAACTCTTCGATCCCTGACAAAACATTACAGCAAGGCCAAACACGCCGACATACAGAAGCAGAGGATCCTTCAAAAAGTAATCGTCACAGACAGTTTACGAGGGTCCATTATCGATACGAGACAGCGATGGAAACAACAAATTGGGAACCGCTGCTGGACAAGTGTATCGCTAATGTCATCATCATGTTGGAGTTAAACAGCTAACGTGGGAGTTGGTAATAAGAACTACATGAAATGATTTAAAGGAAAAAGTTGATTGAGCACACGCACACTCACTTACTTCCAATTGGTTAGACATGTCGGACTATCTGCAGGTCTTGACATTGCATTACACATGCTGGACACGGTCTTGTTGACAGGACAAACTGACAATCAAGAACAGATGGAAAATATTGCCATTCATTAGAACAATTCTCCTTGAAACCGGGTCTTATTTGAGTTCTTTTCCCTTGCCAATGTATATAACCTGAAGGCATTGTCATAGTCTCACCTTGATGAAGGCGTCCCTATGGAAATCTTCAAGAAAGCAGCATATGCTTCAAGGCCTGAACCTGTGTAGGGTTTTTTTTCTTTGAAAAGTAGCTCCACTCATTACAGGCTTCACACAGAACATGCTTTCGCACTCTGGGAATAACACGGAGAAAAAAAAAAAAGTATTAAATCTCTCTGTAGCAGGAGCAGCTAGTATAATGATTAGGTGCAGGCCAACATGAAGACCGTCTTCATTGAGATTGTCATGTGGTCTCTGTCTGCCTGGATCCATTTGCAAATGAGCAATTTTATGGTAAACCAGGAAGAAATTGCCTTGACAGGTTAAAACTGTTTAAACGCTTTCACTGATTCAACAAGATCAGAAGGGATGTGGAAATGTGACGATAGTGTCAGATGAAAACCGACTTGATGATGTTGGCAGAGTCTGTTCAATTCCCTGACAAAGTGCCACACCATTACTGCACTTCTCCACACTTTCAGTCTATAAGACAAGCTAAAGTGCTTAATTTGAGTGCACTGCTCATTGGTGATACAATTAACAGTATAGCAGTACCATAGAAATGCACAGAATAATCCCAATAATGATGGCAGCCCATCATACATTGATACAATAAAGGAGATAGGCATGAAAACCCAGGAAAAACACACATCGTAAAGGTAAACACTGTTGACATTGTAACATGGCATTGATGAGGTCAGTTACCAATTTCCCTCCAACAAAGGAAATAACGCATATTCCTGTCGACAACTGCCAAAATCCATCATTCCCGAGGCATGTCAATCTCAGCCAGGCTGTACGTGCTTGGTGTAATACTCTTAGTATTCACAATACTCCAATGCTCCAGCGTGACTCCGGGTGGGGGAGTGGAATTCTTGATGTATGTGACATTTGTAAGGAAAACAAGTAGTGTTATTCTCCTGTTGACTGTGTGCAGGAGCAGGGAATACCTGATATACCTGACATTTGTTGTGCTAGCAGAGGGGAGCCGCTGGAGAATGGCTTTATTCAAGTTGTGTACAACTGGAATGCAATGCGAGTGAGCTCCTGTGGCAAAAGTAGATTCCGAAATTAAATACTGGCTTGTTTCAGCAAATGACTCCCACCTGGTCAGTCACTAGTTGCAAAGCTGTCCAACAACAACGCAGTGATCATTGCATTCCAAGCACATATGCAGGTTGCATTTGTATTTTATGAGACTGGAGATGATAGAGATTTACTAACAAGGTTAATTTCACATGACACTACTGAATACAATTGCTTGTGTCTAAATAAAGAAGATTAATGGTCTATGTTTGAATGCACACCGGCTGTAGTGAGTCTCCAACTCATGAATGATTAATGTTCAGATAGATGCATGTTTAACTGGACTAAACAACGTCAGTCTTCTTATTTCTCGATTCTTGGTTCGACATCCAGTAAACTTGCAAAAATCAGCAAGAACTCTAAAAAGCATTTGATTATGATTCAGCAACACAGCAAATAAGTTGGGTGGTAAAGGAAGGATTCTCATTATTGAAAAGAACATATTACTCTCAAGCTGTCCCAGTACTTTTCAAAGCTTCCCTGCTCCAATACACCTGAATTCATTCAATGATCGTTAGTAGGCTTCTACCAAACAGGATGACCACACTAATTTAAAGCAGGTGTATTGGAGCAGGGAAAACATCTAAGAGTTTTCGTCTCCATTGAGGTCACTGGCTTCCAGATTTCATGTTTGAGATCTACTCTGGTGCAGTCAGGTCATCATTTGTGATGGCATTCCTTCATTTTGTTGAAAGGTCCTCATTTGGCTTCATCACAAGAGTGTGCATCCTTTTTTGGAAGCTTCTCAACCAATCACAACGAGGAAAATTCTCTTGTGTTCTCATTCCTTTGGAACCTCTCAAGTTCAAACAGCAAATCAAACAGGAGGATAAATGCCAAAATTCTCTGTCTAAAATATGCAACCGTGCCTAAATGACGTCAGATGTGTAGCAGCACAATTTGGGCAACCAAATACAAAAAATACTAACAACACATTGGGGTTCTTTGCAAGGTGTAAATGTAACCATTGCTCCATCAAAAGTCATTTTCAGCTTATTTCCCACGTTAACTATGTCATTTATTTAAAACCCTGCTGCCCAAACAACTTCCATTAGTTCCCTGCTGTTGGAAAATTGACACTCTGATTAAAGTTAATTTATAAAGGGCAAGACACACAACAACACACTAATCATCACATTAACAAACCCAGGTTGCAATTTAGAGGGGAGGGCACAAAGTCGAGTGTGTAAAAGCCTTCTAATCATGCTTTATGTCACCTATGAATGCCAACAGTTGGTGGCAATACTATTTTCAAACATGATGTTCATCAGGAGTTCAGTCAACTGGAAAAAAAAAGGTGAGAGAAAAGTACAGACTCACAGCTCTTTAACTCTTCCTGAATGGTTTCTGCTTCTCCTAGCAGGGATGACTTCCTTTGCATGTTCGGGAGAGAGCGAAACTTCAGCAGCCATCTTCCTTATGTGACCACATGTCCCAATTTACTGGGGTTGGGAACACCTGCAAAACAAAGTAAGTCAGTTTTACATGGAACCAGCAGATGGCGTCAGAATGGTCACCTGCCAGTCACCATTTGCGACACTGCAAGTTTCCCTTCGATTAAAACGGACGCTTAAGATAAAAGGGGGGGTCAAGGTGAGTAGAATTGACTTAATACACAGGGCTATGTGTCGAAGTCAGTGAGCTCAGGGAAGGGACGGGACAAACACGTGAAGACGTGGCATGGAACAGGAGTTCTGAGGCAACAACACCCATTAACCATCAGAGTGTCTCTGAGCAACTTCTTGTGCCAAACTCCTCCCAGTGCGATAATGTGTCCAGGGCACCCCATGGGAAGAGCAACTTCCAGCTTTGAAGCATGCGTAGGCCTGGGACGATAACAAATTTTGGTGGACGATATATTTTCCCCAGATTATTGATGATAAATGACATTACTGTTGACATTATTGAGACCAAAATAAACATTTATGTAATGTTAATATATCAGAATAATGCAAGTGCAACCTTTTAAATGCAAAAATGAAACCTTTAACACTGTAATGTCCAAAACTTTTAAATAAATGAAATAAACAAAAATAATTTTTTAAAAATAAAAAAGAACTCTGTCTCTGATAGAAAATAATGCACCAAACACAATGCAATAGACTTGTCTGCGTTTTTAACCCCACCTCTCATTGGGCTTGAAGCCAAAATAGTCCCACACTGGCGCTGTAGCATTTAGCTTTGCTAAATGTATGACTGACAAGATGCTTCATTTTCCCTTTTTTCATCAGAGTGAACCCTCTTGTCATCTGGCGTGTTTGGAGGTGGGAGAAGAGGAAAAGGCGCATGGACAGGGCGATAAATCGAGGCCAGAAAAATCATCAAGTTAATTTTCATCTATTGTGCTATTAATTGATTTATCGATTATCATCCCAGCCCTAAGCATGCCTCTGTGTATGTTATGGTTGGCCACATTGACTCTCTGTCCAGCAGGGCCGTGCAGAGACCTTTGGAGGGGCAGGTGCTCAAAGTTAAAAAAAAAAGGGCACATGAAGCACAAATTTGAAACGCCAAACAGAATCTGACCTTATAATTTGACTGGTTGAATCGCAGCAACTCCTAGAACTTTCACACAACACACAAAAAAAAGAAAAGAAAGAATGACAGAAACAAAAGGGCACCTTGGGCATCAAGGGGCAAAGGGGCAGGTGCTCCAGCCCCCCTCGCACCCCCCTCTGCACGTGCCTGCTGCTAAGGCAAGCACCCCAACTGAGACACGCGTATGCAGAGACTGAGAGAGCGAGAGGGAGACATAGACGTAGGAGGCCTATGAATGCCATTTTGCTAATACAATCTGCAACGATTTCTCCCACACAGTCACCAGGAATATCGCCCAAGAGCACAGAGCCACAAACAAACTGAAAAGTCTCCACATGCTTGTTTTTTCTTTTTTTCTAACGATGAATGCAGAAAGAAACATCAAGTGGCAGAGCTGCAGTTTTGACAAAAACCTCAGGCAATTATGTACCATGGAAACAAACTTTAATAATTGGAGGTAAATTTCAAGCATGTCACTTTATGGGGGGGGGGGAGTAATTAGACACATTTTCAACATATGTAAATGTTCGATTAGCATAATTGGTCCGGGGATATGACCAGGCATGACTGCTGCATGGTGCTCTTTTGTATTATATCGTATTAGTTGCAAGTTCCCCTGAATGAATTGTGCATCCTTGAATATCGCTTTCGCATCCAAACATCTCAACTTGTAAGATACTTTGAGTGCAAATTAGAAATTGCTGTGTTTTTTATTTCTACTCCTCATACTGTTTCTGCTTCCCCATCAGTCTTCCTTTTAGCATTTTAACGCTATCGATGTAAAAAAAAAAAAAAAAATCTCAGGCACTCATCACAAAAGAATTTAATTCACACTCCCACGCAGTAACCTGAAATGACCCGGAAATGCATTCCAAGTATGGAGGCCCCCGTGATGTTAGGCCCGTTAGCTGGATGGGCTTGTCAGATGTAATTGAGTTTCCGTGGTCTTTCCTGTCACTTTCGCTGCAATGTGATAGGCTCATGCAGAAGAGATCGAAAGGGGAGAGGGGTGGGGGCAGGGCGAAAATGTCTGAGTAATGAAGAAGAAATCCGGGTCACAGGTGTGTGTGTGTGTGTGAGAAACGCTGTGTGCATTCTAAGCTGGAGAGGTGGGCAAAAACCAGCTGCTCTGCTGCAAGAGTGAGGAAATGCTGTGATGCGTTCGCAGTCCTCAGCGTGGATGAGCTGCAGGGAACCAACTGTGCCAGCAGAAGGCGCTGTCCCTGAAGAGCTGATCGAATTTAAGTCTCAGTAAATGTCATTAAATCCCCATTGAAGGTTTTCTGGTCGCGCAGGGCCACTGGAACAGGATTACATACCATCTTCATTAAAAGGTGACAAAAGCAAAGTAAATACCATGCCGGAATGGTAGTTTGCATTTACTTGTATTTTTTTTTTCCTCCAGCCGACTGGAAGGAAAACATCCATCTTCTTTAGCTTTTAAATAAGTCACTACACCACTGACAGTCTGTCTTCTGTTAGGAGTCCTACAGGCAGGGCGCGGGAGCAACTGTTTTAGGCCAAATGAGCCTTCATTCTCAGCACATGAGAACACAGACCGAAGCAAAATGCTGAAGCTGCAATGGCTGATGCAGGAAACAACACTGCTCCCAAACAGTCTAAAAACACCCAGATACCCCAACAAAAACAACAACAGACAAAAACTGCCAAATGAAACGGAGAGCCGTTATTTGAGCTGATGGATCATGCACTCACAAACCAATCAAAGTTGCAATCGTGTGACAAATAAATGGGAAATGCTGATATAAAGACAGTATCAAAATTTGCTGTGATAATTGACTAAAATCACTTTTTTGTAGCAGGTTTATGCGTAGAAAATCAGGAAAGACACCAAGAAAGTCACTGGGTTCAACCTGTAAAACTAGTGTCACACTCTACACTTTTGGAAACACTTCCCACAATTGACACCATCTTTAGGTCTGAAAGAAAGTGAGGAAATCAACTAATACTGCGCTTGCTCAAAGAAATATAGTTACTTTTGAGCATTTGAACAAAATGCTTTACTGAGAAGCAGCAGGGAATGCTTCTTTCCAACACATTGCCGCCATAATTACCGAAGTAAACAGCATTTGAACCTCACAGTGCTGCTAAAAGCAAAAGCCATCTCAGAAATTGGGATTGCATTTACTCACAGTGTGGTACTGTGTGGGTGTACAAGGCTGAATAAACATTTTTTACCCACAATAAAGGAAATAAGCTGTGGCCTTTGGTTTGTATTTAGTGGGTTTAATGAGATGAAAAATTTATTTGGGACATGTTGGAGAGCACACAATTACTGGATATGAAGATTTTTTTTGAGTTGAGACAAACTCGAACTTTGTTATTTGTCCTCTCTCCGTAGTGCAAACTTGAGCCTCCCAAACACCACGCTAAAATATTGAACGGAAAGTAAACACAATTTAAACAGCCAGTCAAGCCTTCGGCTTGAAGGTCGTGACAATTCGATCCACTCTGCGCCTCCTTAACGCGGCAAAACCGCAAGGAAGCTGTGAACTTCCAGCAGAACTGGAGTGGATCAAAGTGGAGCTGGCGTCTCAGAAATGGCTCGAGCTGTTGCGTGCAGAGAAGGTTGGGAGGAGGCGCAGAAGACACAAATGGATTGCACCGGAGAGCAGTGATCCTTGACATCTTAATGCCTATTCTTTGAAGATCCTTGTAGTTTGTTGGTGCTGTTTCAAGTTCTTGGTCCCTTGTTTGTCTTTGAGACCTCTCCCTCTCTTTTTTTCCTCGAAAGTTTTGTCCTTCCTGCATGTCTCTGTGCCCGCCGATCATTCCCAACTCTGTCTCATCTGGTTCCTATCCTTCAAATAACAAATCGATACACTATATACCACAATCCAACTTGAGTCTTTGTGTGATGTCTGTTTTCTCAGGGCCTTTCCAAAAAATACCATTTATTTTTATTCAGTTCATTAAAGATTGTTTCAAACTCAACTCTTGAATTGTTTTTCCAAATTGTTCTTTGCGGTTCACATTTCTTCTTTTGTCTCAAAATTTGCAAGGAACATTTCTTCAAATTCATTTGTTTTCTTCAGCAAGGTCCTTTCTGCTTTTTTATCGGCGTTTTACATTCCCAAGATCAAGCCTGCCCATCAGCAGGCAAGCATAAACAAGGGGTAGACGCGCACCCCAATGCTGACATGGTGAGTTGTCTGTTTGCAAGCGGCACGTGAAACATACTGTCTTGAAACAACAAAACAAGGACACGATCTCCCCCTCAGTCACATTATGGTAAGTGGGGAGGGGGGTGAGCAAGTGTCCGCTTTAATACATTTCCAATTATGACAAACATCTTGGAGCGAGCGTAATTGCCGATCCAGCAGAGAACTGTGTGTTTTGCCACTTTCCCTCTGGAAGGAGTGCAGTAAAGTCCAAATACTCAGTCTCCTAAATGTGTTGTCATCTTTGTCTTTTTTTTCTCTCTCTCCCCACTCCAGGCTCTGGCTGAAATAAAATAAATAAATCTTAAAATAAAGTGAATGCTGTCTGAAGAGGGGAAACATTTTGGCTTTAAGTCCTGAGGCAAACTGTATCCTTGCCTGAGAGCATGACTTCCTAATAAAGTCTCATGAGCTGTCACAGCACACTGCTGGCTTCTTCAGACGCCACTTTGCGTTTGTGTCCAAAGAGCGCTCGTGTCTTTATTTTAAAGGTGGATCAGGGAGGTATTTAGGTGTGCAGATATTCGTCTCTGAGCTTTTTTTTTGATGCTCCTTCACATTGGCTTACAGCACGACTACAGGCGATGCTTAACACTGCTGGCTTTGCATCTTTTCAACATCCAAAGAAATGCAGCATAGCTGAGCAGATTGTGAGCGAGTGGTGGAATACCGAAATTTACACCGATTATTGGGCTGTGAGGCTTGGTCAAAAATACATTACATTCACACTCATTCATTTATACGATGTTGCTGCAGCCATGCAAACATGCACATCCGTCTTTACCAGCCAAATGGGGTCAAACCTAAAATGCTCAAAGTCGTCTGTTAATAAAATCCCTTTTTTTGTTTGAACTCCAGACGGTGCATCCCCATGTTGGTGACCTCGAGCAGACGTTTCATTGTTGAACTTCAAATAAAACCTCACATGCAACTTCATTTTTGTTGCTAAGCTTCTGCTTCAGTATCAAAAGAACAGAATGTTCCACCAAGCTGTTTGTCGGCTGAAACAGCCAAATGAAGTGCAAAAAGGTCACAGACTTGAACGTTTACCGATAGTCGACAGCAGGGGTCTCCAATCCTGGTCCTGGATGGCCGCATCCCTGCATGTTTTCAATGTGTTCCTCCTCCTCCAACACACCTGAATCTTGTTGGTGTCATAATGCAGCTCTGCAGCAGACCCTGATAACGAGCAGCTTATTGCAAACAGGTGTGTTGAAGCCTGCTATCGAGTGCAGGGTAGGATGTGTTGGTGGAGTAAGAGACATCTCTTTGCCACCAAATCCAAAATGAAGTGCACAAAAACTTGTTTGTATTCCTCCATACTGCTCGTCCAATGTAATCCAAGTGTCCTGAGTAGGTAACGTCCATAATTTACTCGAAACAAAATCATTTAGAATGTTTTTAGAGCCTAAACCTTAGTATAACGGACTTCCTGAAAGCGCACGCCTGCGAGTCCCCAACAGTACGGAAACCGTGGCAGACTAAACCAGTTGAATGTGACTTGATCATCAAACCCTGTGAAATATGCCATAGTGAGGCTGACAATTACAAATGAAAAGAGTCTGTTAAATTTAAAGCTAAAGACGTCACGCCTTGTCATCCAGATACCAGGCAGGTATTATTTTGTGGACAGTAAACAGTCCATAGTGCAGAAGAGGCCGTCATTTTCAAACCCAGACTGAACCTTAACCAGGGTGGCAGCAGGTGAAGCACCTGCGTGCCGTCTTTGTCACAGCCGCACCCTTGCTGTCTTATTTCACAGTGACTGGACAGATAGATGCACTGCAGCGCAAGGTCCCCCAACTGAGCTGTTGTAACCGATGGGTCCCTGGCTGCTTCGTGTGTACTCTGCCTGTTTGTGTGCGTGTCACCGTGATATATCGGTTTACACAGCCAATGCAGCCTGTAATCCGTCTTACTTGTCAGTGTTATGATTAGCGGATACGTTTCGCAACAAGTGCAGCGCGATGACGCCGCGGAGCTTCCCGGTTTATCTGCAGGACCCCCGCTGCTCCTGCATTACATGTTGACGCCGAGCTTCATATTCTCCACGTACCACATCTCTTACGCACATTCTGTCCGAAACGTCCTCATGTGATTTCATCCAAGTGTGTGAGAGGGTGCTGGTGTGAGAAGAATGAGTGTGCCGGCAGGTTCTGTGTTGAGATGTGATATGTCAATTTAGTGTGACTAACAAACTGTGACTTTGAGCAACATAAGCAATGAGCAAGAGGAGGACAGTCGCAGCACTGTGATTCAAGGAACACTGCTGGGCGGTATCACAAGCACATGGTCAACATGGCAATGTACCATTGTGAACAGATTAAACAGTCTCTGCAATACATTCAATGCCATTTCTTGAGTGTGCTGCTTCAAGAAATGGCCTTAAAAAGATATCAGATGGCAGATGGCAGGATGGTTAAAGTCAAATTAACAGCAAAATACAAAAAGGTGTTTTTTTTTCCTCTTGAATGTTTGAGCTATTACTGACAAGACCAATGCACATGAGCTTCAGACAATGTAGGGATTTGCATCTTTATGAATCATTTCAATGATTTTTTTCCTACAATGACCTACTTAAATACTTGTCCTTTGGTGTGCCCTGGCCACAAAAAGTTTGGGAACCACTGGTCTATCTTGTACAAATTCAAATCTTCAAAGGTTCTATGCTGAGCAATGACAGAGAGAGACACGTCCTGCTGTGTGAAGCTTGGTCACATATAAACCAACATGTGACTGCCAGCCTGAACATAGAGTGTTACTTGAAAGATGCACATAAACATCTTCACATAAGGAACCAGGGGAGAGGATTTATGGGTAACTGCAGACTGCAAAGGCCCACATGGGAACCAACATGAGTGCGCCTCCCAAAACTCAACCCCCTGTTGTTCAACCACGCAGACAGGCTTAACCAATCCCTGTTAAGAGGTGCTGTACATTACCAGCCAAATCCACCATGAAACAACATGAGACTGGAACCGAAGCTGATCAAACCTCATGAGACCTCTTGGTGAACTTCAGCACACATTTCCTTCGTCGACAGGTTGGAAATGGATCAAGGAAATTCCCGGACAGATTGATCCATCACGGAGAGTTGGACGGATTTACACTCCCATGAATTCAGTCAGCTAAAGCGTGGCAAAGCATGGACCAGTTATGAGTGTTCTCAGTGTGCTGCAGATTCTCCTAGTCTTTAACCTTAAACCTTCTCAGACAGAGAAGTACAACAAATAGACAATACTTCCATCTTTGAAAAATCTCTCTAAAGATCGTTGAGTTGTCTTAATTTTCTTTATTATTATGTCTTAACAACACCTTTACCCAGAACTTAATGAGGTCATTAATTAAATATTCCACGAGGTTTGATACTGAAGAAAAAGGAAAAGTCACTGAAAAGGAGTGTGTCGGATCGGGCATTTTTGTACTTTCTTTGGGTGAACTACTTCTTACAGAGGTTAAAGGCTCTCTGGTGTTATTTTTGTTGAATACATGTTGTGATCAAATTGTGCACAAGGTCACCGGTCCATTGCAGGAGAAGCTCAGAGAGATATGTAATCAACTCACAGGCTGTATAGAGTCACTAATCTCCCTCATAAGCATTAAGTCTGGAAGCAAGTTAAATACCAAGAGAGAAACACCCATGCACAATCCCAAGCTCCCTTTGCACTCGAAAATCTTCAGCCAACATCGCTTTGGCCTCTTTGGAACCATGGCCTGGGCAGGTCCTATGAAAGGAATCTGGTCCTACAAACAAGGCCTGATGGAAACACTGCACAACCTGGTAGAGTCAGGCCAAGTAAGGCTGAGTAGGTTCTAATGGAAAAGCATGATATATATCTACTATTCCAGGCTTTCAGAGTTGGATGAATATGCATCATTCACGTTGGGATTTCTTTTGTTTTTTTTCATCAATGCATATTTCTTGAGGTAAGAAAATAAAATCAACAAGTGCCGATGTGGAAGCAGGAACTTCATGGTGTACTGTCGGATTAACCCTTGCACATGCGACAGCACAAACTATGAGTCGCAGTTGAGAGCAAACATCTACCAACAGTGGTATTTGTTTTTACTGCTCAACCATCAGGCCAATTACTGCTATTAAGCCTGCGCAACACAAAAGTTTAGCTGCGAAAGGCAGCGGCTTCCACGTCGCCACCTGTACTCATACAGACAACACAGGAAAGTCGATGTGGGGGAACTCTATCTCAGACTCTTTAATTGGCATTCTAATTGTCTCTAATAGCTATTAACGTCACTGTTCCAATCCGATAGTCATCTCAGTTACGGCTTGAAAGATCTAATTATGCCTGGCATTTGCTTCTGGAGGTGATGTGCATGCCAAAGCCACAGTACTGCTTTGGTGGGAATGTGACAAGGTTGCACAATCTGACTCCCAATCAAAATGTTAAATGTGGAGATGGGGAATCAGACGGGGAGTAAAATTCTTTCCATATTTTGAGTTTGGAACATTAATTATTTGCTACATTTTAAATCAACCTATCATGAAATGATTCATATATATTGAAAACATAATTTTAAGACTTGATGACTCAAAGCAATCAACTTTAAATTAACTTTTCATCAACTTTAGGAGTCACTAGGTGCTAAACCAAACGCTTTGACTGGACTTAGTTCAAAAAAAGTTTCTCGTGCTATGAACAAAAAGTTGTTTGTACAAAACGAGGTGAAGTCTGCTCAACACACCAGACGCTTCTCGAAAATGCTGAGACTCATCAACTTGCGATGTTACAGCTCTTCTGATCTGCCTCTTGCCGGTTTCAAAGGTGTTTTTTTCACACGTGAGCAACAGGTGGTGTGGTCAAAGCTTTGTGACATGTGACTTTAAACCAGACTCAGTTGGTAACAAGGACACCAAAGACTACCAAGAGAACCCCCCCCTTTCACGGCAACTTAACTGTTGATCTTGGACAGGATTCAGCCCATGCTGTGGCGTTGTTCCCACCAATTCTGGTAGAATATAGTGCACAAAATCACTGACCTCTTTTTTTTAAATTGTCATTCAGATAGCTCTTTAACCACTCAAAGAGTATTAATGCACAGTTTTATTCTGTAGAAGAGGGGCTGTGAACACAGTGGTAATGCCACTGTGGTAATGTCTTTACACCTCATTTCATCATATCCTAACATTTCCTTTTCTACAGTGCTCGTCCTTTGTTCTTTTTGTTATTTCAGTGCCTGTGCAGTCATCGGAATGCAAGGCCTGCATTTTGCCTTGTTAAAAGCACAGCGAGGAAAATTCCTCACAGCAAAGTCAAAAGTCTTGCATTCAATTTCACACAAAGAAGCAAGTATGGAAGGAATGCCCGGGAGGTGACTCGCGTCAGAATAAAACATAATGAAGCTAGTGAACAGCTGTAAATATTGGATGAGCGTTTGATTGTATAATTTCTAACCTAAATGGACAATGAAGTCTCGCCACAATAACAGCTCATCAACTGAGGTCCGACCCTATGTTGATCAAGCTTCAGGATCACAGATTCTGCAATCAGCAAACACACAGAAAAGACTGTGAATTTTAACATTCTTGTCAGGTTTTTGATTAAAAAAACAACAAAAACCTTCACTCAACCTCATTTTGCGTTAAATAATCTATTAAAACTGACTTGTTTTGTCAGATTCAATACAGGTTTATGTCTGAGCCTGTCCGACCTGCATGCTACTGATCAATTCTTCAACCACTGCACCATCTATCAAGCCTCCATCGAGCGTATTCATCATATTACCAGTGGACACCATGGGTTGGGTCTGGTTTGATTTATGTAGGTTAGAAAAAAGGGGTCAAGATCTCCCCCCCAGAGTAATCAAACCTCACAATTACATTCACGAGCACGATCACAGCCACACTTCTGGACAGCAGGCTTGTATCTCTTGGAGTACAAAAGCTTGTACACAGGGGTTTCCCTCTGGCACCCTCAAATGTACAACTTTTTACAATGTGTGACCCACTTCCCTAAATACAGTATCTCTGCAAGATGAGCTGAAACGAAGCTGAAGTCTGTTGTTTACTCAAGTGCTGACTGGTACAAGGGGCATAACTGCCTGAGTGTAGTGAACGCTCGCATAGAAATTCACAATCCCCCCCCCCTCGCCCAAAAAAGATAAAAAAAACATGCGAGACTTCCCTGCTATTCCTCCCATTGCATGAATAACCATATCTCATTTCACAGCCTTCTCCTGCAGCCCTCCCTGGCTTTGGAGGGAGTGCTTTTTTTCTGCTTTTGTCAGCAAATCAGTCCCCATCTCTGCTGCGGATATCTGTCACTCGGAATATCCATCTGTTGAGAGCAACATATAGGCTGCATTATTTCCCTCCGTTGCCGTCTCCCGTCCTTCGTTATAAATTGTCCGGGACGTTTGCAACGCTACAAAAGCTGCCGCAGGGAAAGGCATTTAACAAGCCAACACCCTGATAACAGATTACGCCTAATTAGAGGAGGTGTTATGCAGAGAACACTCGCTTGGTTTTCAGCCAAGTATCACTTTTCCTCTGGCGCACAGGATACAGACCTCATAGTCTTTAATCGACCTCTTGATTCCAGTGCTTGTTTGACTGGCATAAACCTGGCAGGTGCTGAAGCTGATAGGTACATCGACATCAGGGTTACCCAAACTTTTTCCATCAAGGGCCAAATATGAAAAATAAGCTATAGAAGGCAGGGCCATCCGTCAGTTGCAAAGTATATTGTGAAATGGTCATTTTCTGCACTTGCTCACTTTCCTAAGTCCCTTTAAAGCTATTTCTTACCGATCTTGCATGGCGCACCTCAACCTAGCTTTCTGCTTCCCTCCTAAGTCCCGCCTCCCTCCTAAGTCTTGCCGCCCTTCTAAATTCTACCCACTCACCCCCGCCTGACCCCTGTTGTTTTCGATGAGAAAGGCAGAGAGCATCACGACTGACAGATCAATGGAGTCAGATTCAGAGGCAAAATAAAGATTTTAAAAAAGATCAAAAATAATATTAATAGTTTTTTGTTTTCATAAAATCACCCTCCCCTTTCATGTCTCACCAATACTGAATTTTTAGGGGGTGGTAATGTTGCCTGAAGGCTTCAGATAATAACTAACAATCCACATAGATAATAGTTGCTGGGGCGCAATGTTTCGTTGATATTTTCATATATAATGAACGCAGCCACAGCTGGCTCGTGGACGCAGTGGCGGCCAACAGCAGCAGAGCACTGATGCTTTGTGGTGCTGTTGCGACTCTATTCAAGCCGTCAGAGATCCCATCCATTAACTGTTTAGCTGGGAGTGACAACAAGACAGGAGACCCAGATATTTCTTTCTATAGATTTGTGAAGAACATCGTTAGAGATGCTTTTAGTGATCAAGAGAGCGTGACTGCAATCAGACACTTACTGTGACAAATGCATGTGTTAAGCAGAAGATGTAGCCACTTGTGTTAGCTGCTGGAGACACAAATCTCGACCAATCATTTGATTCGGGCCGAAATAATTGATTAGTCAGATTTTGATAAAAAATATAAACTAAATGTTGCATTTTTGTGTTTCAGCACTTGGTGAATTCCTCTTAAGTTTTTTTTCCCACGTGCCTATTCGGAACATTTTAAAATTACCAATAAAAACGTATAAAACAAACTTTATATCATTTTGGTCACCAGCGCCAACATTTCCTCAGTCAGCTTGTTTCAATGACGGACTGCCTCCAGGCTACGGCCCCCACCTGGTTTATAAACTCAAAAGTACATTGGAACCAAATGCGGATCATAAGTGTTAGGCCATACTCCATGTTAATTTCAGAATTTGCTGGGGATCTTCCTTAGCCCCTCCCTCCACCACCCCAAGCAGAAGCTGGGACACCCCTGATCAGTGGAAACTCTTGGCCTGGAACACGAAATATTTCCCACCATAAAAAATGCTTTTGTTTTTCAAGAAAAAGAAATGGTTCATGAAAGTAGGCTCCTTAAGAAGCTAGAACTGCTCATCGCAGCAGGGAATCATATTGGTGTTAAAACTCAAATTGTAAATGGACTTTACTTGTGTGGCATAATATAATGCTTGAACAAGCACCACCCTTTTACATAACTTGTCACATTCACCCACGCGCTAACACACAATGGGGACAGCTCCGACAAATGGTCTTAAAAACATGTGGTTTAGTGTATTGCCTCTTGCTCAAAGACATTACAGCTCATGCACGGGGAGACATAAGGTATAGAACCCCCTGACCTTTAAATTATGAGAAAACCCGCTCTACCAACTGAGTCACAGCCCCTGGCTGGCTTGATAAAAAATCTTTTGATTGACATTTGATGTAAAGCAAATAAAGCTGAAGAATATTTTGAGTTTTCCTCGCATGACCTACTCATTGAAATCCTTCAAGTCAGATTTATGTTCAGTGGATCACTTCGGTCATTCCGTAGTTTAGTAATTCAGGTCAGAGCAGGGCTGGCCCAGAGGGTGTGGGTGTAGGTTCACCATAATATAAAATCAAAAAGGTTGTTTCTGTTAGGATGACTGGCATGATTATTCATCTTGAATAAGTCAACTTACCTCATGCTCGCCGGAAACACAAATCTAACATACACCAAATTCAACACATAGACATGGGGGCTGCCAAAGCTGAATCCAGCTGACGTCGGCTAAAGGCACGAAAAACCCTGTTTAAGGATAGACACACCAACCAGTGAATCAACCAAGGGGGAGCAATTGCATCACCTTCTTGGCAGAGGTAAGAAATTAGGTCTTCACCTGTCCCTCAGTAAGAATATTATGACCATCAACTCTTAACTTGGAACCTCTGATACTAACTCAATGAATTGTGCTTGTTTTATCCAAGTGAGCTGGTTCAAACTGAATGTCAATTTTATGTCTCATTTGACAACATCATCTTCATGATTTTGGCACAGCTACAGAAACAGCCACATTCGTTATTCAAGGTTCGCATTAAAACGTGCTATCGTAGGGACTTCTACGTCTTCCTTTATGCAATGATAATGGATTATAACCCATTGCAAACAATAAAACAAGCCCAGTTTGTAAGTCTAATCAATTGTGTTTCACTGCCTACAAGGGACACTTCAAGTTGATGACATAATCCCAAACAAATGCCCAGGACATGAGAGGAGAACATGGCTGCATTAGGAGGATTCACTGGGACTGAAAAGATATCTGCAGGTCAGACATAAAGCTCACTTCTGAATAGCAAGTGCACGACACGTCAAAATAATCCCCTTTCTGAAGACAAAATTGGATTAGATTAAAACAGTGTTAGGCGAAATGAACTGGAAGGAAATGGTATTTCAGCTTGGTTTCCAGGCGTTCTGTCCCATTGCCTTTTTCCTACAGGCCTCTGTGGGATATTACTGTATTTGGCCACTAAAACTGTGCTTCTTTGGCTTTTCCCGCTGAGCCTGAGCTCGCCTAATGAGATTATTTCTGCCTCTGGAATAATTTTGCCTCCCAGAAACGTTTGTGCAACCCCGACTCACAATCTGCATCCACGCGAATGAGGCTCAGCGCCGCGGAAAGACGAGAAAACACGGGCCCGTGAGCCGCAGCCACCCGACTCGGCGGGGAGAGACGGTTTCAGCACGCTGAACTATTTTTCAACGCGGGCAGGCACGAAAACAAGCGTGTGATCCTTTCTAATGCTTTCACTGGGAGGAAAAAAATGGGTCCCGATCTGTAGTTTTTCAGAAGAAAACCATTTGAGCGGAATCGGCCTGTAGAGGATGTCAGTGGTGAAACCGGTAGCTCAAAAAGCGTCCCCGGCTTATGGGCTTCACAGGCCGCTTTTTCATCGCCAAGTCAGCCATGCACAGAGAGGACTGAGAGGTGCAAGCCCCCCCCCCTTTTTGGCAAGCTCGGCAGTAATATGACATAAGGAGCTGAAGTGAGGAATTATTGAAGCACAAACATCAAAGGGACACTGACGAGAAATGCAGCATTATCCAGGAACCAAGTCACATGAAAGTCTTTCGCTCTCACACCTCTATATCTGGTATGAAACTCATCGAGCTGCAGCCGGTTGGGAACATATTGTTACCGTACAAGGAACAAGTGCATTCAGGACACATCGACTGTCCTATAATGACTAAACAAACAAAGAAAACAGAATTCTAATTAAGGTGTGTGTGGGTGAGAGCAGAGGCCATGCTCGTCACTATAGCTGTGATATTCACGATATTCTCTCTTGTTGCAAATGGATGACATCAAAAACACTCGAAGACTGATTCAATGATGGTGTCACAAAGCTGATTATGCACACAGCCGTCAAATATTATGGGTCAAAACAAATGTCGCTTCTGTAGACTCTTGGCCTTGAAGTGTTTTCACAGTCCAACTCAAGTATATATATTTTTTTCATAAATAGGAAACAACATCTTCATTTTGTCTTTTAAAAAAGGTCCGTCGATTCATTGATTTGGTTGGGCACCACATATTTACTCTTCCTTTCAAATACTGAAAGACAAAAACAACAAAAACCTTCCCGTAGCCCTTCACCTTAAAGCACCTTTATTAGTGTCGTGCTGCTCAGAAACTTTTGACAAAAGAGTGACAATTGCGTCACGACATGTTGCTAAGTCCCCATTGGTTTCCTCTTGAACATCGGAATCAGTGAAGCCAATGCTATTTTTTTTTTTTTGCTGGACTAAAGACGTAGCAACAGGTCAGTTGCCATGGCACTTGGAAGGAACCGTCTGAACTGCTGCAGAATAAACCGCAGGGGTGAAAGAGTCTGTCTGAGTCAACGGCTCCAATCAACAGCCGAGCGCTTGGTAAATTCAATCAGGAGTGAGTAATGAATGGAGAAAAGAAAAAAAAAGTGTGATGAAAAACGTTGAGTTTATATCATTGATAAAGTTTAGTTTTATGACACAGTGGCGCTGTTTGAAATTACGAGTGTACAAATCATGTCAGAATCTGTGGTTATTAGTGCTGTAAAGGACTCAAAAGTACCATTAAAATAAATGTCACAGCTCTTATCTGGGGAAAATCAGAATCACTCTGTTTCATTAGAGCCTGAGCAAAGAGCTGTCAGGGGTGTGATGAATTGCTGATGGCTGGACTGGGAGCACTGTGCCGTACTGGGTCTTAAGCAGCCTGCGACAGGAGATCGAAGAACAAATCAGGCCGCTCAATTATCCAGAGATGGTGATGATGACGTCCGAGATGTGGTCACAGAATCCCAGGGACGTGTCTGCCAGGCCGATGCCAGAAAAAGGAGGCAGCAACCCGGCTGATGGGTTGATGTCCACACACACTGCCTCATTCGGCTGCGTGATACAGGTTTTTTTTTTTTCCCCCCTGTCTGGATATCCGACTTTGGTTCACAGGAAGCTCAAATGATCTTTCTTCACCTTGACCTCTGAGTGACATGGGCCCCCAAGCGATTTTTAAACACACAAAAGGGTCAAAAGGTAGAAAGATGGATCAGGAGCAACACCGCACCTCCACCAAACAACACAATGTCAGAAATATTGACAAATGTTTTGGTCTCTCAAGCTGAGGGAGTTGCTTTCAAATTCCTGTGATCATTGTATTACATGTTCCTCTTCCTCTCAGGTCTTTTCCACTTGGAACTGCTCAGGCTGCCTCAGCACAGCTCTATGCAGTTTTGGCACTTTTCTACTTGCGTCGACTTGGCCCGATGCGGCACGGCCTGCCACGGTCTCCGTTCACAATATAGCTCCTCTTCATCCTGATTTTATTTTAAAGACATAAATCACGGAGGCACTTCAATTCTGTTCATTACAACTCGCCGCCTTTTGAAATTTACATTTTCATTTGCATGTCAATCTCACCCCCCCAAAAAAGGAAAAATCCATATGTTCATTTTTTCCTCGCTTGGATTGCTGTACTAATTACCTCTCATTAATAGCCAATCTAAAATGCAGCTGCCAGACAGCTTTATAAGCTCTAATCGAACAGACCACATCACTGCCTCTTCACGTTGGCTGCCGGTCAAACTCAATGGAAGTTCGAAGATTTACTCTTGAGTCTTTTGACCCCCCCCCCCCACACACACACACACTCACTCTCAGGTTTTCAAACTGCGCTACAGTAAGGAAGCACACCTTTTACTTATTAAACCTCACAGTTTTCATCCCCTTAAAACTGTTTTCTTTAGGACACTTTCAGAGGGTTATAACCCAACGACTGGCCTGTACAGCTCAGTTTCCTGATCCTATGAAATGAGATACCTTCCTTCTTTTTTTGTTTCAGTGGTACTAATGATCAGACACACTTCAGATGTAGTGAGCCAGAAAAAAAAAATTACTTTACATTGTAAATCAAGTCAAGTGGCTGCAAAATCGTCTCAATTGTACACGCGGCCATAATGTGTTATGTAGCGAGTGGGCAATTGAGATTTGCGTTGAGAGGCTTCAAAATAATGAAGTTACTCTGGTAAATATAATATTGTAACCAGGCTCAACTGTATGATGGGAAAAACACAGCTCAAGGGGTGAAGAGCGCGTGCATGGGGACAGACAGTATATGTGATAATAGTAATCAGAAGACCTGCTGGATGTGGGATAATATGAGGTTTATACAACAATAAAGTTACAAATGTTTTCTTTAACTTTTTGAACTTTTCACACCAACAACCTGTCAGCTATTAAGGTAGAAGGAGGCCAGACCTGCTATAAGCAAGGTGGAGCCAGTGTTCAATGCAACCATACAATTAGCTTTTGTTAGAGGTCTGTCAGGCCTTTCCAAGAGACCTTAAATCTCTGCAGCACCCAAGGGCACTGGACCTCAATACATTAACCACTTACCATAAAAAATATGTTGCTAATGAGAACGTTAAGCCTTATTGTCAGCAGGTGTCCCCACTATTAGTAAAAGGAAAAAAAAGAAAGCAAGTTCACGTCTCCTCTGACAGCACTTCCTCACTAATCCTTACTTCTTCACGCTATTGCAGGGGATGGGGAAAAGCTTCCAGCCTGCTCCTCTGACTGAACAACTTTCATGGCTGCAGTCCAAATGATCCCGGGGACAAACGGGGAGGAATTCAGCTCCGTGTCAGTCCCCAAAAAATAAAATCCTATATTTTTACACTCCTGAAGCGTTCCCTTGTCAAGACAGGGTTTTTATTCTTCCTCGGCCAAAACCATAAACAGACTGTAGATGTTTGTTTTTTTTTAAGCTTTTTAATTTTTCATTCGCACCTCCTTTGAGCTTTTCATCATTGGCAATGAGGCAGGGGTTTTTTTTCTCTTTCCATCTTCGTACCTCCTACAACCTCCAACTTTTTCTTTTTCAGCACACATCCCTGTCTCGTTCCAGCTCCCTCTCCATCAGTTTTGCTCCCCGCCTCTCTCTCCATGCTTGTCTTCCATCCATCATTCGTCCTGTCCCCGACTGCTGCTGCTGCCGCCACTGCTGTTGCTGCATCAGCAGATCTGCACAAGCCTCTTTAGATTTCTTAGGTAATGAAACAGTGACACTTCACAGACAGCTGCAAATTAACTTACTGGCGGCGTGTGCGTGCAGGTGGAGACTGGAGTAATTTTATGCTGAGCGCTGCTCATTTGGTGCCATTTAACCGAGGGTGCGTTTTTTTTATAAACAGAAGCAGCCAAGATTATGTTGTTTACCTTTTTTTGGTCCTGTATAAGAGTAAGGTAAATAACAATGTCAACGAAGGGATTGAAAGGAAAGACTTTCCTGTCAAAAGTCAAATACCTCGATCTTTGAGTCGGCCAATGTTACACTCTTCCGTGGCGGTCCGATAGGCTGATGAACTGAAGGGTGATGAGCGTGACTGCAATGCAGGCAGATATGCAATCATAAAACACATTTGTGAATGACTGGAAACAATGGACTGTGACTGTGGTGTCATGGCAGACCGCTGTGTTTGCCCACAGTGGGTTCGTCTACGAATTTTCACCGAGAATCATCGCCAGCCACTGGTAAAAATTATGCGAAGGCTGAAGCATTTCCAGGAAGAATACATACAAGGTGCACTTTGACTTATTTAGTCTGGCAGGTCTTGTCCTCTCACCTAACACAACAATGATGGTTGTCACCAAACACAAATAAGCCATGATAATGTTTTGCTCATCTTTAATTTTCTGATGTCTTCAAAAACAAATCACAAAAGTTAGACAAATTACCGTCGTAGTTTTGTGAAACCACTAGATCCCTTGTCTACCTCAGCAAAGTTACTGTTTTTGTTCTCCAGGGAGCACATAACACTCAAGTCTGCTTTCAATTCAGCTGTATTTTGGTTGACTGAGTTGCGTCTTTGGTCCAGGAATGGTGCAGTGTGTCAGTGTGAAAGCAGTATTCGCACTCTGGGCCCGACTAAACCAGGCAATCTGAGAACAGTCCGACGAGGAGGTCTCAAAGTATCCCTAAATACACTCACCTGCATGATGACTTTCTTATTAACTTAACAGAAACATTCACTGCTGCCTTCCATTTTTTGTACTGACATTAGTATGTTTGCATTGACTCAACACAGTTCTGCCCCAGTGTACCACGCTTGACTGTATTCTTCCACTGTTTTTTTTTCTCCCCCCAGTCTGTAACTGCAGGAATGAAGACGTTCCTCATGTCATCACACTTGGTCAGTATGGTTTGCTTTTATACTTGGATGTTCGTGAGCGACATGCCTCAATATGAAAGCACCCAAAGTGATTAACCAAAGCCTGGCAATACCCATCTGAGAGGACCAAGGTGAAACATTCACTATACTTGAACCACACCATTTACCTGATCTGAGCTCACACAAAAAGGACCAAACTTCCCCATTGCAGTTTGCCCCGAAGACTCTTAACTTTGCTATTTTTGTTTTAGTGCTGTTTTCTTTTTTTTTTTTTTTTGCCACTGAGGTCATCGTGCCATATGGTCTGTCATGCAGGTTTAAGCAGGTGCCCCCAGAGAACCACAAAGTACTTAACTAACAATGTGACCCAGGTCTGCTGACCATAAGGTTTTCAAAGCGGCTTGAGTCGTCACCTGTCAGGGGATGGAGAACCCGCTATGCAAGCATCTGTTGCTTCTCTGACATGCTCACAAACATAGTTTGTGCTCAAATTTCTCCTCCTTTGGCTAAACTCTCATCCAATGGAAGCAAGGGCATCTATTTTGTGTTATTTTTCATTTTCTTAGCAGATTGAAGGTGGTGCCATCAGCTGATGTCATAATTTTGAGAACCTTTAATTGAAGGAAAAAGCTATATGATTTTTTTCTTGTCTAAACATAATCCTTATCGGAGTGAATTCCTGAGGAAAAAACAACTTCCACACCTTTTTCTTGAAGCGTTACAGTCATTTTGTTTTTTAGTGTGTAATTGTAGTGTGTTTTTTGCCAGGGGTAAATCTGCCCAACACAATGCAAGTGGTCAATAAGAAGACAATGGAATCCATGCTGGTCAACGAAGCCTGAAACAAAACATCTCCAAGGTCTATGACCATGATGAATATCTGTAACATCTGTTTGTTAACCGTGAGGCTAAAGTTAATTATTGGGAGTAACCTATGGTCTTACACAGACCTGAAATGCAGTGCTCAAAGCCTTTGTGAAGCAGTAACTAATCTTACTCTTTTTGTTTATTGTAGTACAAAATGTTTTAGGAGAAACTTGAATCAATCAAACATTCAAACAGGTCTTTAAAAAAAGAGATACATTTGTTATTATACAAAATAAGGATGTTTAAAAAATTGCATTGCAATTGCAATGTTAGAGCTGCTGTTACTTCTGAGACAAACAAAAGGTAATCTCTGCTGTATGTCGCTCAGCAAGTGACTACAAAACTTTTTGATTTGAGAAAAACAAAAAAAAGAGTGCATCTTGGACACAAGAGAAATGTACTCTGCATATCAGGCAAACAGTGTGCAGTGCCGGTGATGTGATGCTCGTTCCACTTTTGATCTGTGCTGCAAGAGCATTTTACAACGGAATATTTATTGGCCAAATGTAAAAGAAGATAACAAGTTTACTATGGCAAAGTCTGCCGACAGAAAGAAGTGACGTCAGGTTGCTGTTGGGGGATGAACTAACCGACTGCAGGGCAAACAGGAAGTTAGAAACCCGAACTTCTGTCTAAACTAAAACAAAAACACGGAGAGTGCGTTAAGGTGATGTCCGGGTTCCCAGTCGTGCATAGTTATCGACATTCTTTGACAACCCTGTTCCACCCTCTCGCTCGCGCACACGCACGCACGCACGCACGCACGCACGCACGCACGCACGCACGCACACACACACACACACACACACACACACACACACAGCCTCTCCAGCTGCCACTCCACAGATGTCTGCTGGCTCTGTTTGATGTGAGAATGTGCCGCCGACTGTCACTAGCTTGATCTGACACTGATGTCCTTTTCGCGTTAGTACGTTTCTAGTACAAACTTGTGTGTGCGCTTGTGTGCGCGCACGCTTGTGTGTGTGTATGCTTGTGAGTAGGGCAGCTCCTTTTGGTTGACACTGTTGGTTATTTCCTGCCTCTGCGTTTAACTGTCATTTACTGCTGAACGCTGTTAGTTTGAGCGTCACTGCTGAAGTGGCTGCGATCAGCAGCTTCCTCACTTCTTCAGAGAGAGGAAGCGAGAGAGAAAGTTTGCTGACATTATCGAGTGCCCGCACAATTGTGATGTGCAGGAAAACAAATGCAGTCGACATTCAGTTGCGCTGTCCAACACTGCTGTCGTCACTTGTCCCGTCGACTGGGTCCACGGACGTAGTTGTCCAACTTGACTTTGTGGCTGTCACAACATTTCCTTTGCAAGCCCCCTCCAGACTGCAGTCCTTCACCGATCCTTTGTATATTTGTCATTAGGGCTGTCAACAAATATTCCAAATTCGAATATATATTCAGATATTTATAAAAACCTGAGATTCGGATGTGAAAATTATTAATCGAATATCAAATAAACAGTGGGGGGAAAAAACTGAGTGGGGAAAATAAAGAAAAAATAAAATAAAACAGTGTCTGCTTTGCGAGTGGGCGCACTGTGTGACGGCCAGGTCACAGACAGGTCACGTGAGTTGCACCTGCAGTGAGACTCCACCAAAAGTGGTACATGTAGAGAGATGGCGGATTGTATGGAGTCAAACAAAAAAGGGATCTGGACTTCAAAAAACCTCAGAAGCGTCTGGATTTTTGGGGGATTTTGGGCCAACGCAGTTGACGGGGAAAAAATGCTGAGTGAGATTAAGTTAGATGCAAGCTGTGTGGATCCTCAGTGCGCTCTGAACGCGTCTTTTTCTCCGCTCACAAAATCACAAATAAAAACAGATCGGCACTGGCTTCTTCACATGTGGATGCCCTTGTGTTTTTGGCCAATAACCTGTAGGCATGCAGGCCTAAGACCAGACATGGACAGCAGACTGAAAGAGCCTGGCAATCAGTGACACTGTGATAAAATGCAGCTTTTTTTATTTCCTTTTTTTATACAAGCGCCAAGAATTTAATTGCACACTTTTCGTTACAACAGCACTTTATTGCAATGATCACTTATGGTAAGAGTTCTTTGTTGTCATGTTTATCAGAATTGTTTTCCATATTTTATTTCAACAAAAGTGGACATTAAAAAGTGTAGCCTACTGTTCTGACTGAATATATAGCCTATTAAATTGGGCCTACATTTGCTACTCTTGTTTGATTATAGGCCTACTATTTCAAGTTGTTCCTTGTTAATTACAGCTTGCTCGGAGCATTCAATGTTCCTCAATTTAATTTTATTTTGTCGTGACCTTTAATTGCTTGCACAAGTTAGGGAGATGCAGGGGTGAGGGAACTGCAGCAAGTTCATTTCGCAATGTCCTGGGCATTATTAATGAAATTGAAAGAATTGAAAACGAATTAGAATTGAAATAAAAATAAAAAATAACCATACAAGTAGTTATGTCTTGTACTGGTTTGTCCTCCTGTTGCCATAATGCTCAAATGGATATTTGAATATATTTGAGTTATGTGTTCATTTTAGAACAAATATTCAAATGTCATTTTGGAGCAATTTTGACGGCCTTATTTCTCACGCACACTGGTGCCAGTCAGAGGATGACAGTTTGGTTCTGGTGGAGTTCTGGTCCTGTCAGGTCGAGGAACGTCAGGCGAAGCTGGGAACGGGTCAACTCTTGTCACCATTTAGCCATTTTTAGTTATTACACCACTACTAATAGATAGATAGCGAGAGAGAGAGAGAGAGAGAGAGCGAGAGAGAGAGAGAGAGAGAGAGAGAGAGAGAGAGAGAACACCTTTGGACAGCTGGAGAGGGATTATGACAAGAACATGCTCAGCCAGTGGCTTCCAACCTCTGTAGGGCACCACAGACAACAAGGCTTTTCAAAACAGCGAATGTTGTCTCTCACCAGGAGATTTTGAGCTCACCATGCAAGCATCTGTGGCCGTTTTACACTTATTACCTAAAATCATTCAAAAAAGTTTAAAGTGGCACTGTTTGTGTCGACAGATGTATTCTTGTAAGTCCACCAAGGTTGAGAAATTGTGAAAAGGACATGACTTCGAGAAAATGAGAATTGATAATAATTCAAAACAGTTCTCATGGCATTCTGAAGTGACTTGTTGGTCACTGAATCAGTCTTTATATTAATCCATAAAGCTGACAGTCAAATCATTGTCAGTTTTTATAAATGGAGTTCTAACCCTCCATTTCAGAATTCTTTGTGCTTCTACACAATGCAGGATTTTACCTGAGCGAGAACATGCGTGGCTTTTGCAATAACCCTCTGCCTCCCTCCGCTTGCCAGAGCTTCACCATTCCTGACTTTGACGTTTCTGAGAGTTTTAGTGGCCTCAGAAACGACAAGAACATCACAGCTGTCACATTAGTACCTTGCACCTCGTTTTGTCATCCAATTACGCGAAACAACGCAAATCTTTATGGCTCTTTCAAACCCGTCGAAACTCCACATGCACCTTTCATGGACATGGCATCTCAAAGTCAGCAGATGTCTGATGACTGGGAATTGGGCTTTTTCTCTCTTCAGCAGCATCTTTTTCTTATTCACAAACCGAAGCTTTCCGTCTCTAACAGGGTTAGTCTTAAAGGATTGGACAGCCGTACATCAAATATAATCGTCTTACAGGAGGCTTTTTTTCTTCCCCAGAGCATACAATGAGTGAAAAAAAACAAATGCCTGAAAGGTAATAAAGAAAAATTACAACAACAAAAAAAAAACCAAAAACACAATGACACGAGTGAGGCTTTTAAAAGCGTTTGAGAGCAGCTCGTTGCTTTCCTGTGGAAAGGTGACGATTCAGGCTGGCTTTTCTCTTCTCAGCAGCCTGCTGACTGATGTTTAAGTGGCAGCTGGAAACAGAAAGAGGCTCCTTCATAAGCTGACTCAGATGTCTCACAGGAGACCTCATGATTGTTAAATGCTTGAAAGTTTATGTCTTTTTGCATTTGACGACAGGTTTTAGTGAAGTGCAAATGTGCAGTTTGGTTCTATGGATCTCGATGTTGTTCAAATGAAAGTTCAGATGTCTATTGTTTATGTGCAAGAGTACTTGATGAGGGCCAACAAGTGTGGCTGAGTTTTTTTAGTTGCCTCATTGTTCATTTGTTGCCACTAAGTATTATAGAAGATGAGACAAGAAACATGCTTTTTTAAATGTTCTAATTAATGGATACAGTTTGAAATTTTTGTTTCCTTTTTGGTGTGCAGTGTGTGGTGTTTTGTTTTGTTTACATTGTGTTGTTGCCTTGGCTTCACTGTAATCTTTTCTGTTTTTCTCGGAAATACAATTCTTCAGGGTTCCAGGAAAAAAAAGAAAAAAAAAAAAACTGGTGTGAAAAGGCACAGAAGCATTAATCAAAATGCGTCTGTGGTTATTTTCATTTACATTTGTTGTTCACATGATGCTCAGCACTGAGCCATGTACACACATTAGCCTCAAGGCCATTGGAAGCGTGCTTGCTATGATACAGGGAAATTGGCTGGCTCAAAACATATTCATTGATTTGGAGCAATCACACAAACAGAATCAGCAGCTGCCAGGGGCCCGCAATCTTAATGTCACACTGGAGTAATCAGTTTTCAATGCTTTCTGATTGCGTTCACTGCAAGCGCATTTCCCCAGCAAAAGTGCAAGAGCGAAGACATGGGAGAGTTTAAAATACTTATGGCACAAGCTAATTTGCACCGTGTCGGCTTGTGAATCCAAACATTTTTAGCACAGTTCCCAACAGCTCAACAAATAAACAGACATTGCCTGGAAAATTCCTGTTTATCAAGCTAGCAGTTAATGTTTGATAGTCATTGAGTGCATTATGCAAACATGCTCAAGGTTAAGTTATTTTCTCTTGTTCCTGCAGCCACATCAGAAGGTGTTCTTTGATAAGACCAGACTTGCTTTCATACAAACATCATTTTCTAGAGCAACTGTGTCACCATGGAACAAGTGATTGGAAACTAACGAAGTTAGTTAACTTCCAATTTTCAAATTTGTGATTGCGATGTGGCAGCAGAGTGGGGGTATGATTCATCAGATTCAACAGACAATCATGTCCTGCTACAGAAGGGCCCCCTCCACCTGACGCTGAATAGCTCTGGTGGTCCATTCCTGCAGCCTGCAGGCTTGCCTGCAGCCATGCAGGCAGAAGCGTGAGGCGCAACCGTCTTTGAGGCCTCCCATCAGACCAGGAGGCCTTGGCACAGTGCACAGTGCAGCCAGAGTGTGCAAAGAACGTTCCTCCAAACTCCTACATTTCTGGCATTTTAAGTCTATGAGCAGGGCCTATGGGTTCAAACAGCTCAGATTTGAACTGAGAAAATGAGCTCTAGTTTCCAATACACAAATTGAAAAAAAGGGGAATTTTTGACATAAATGCGTTTTACATAATAACCACATAATTTCTTTTTGTTTGCATCTCATGGGACCTTTGAGGAGCAAGATTCAAATATTGTGCAATGAATAGTGATTGCAAACTGTAGTGTAGAGAAAGAAACCTTTCATTCAGTTTATCCAGTTGCACACCTTTTCATGCCAAAGAAATTTTACTTAAACTACAAAGCTCAAACTCAGAATTAGCCAGACAGGGCTTACAAGCAACAAATGCCTGAATAAAACAGAGCTCCAGCTATTAAGAGCAATCTCGTTGTTAACTGGAAATCCAATGATCTTTTAAGTGATAGGCTTCAGAAGCTGAAGTATCTGTAGTGTTGCCAGGTCTGACGGTATGACATGAGAAGCTCTATTAATCTGGACTTCTGTGCCATTCATGAAAAGCAAACACATTTTTTTGTGTCTCAATCATAGTATTCTGTCTGTTTGTGACATGGTTGGAATCAAAGGGTCCCTACATTTGTGTTTTCTGTGATTCAAGTGAGGAACTGGCCCTTTAAGTATGGTGGATAGCACGTTGGCTAAAGATGCGAAAAAGCTACCTCAAGTCCTGTTTTTGAGAGCGAACACATTTAGATCCAAATCAAGGTCCATGAGCTTTAGACGGAGCTATTTCTGTCATGTACTCACGTGTGCAGCACATCATTAAAGATCCTGCTCAGTCCCAGGGCCATGAATCATATTTCGAGTGCTGCCAATTGGCACTTTAACCAGCTAAAATAACTCCTCCTATCCACTTTCCTTCTACAATCTCAAATCTATTGATTGATTCTATTCAAAGCCTTTGATATTAGAGCTTCTGAACCCCCCCCCCCAAAATAAAACCAAGGTTGTTTCTGTGTCTTCCTCGCCAAAGGCTCTGTAACATAGAAGAAAGTCGAGCTCTGTATTCTAGCCAGTCTCACACACTAAGATCCACATCCTCAGTAAGATAGGTTAAAAAAAACCCACATCCTCTTCAACGCCCTTCCGACTGAACTGGCTGTTGTAATATCTGCCAATATGAAATAAGTCCCACCTCTGTGAGTGGGAGGCAAACATACTTATCAATGAAACACTCAATGATGTTGAAACCATTCAGCAGTTCCCCCCCATGTTTGTAGTGTGATTAGCAAGTTGTGGACTTGGAGCCACCCCAACTTTTAATGTTGAATTTTTTGTTCGTTTTTCCTACACTTTCATTCAAGGTTTACCACGAGCTTTGACAAACGCACACATCTTGTGCAGAAGACCATCTTTGGAGGGTCGGGCTCCTCCTGGCCCGTCGCATTCTCTCCAAGCCTCAAACTGTTGCTCTCTGTCAGAACAGAAAATGAGTTCTGCCTCCATTTGTGAGAAGCAATCAGGTCTGGTCAGCCTTATCCACACATTGCATCATGCCTTTGTAGTGGTCCGGCATGCCCGCAGCTGGCAGCGGGTGGCAGTGACAATGCAGTGGTGTTTACATCAGATGGTGGGGGTGGGGGTGGGGTTGTTTTCCAATTCTCTCATGACTCTTTGAACCTTGAAATTCATCCGAATAGAGTGAGACGCATCTAAATATTCCACAACGCCTCTCCCAAGATTGTTTCTGTTGCCTTCAGTTTCGAACTTTCAAGCAGCATCAGAAAAAATTGAATCCTAATCGTTCGATATCCCCCCCAGAGCATCGGATGCGTTGCTGAACATGGAAGGGTTTTCAACTCGACTGCAACACTTCATGGTCCACATCAACGCAATGATGCAATCGGGCTGAGAGGGGAAACAGCGCAGCTGCACAAAGTCCAGCCCATCTTCAAAACAATTCCCCTCATCCAATTTTTACTGTGCAAACAAAGACATGAACAATCACCAGACCCTTTAGAAATGTAGAAAACGTACTCAGTCAGAATGAGAACTTGTCCCCTTTCCCATTAATCATACAATTATTTGGTCAAAGCTTGAATATCATTGTTGATGAACACAGAAACGAGGAGACGCAGTGTCATGATTCAAGATGCAACACTTTTTACTGTCAAAAGCACAAAATACACACAGTATAATGCGCAATGATGCGTTTGTGGGTTTCACTTGGTGTAAAGCCTCGAGCCGAGATCTAAAGGAGTTGAAGCTAAAACGCTGCCCGCGTGAAAGCACCCTGGTTCCGAGTGCAGCAGAGGGCTAAAATGACAAAGTGACCTTCCAGCTCAACTGAACCAAGATCCATAATACCGTAGGTGTGGAGTTCAAATGCATGTCACCCCATTTGTCTCATATCCCTGTCATTCCCGCACCTTCATAGCATCGTCTAATGAAGCAGAAAAGGGCCATAAAAAAAATACTGTTTGAGAAATGTATTGCAGTTGGGCTTTATTTGCATTGCGCCTTGATGGCGGCAGTGGTATGAGCCTGCATCCTTGAACCAAAGATCCATCTCGGAGATGAGAAATGACTTTGGGGAGAATAGAGTTTTGACACAGTTCCACACAAGACGTACACTCACTTCCACAGACAGACACTCAGTTACATGCGCAATGATGCCTGACAGAAAAAAAAAAAATCAACTACACACCCGATGTGATGGCAACAGAAACCCTCAAGTCGCTCCGACGCGCAGCGCAGTTAAGAGAGGCTAGTGTCAATGACTTCGACTCACTCTCCTAACACACAAACAATGCTCGTAAACTTTAAGGGCGCAAACAGACACAGACGCGCTTGTTTCGATCTGAGGCTCAATCAAGGGTGAAAGAGAATTTAATGGCAGCAGTTGTGAAGTTGCCCCCTTGAAAACGACTCTTTGCTGAGTTCAAAGCTGGGATCGAGTCGGACGAGCGCCAGTGCGCGCAAGGTCAAGCTCGAGCTTCCGTGGACCCGACGGAACTGTTCTCGAACAAAGAGTAAAATGAGTCACTTGGTTATCGTTGTGTGTTTCGTATTCACTCAACAGACGGCTGAATCAGCTGAAGACACTTTTTTGTGCGAGTGTTTTTTAAAAACACATGTTCATTAGTGCCAAACTTTTTTTCTGTCTGTATTGTGAGATGCAGTTGTCTTAGTTACCAACTGCAAAACAGCAATTTGGAAGTTTAAGGTCAAGAATGCAAGTACATTTGCAGTTATCGAATATGATTGTTCGTCCTGATTAAAAAAGGTAAACCGTCATCCAGGAGCTTTGTTATATTCATTTACAATCACATTTATTTGCACATCATTATGCAACACAAAAGGCTCCTGTCGTGTAACAAAGCCTAAATGCAGGAGGAATTAGGAACCTCATGCATTATCACATGGGATGATGGGAAAACTGGAGTCTGCAAGAATCGCAAAGGAGCCAAAATATTCATCGGATGCTTCATTCCAGGTGAAAAGGAAAACATAAACCTTTTTCTTTTCTTTGCTCCAAGAGGTTAACGAGTAACTTTACAGAGAAAGACTGGATCCAGAGTCTGAGAGACACATGCGAAGCTCAAGTATTTGGTTGTTGAGTCGAGCTGGAAAAGTTTATACATTTAAACTGGATTTAGTTGTCTTCTTCTAACTAATATCTATCAATTCATTTACATTTAATTTTAGCTAAAATAATATCTTTACCTGGAAGATAATTAGTTTTTTGGATATAGACTCTAAATTTTCCATCACCTTATGTAATTTAGTGATGAGTGCCCTTTCATACTTGGTTCAGATCGCATTGCAATTTTCACAAAATTTATGCCTGTGTTTGTTTCAGTCAAACTAGCCCACATGAACAGAAGTCTGCAGCGAGCAGACAGAAGTCCGGACACCCGGCGCATCTTGTGTTTGATTCTGAGCTGCGTTCATTCAGTTGAACAGTACCACAGCCCACCTGAACGTCTCCAGGGGGCCTGGCCTCTTGTTTGGTTCGCTTCAAGCTTCTGTGTGCAACAAATAGAAAAGCATAAGGATTTCTCTCACACCAGAGTTCATTCTAGAGAAGAGTGTAAAGTTATTTATTTGTTCTCTAGTTGAAGGAGATCTTAGAATTGGCCTTAAAATTTGAACTTTTACATTATATTATATTATATTGTATTGTATTGTATTGTATTGTATTGTATTGTATTGTATTGTATTGTATTGCATTATATTTACAGTATTGTGTGTCAATGTCCTTCCAAATTAATGTATTTTGCTGGAGGTTTTTTTCAGCCTGTATCTGACCCAACTAAAGACCAAACAAAAGAAACAATAATGTTTTTTTTTTTTTGTCTTCTTTGGTGATTCTAACAAGGCTTTTGCTTGTTTCCGAAGGAGAAGATGCATGATTGAATGGATGTTGTGTGTCAAAATCTGCATTTTGTTCCATGTTGTTGATGCTCCAGGCCAGTATTTACACCTGTTTGTCCTGAGATGTGCAACTGTTGTTTCAGAATTTCTTTTAAGCCCGCTACAACTAAGTGCTGAGTCACCCTCTCTGGGCTGAGTGATAGATCACAATACAAGCTCCGCTCCGGTCCTCCGCCCGGCCTTGATTAATTAGTGTGCGTGTAAACGGCTCCATGGCGACAAATCAATTTCGTCACCCAGACACCAGTGCATCAAAACCCAGAAATATTTTATCTACTGCAGACCGCCAAACTTTTCAATTTGTAGCAAACAGACAGGCAAATGTCATTGGAAAGTATGACAGATGTCTTCTCTGTCTCCCTCTATTTTTCAGCCAACCTGTGTATTTATGAGAAATTTTTATCCGCTCTAGTTCTTCCACATATGGCAGCCTGTGAACAAAGAAGGGGGATAATCAGATGGTTTGGGGGGGGGGGGCCTTCGGGGTTCACTCCAAAAGCCCCAAATAATGTGCCTTATTCATAAGTCGCAAACAGATGTCTGCGCACAAGTGTCTGTGTATTTGATCCGCCGGTCTGGGCATGTTTAGTTGTGCATCAGGTTCCCCGGGGCATCAGCCGCCGAGAAATAAAGAATGGCAGCATTCCTTCCTTCCCTCCATCTCGGAGAGAGGGGGGGAGACAAAAGCAGAGACGTAGAGCCGACGGGAGGCAGCTCTCCTTCCACACCGCTGGGAGTGCCTGACAGATGCTGACAGCTCATTTCCATGAACTGTCTGACAGTGGGAAATATATATACTGGGGCGAGAGAAAAGGAAGTAGGAGGCAGAGAAGTATGGAGGTCCGCGTTGAGGTGAAAACGAGTCGGAAGCAAACAGACGGAGGATGAAGGCGCAGTGGAGACGGGAGCGCGAGGGGAACGTAAGCGGAGCTGAATGTTCGGAGGCACGAAAGGACAAAGGGAGACCGAGGAGACAAAGGGGGGGGGGGTAACCGGAGAGGGGAGCCAGACTGAAAAAAACACACACAGATGTAAATAAAGACGAGTCTCTGCGACCCTGCCAGAGGACAAACAAGAATTTATAGTATGTGACACTTTGTTCTTATATAAAGCTGCCGCCGAGCGCAGGAAATGTTGGATTCACATTTCACAGAACTGCGGAAGGATTAAGGAGAGCTGTACATCAGCCGACACGTACTCGTTTTTCAGTGTAATCCAAGATACAGTGCGTCTGCAAAATTACAGCGGTGCCGGGTCAGATTAAGTACCTTTCCTGCCAGCATAAACTCTAAAATAGCTTCATTCAAAAACATCAGGAACTTCCATGGTCTTTGCCTGGTTTGGGTTCCATTCCGATCAATACCACTGAGAAGCTTGCCTACATCGTTCTTGAGTTGAGAATGGCTTTCTCGGGGATTGTGGTGTTGAGTTGGCTCACCAATGTCAAGGCCAGCAAGTGATATCAGTGCTCAATCAAAAGATGACCAGATTACACTGTTTCTCTACACCCATGTATCTTTGGGTCACGTCAAAACCAGAAGCACCACGGAGCAAAAAAACATCTGCTAGAAAGCACCTGTGAACCCCTTCTGCTTTAATGTTTCACATACTGGACTCTTAAAGGGCCAAAGACTCTTAAACACACAGAAATGTTGTTGTTTATCCTTTTAAATCATTGAGGAGTGGATCTCCACCAAAATGCATCCACTTGTCCCATGCACCACCCCTCACCCATTCAGTGAACTACATCCAAATCCATTCAGAGTTTCCTACAAACGGACAAACCAATGATGCTGAAAAGAAAACCACCCTGCGTTGGTAATTACAATTATGTGCAAAGAAAACCAGCTTCAAGTGAGATCTCAGGCTCCTGCAACTGCTCATTTATTATAAAGACAAGTTTATAAAATCTACCCAGGCGTTCAGTAACCAACAGGTCACACTGCCCTTCCAGTTTGCAGCTGTACTACAATGTGTACCCTGTAACTGTTGGCTTCCAAGACATGTACAGAATTACAGAAGAAACGAATACAGAGTATGCATTCCTAATGTGCAGCAATAATTCACTTGAAAGCTAAACAAATTGAGAGTAATTTACAGCAAGA
Source organism: Malacoctenus tetranemus (assembly GCA_032274765.1). Lineage (NCBI taxonomy): Eukaryota > Metazoa > Chordata > Actinopteri > Blenniiformes > Labrisomidae > Malacoctenus > Malacoctenus tetranemus. The sequence continues at coordinate 232,657 of JAUESF010000047.1, forward strand.
ATGAAATGTTTTGCTTCAATATTGAGTTTATTTACAATAATTCAGTGTGAATTTGGATCAAATTCGTGATCCAAGTCGATCCCCAACATAAAGCCTTCTCAAAAACAAAGAAGAAACTTTTTTAGTTCCAATCAAGGCCGATAGAGCAACTGTAAATCAAACTAAAGAATTGCATGGAGGCAGTGCTTTGCATCAACTGCAGCTGCTTCGTCTTAATGGGAGCAGCAAGATGCTGCCAGCAACTGATTATGAAACACAGTTAAAAGGAATCAGAGACACACGCAGGTTGTGGTACATTACATCGTTCACCAACATGGTTTACCTGACACCCTGACTGATTTACTGGCATGCCAGTTGTGGTCAGACTGTTGGGTGGAGCCTGACTTGCCTTGCTTTGACAAGCAGACATATCTCAAAATGAGTAACAGGCCCCTTGTCCTGTTACAGTGGAATATTTCATCCAGTCCACGCCCAAACTGTGGTTCGTGTTTCAGCCGCAGCAGGACAAACACCCAATAAGATTATTTGAGTTGGAATTCAAACAAAACAATTTGAAGTAGTAATCTGACCTTTAAAATAGCGTCCAGACACAGGAAGTCCAATCTTTTTTTCCTTCCATTGATGTTTGGAGTTTGCTCAGTTGCGATGGAGATGGACTTCTTGACAAAGACAAACTTTTAGGATGTCCTCAATGGCATTAAACAAGGTGACGGATGCGTGACATTTCACAGTAAGAGTCGAGAGGATGAAGCTTTATCAGTGAATTGGCTCATACATTTCTAGTTTTAAGTGGGTCTGATAAAAATTGAAACTCCTATCGACACCACTTAAGAACAGACTGAAAAGCTCCTTCGTTCCTCAGGCCATCGTACAGTACAGTTCTTCACTCGGGGAGAGGGGGAGAAGTAATGAGAGGACAGAGGAAAGGAAGGAACAGTAGTCATTCGTGGCTGGATATATGTTTAAACTGCACGATCAATTCAAGTCATGTTTATACTTCAAATACTTTTTACTTATGATATTGTGTGTGTTGCTAAACAATAGTGCTGGAACCTTAATTTTCCTAATGGAAATTTTCCCAAGAGGGTTGTTTAAATCATATTGCATCTAATCTAGAGAATCTCACATTGTGGGAGAAGGAGTCTTGTGTCTTTGCTGTTCTTTACCAAACAGTCCTCATTTTCTCATGATCATGGTTTTTCCTTTATAAGGATTTGCATTCTCATTAAGAAACACCACAAAGGACGTGGGGTGCAGTGCAGCATCTTCTTCATGGTTATACGAGTTGTGTTTCAGGAAGACTGAACACACACAAATATTTAGAGAACAGGAAGGCGTATACTACTAAGATTAAAAAGACTCCATGGCTAAATAGAGATAATCATGCCATTTAAATGGGCTGGAACAACAGGCAGGTATCTGGACTCAGAAGGACAGTAGGAGCAGCTGAGAAAAGCAAACCTGTTTTACAGTTGCAACACAGACCATTTTCATAGCGGTTTGCAGTTCTACGACAATAATGTTGCTGTGGTACTTGTTGCTTTTTTTTGTCCACGAAGGACAACGGAAATGGTGTTCTGCAGTGTTGCTCATTTCAGAGTTGAAAACTTGGGACCTTCACGTGCGAATTGGGGAAGAAATCAGTCATGGATTGAACCTTTCACTGGAACACTTTTGACATCGACAGAACATCAGATGACACATTTTTACCACACAATTGCCAAACACGGACACTCTTTTTTTCTCTGTCTGCTGCAGCGAGTGAAGCACAGTTCTGGGATGTTGGGGCAGATGGTGCTCAAAGTGCCAATCAGCCAGGCAGGGTAAAGTTCAGAGGCAGCATGAGAGAGGGGGAATCGTAGCTGCTCTGCAAATGTACTTTTAATATATTGATTCAAAAATAGGCTTTCATGAATGAATCTTTATTGTATTCAACAAAAAAACCCAATTTATACTGAATGCAGATGTTTCACCCAGCCACATATATTCCTGAGTACTATTTTTGATCAGCAGCTGTTATATCTGTAACAGTGTCAATGTGATCCCAGTATCTTACTGCTGGGGTCAAACACAATGAACGTCCTCTGATGTCAGACAAATCCTCTGTCACTCATCGGTTGCTTGACTACAACTTGATAACACAGTCACTGTGATCTTTGTTGTGTGTTATTGTGTGACTTCAACATCCCATGAGAAGCATTCCAAAATGTTCTTTTTTTTTTTTTTTTTTTTTTTTCAACGAGAGAATGCTCAAAGCATCTCTGGGAACAGCTGAAGGTCAAGGTCTCTGTCCACTTACATCCATCTAAGACCGCCCACAATCTTTCAATAAAAAATGTCAGGTCCAACCATTCAAGCTGTCATTGTGTGTCATTATCTCTATACAAGAACCAATGACAAACTGAATCAACACATACAAATGTGTCCATCTTCAATGTCCAACTTTCTCTGACTAAGTAGAAGAGTGCAATCGATATACACACTTAGGTCTCCTTGAGGGGACATTGTCCTAATTTCCAAGCCCCATTGGTAACAGAAAGAAAAGTCCCGCCGTTGTTCTGTGAGCAGACCATTAGACCGACGGCCATTAGGCCGCCTTATCTGTAGTTCACATCACATCCTGCCATAAGAATAATGGAACAATGCCCTTTTGCAGTTCCTAAAGTCACTCTCTGATCCTTTGGGTGCTTTTTATTTGTACGGCCCTTTGCAACAGTGCTGTTGAGGCAGTTCAGAAAGTTCCACGGCCCTCCAATGTCACCCGCAATGCCAACGCGAGCTCTCGCTTGGGAAATGCTCGCAACTTTCAGAGCAAGCCAAAACACAAGTTCTGCTCTGCTGCAAATCTTTGGATGCAATCGTCCTCTCTGGGTCTGAGCTCCCATTTGCAAAAATGAGTGTATCTATAAAAATGGGATCACAGCTGCATATCAGCAAGCTTTGAAAATGTTTACATGCGAGAGTGATGGGACAGTTTGTAAGGCAAAACTAAAAGGGTCTCTTTCAATTTTCTAAGCAGACACCACAGGACAAAAAAGGTATAGCACAAGAAAAACGCACATTTTCACTCTCAAAATGTTTCTTTTCTGCGAGAAATGCGAAATGTCAGACCTTGTATTTGCAGTCTTGGAGAAGCAGAGACAGTAAGTTGCATGAATACTGTGATGGTGCTCGCGGCGCGCTGGGAATTTAGCTATACACCTCAACGATCGGGAGACAGTGAAAAACTCTCGGGTTGAATTTGAAGATCTACAAAGATGCAACAGTATGTGTGTCTCTTTGGGGAACCTTAACACCCAAGTATAATCCCTGTCTGGCCACTTTATATTTGGCATTTCTGAGATATGTTGTAAAAATAAACCCAAAATAACATTCAAAAGTTGAAAAAACATAGTTGCAGGTAAAAAAGGAAAAACAGAAAATTGAAAGAGGACAAAAACTGAATAACATTTCAACACAGTTTTTTTTGTTGCTTTTTGTTCCTTAAATACTCATACTCAAAAAACCAACATGAACTGAAATCTGTTCTCTGATTATGTTGCATGAAGACGCGCAAGCAACAGTATGGTTGCGCGCCGCCCAGACATCCATCCGCTGGCACTCTTTAATACTGGTAGCGTACAGATGGACGCCACATAGACGACGAGCCTGTAATGTGCAGCACAGTGTGGCAGACCCACATGACGTGTCTGTACCTGATCCAACAGTAAACCACAATGACAAAGCAAACGGGGACCAGCAGCTCTCGATGCAGGATCTCAATTTTCTTTTTATTCCTGCACAGTCAGCTCTCATGACAATGAGCCAGACTGGTGTGATTTCAACCACCGACACCCGAGGTTCCTCGAGTCCGTGCACCTCCTGTTGTGCATGGTCAGCTGTGGTGGAGATGCTGATCTCGGAGCCACGATTGCCACTTACAACTCCTGCCACATGGTGTCAGACTGTGTAAACCGCAGGAAATACCTTGAAATAGAGTGTGTATGTATTTGCATCCATCTTTGACATAAGGACGTTCAATTTACATCTGGTGAGACTTTTTTTTTCTTTACTCATGTATCTGCTGTTGTATTTTGAATTGAAGTTATGGTGCGTAAATACACCAATTGCATTTTCATTCATGGGAAAGTGAAGGTGGAACGTACAGCCATGCTCAATTCAAAGTCATTTGGGATGTCTGAATGAAAGAAGCACTGGAACAAATGTATTGCACCAATTCATACATCTTGCTTTTTACTTAAGTACTGTTCAAGTTTCGGCCATAAGCTTTCAGTCAGAAACCTACACAATTGTTGATACATGAGGTACCCAATAACTCAACATTGCTTTGCGAGAGAGAGAGAGAGAGAGAGAGAGAGAGAGAGAGAGAGAGAGAGAGAGAGAGAGAGAGAGAGAGAGAGAGAGAGAGACAGAGACAGAGAGAGAGAGAGAGAGAGAAACGAAACAACCTGGTTTGATTAAGCCAGGGTTATAGGGTCAGGACCCTCCTACCTCTCTGTTTTCTACAGTTAACTATTGACTTTGCTGAAGAGGTCAAAACCCAATAATGACCCAAGATGTACCTCTGCAACCCAAACTTGAATAAAGACATTGAATGGACTGAGCGATGTCCAAACAGGAACCCAATACGAACAGCACGTTTCACATGACAGCTGTTGAGTACAATTAGGCGTCTTTAACAAACTCTCCCAGCAGTCCTGTCTAGACCTAAAATGACCCTTGGGTTCAACAGCATACAGCTTGTCTCTGTAGCGATTGAAACGACTGAGTTTCAAGCGGGACTGCAGGGATTAATGTGAGGTCGGCGTCGAGTTGAAACCTGCCTGCTGGTCTTTTTCTGCAAACCTGACCTGACCCCGGGCAGACAGGGAGATGACCACAAATGTTCCCTTTGGCTTCCTCTTGGAGCGGAAGAGCAGGTGGCGAATTTTGTGCCTTCTCGTCGAGATCGTTTCAGTTGCCGTCCTCCGGCTCACTCTGCCAGAGGGGAGTGACAGGGCATTAGGAAGATCAAAATAAAGAGGGAAGAGAAGTGAGAGGATGGATTGAAGGAAAGGGAAAGAAGTCAGGGTATTAATTTTAGGCATGAACACACTCGCATGCACGCATTCCTCACCTGCCAAGCTGTTCGTGATTAGGCGCACAACATTAATGTCAACATGAGTGACGGGTGCACAGGCACGTATTATATCGACGTGTGTCCACGGGTATGCATTGTTTCAGTTTGCCTCCCTCATCACCACCAGCACCATTTCAACGCGTGATCCATCCATCTCCTCCACTTCTCCCTCTAATCTCAGCCATACATCTCCCCCCTACATCCATCCATCCTTCAGCCTGGTATGCGGGGCAGCCGTTACGGCTCGGGCTGATTGCCGTGCTTCATCACAACACACAGGTTGGAGAAGGAAATGACTATCACTCAGAGGGAGTATGCAAGAGTGACAGAGAGGACGAGGGGGAGGAGGAGGAAGATGAAGAGAGCTGCATGTGTGTCCACAGGTTCAACTGGCTCTGTTTGCAGCAGAAAGGAAAAAAAACCAAAAACAAACTGCTGCATAATTATATGTACGAGATCACCAATCACACGGAGGAGAGAGGGAAGCCATTCATCTTGTGGGATACCAACACTTAGCATCACACGCGTTATTCAGGCCTCTCTGAACCATTTTAGTAGATTTGCACATCAATCCTGTTTAGTCCAGCTATAATCTTCTGCATATTGCACCGTGGCCACTGAGCCTGTTCTCAAAGAGCCTTTGAAATAAATGTCAAATGTGCATCAATGCATGACATTTGAGAGTCCATGGCTGTTAGCCCATCGCTACGTAACCTATATTCACATGTGATCAGGTTAAAGGAATAGTTCACCCAAAGAATGATGTGCCTTCATTTTCTACTCACCCCCATGCTGAACAACACTCTGGAGCACCTTTTTGACATCTCACATACAGCTGGAGATCTTTGAGGTTTCTTGTTATCTGCCCACGTTCAAATAATGCAGGTCAACCGGGCCTGATACAAAAACGTCCATAAAGTTCACAAAAACATGTCAATATTCCTCCATACTGCTCGTCCAATGTAATCCAAGTGTCCTGAGTGGGTCCATAATTGACTCGCAACAAAATCATTTAGAAAGTTTTTAGAGCCTAAACAGTAGTAAATAATGGCGCTCCTGCGAGTTCACGACACTACTGGAAACCACAGCAGACCACAACAGATAACAAGAAACCTGAAAGATCTCCAGCTGCATTTGAGATGTCAAAAAAGTGGTTCAGAGTGTTGTTCAGCATGGGGGTGAGTAGAAAATGAAGGTACATCATTGTTTGGGTGTACTATTCCTTTAAGCTAATATGACAAACAGCGTCCGGGGCACAGAATGGTCCTTTGTTTTCTGAGGATGACTTTGGGCAATAAACTTATCCACAAGTGAGAGCCAGAAGCTCTTTGGGATAAATTCAGTATGAATATAAAATAATGATAAACATTCAAACTTCATTCAAACACTAAAGATAATAAGGAATGAAATTCCAATATGATTACAGAGGAGGCTGGCAGCCCTCAAGTGCACGAGATAGACATCAACCACATACACACTCTTCTTTTCTAATGAGAAGATACCAAAATATATTGCAAGATGATATATGGACGCTGTTATTGAAGAAGACTTAAAGACAACATTTTCCCATCTATAGATATTAACTGATCAAGTCTGAATAAATATACATTTACAGTAGATGCCTTGCTTATAAAATTGAGTTTATTTCAGTGAGACGAGACATTAACAGCACATAACAGCTTGAATAGGAGGGCTTTTCAAATGGACGTTTTCCTTTCAGTGGCAACGACAGTGAACCAACTGAATAACAACTTACCGCAACTACCAAACAGTATATCGGACGACACTTTCTTCACAGCAAGCTAAATTTTCCCCAACGACATGTGACTGAAATGTAGTTTGCTAGAAAACAAAACTATGAAAAATAAACCCCACAGAGAACGGCTTTTTCAAATATTTTTTGTATTATCAAGTATTTTGATTTGTTTTCAAGTTTTAAAGGTCTGCAACCTAAAAAAATTGGAGCAACAAAGAAACATCTGATGAAAAAGGTCTGAATCACAACTTATAATTTGTAAATAAAGTAAACTCAAATCATCTAATTTGCATATTGTGATGTCATCAGATGTTAGCCGTAATGGATGGAAATAAGTTTTAGAAAAATGGAGGTTCAAACACACCCAGAACACTTTATTTTCCTTTATTAGTCTATTTTACCCACAGAAGACAAAAAATGCAGAAATGTCAACCACAGCAGCTTTCAGGCCACCTTTTAAAAGGACCCCTGCTTCCTGGTATGACTGTTGCTTCCCCCACTGAAGGTCTCTGCTGCTGTGTGCACTGATTACAACCTCTACAGTGATGACTTTTTTTCCTCTCCCAGGACTTTGAAAAAAACTGAATGCTTTGGCGCTTTTAACACAATGCTCTGTTATCTGTCAACTGTTTGTATGAGTAGTAATGTCACCCTCATTTTATTTGGCAGGAAGCGGCTGCTCTCAGTGCCATCAAACAGACAATATTCCCCCTTTTCTGTCAGAATCAACAAGTGAGTGACAAAACAACTCAGTGACAGACAGGAAAACTCTCTGGTGTAACTCGGTGTCGGTGAGGCTGGAAAAAAGCCCTCTGCTGACCTTCAAGAACAGGTTCAGATATGAATCAAAGACATCATGATGTGCCTTCCAAAGCTTGAACAGTCTCAGTTGCAGTGAATTTACCAAGCTGATCATAAAATCATCATGAAAGGATGGAGAAGGAGAAATAAGACTGAGCCCCTGGGTTTCCTCCGCCAACAGAACAGGGAAAAAGGACATTGTGGACAGCAGTCACTTTGCCTTTGGAAGGCCAACCTCAGAGTCTCACCTCCATTGTTCAGACTGTTTCGGGAAGAATGCTGCTGGCGGGCCTCAACCACTTACATCAAAAAATAATCCTCCTAAATCTCATCCTTCGCTCAACTGTCTGTCCACCTGCTTCTACTCCCAGGTCAACATGGAGCACTTGAGCAGGAAAATCATTTGTGACTGCAGCCATTGTGAAATACTCATGTTGGCTCCCAGAGATCTTTAGCTGCTGCTGCTGCTGCAGCAAAGCGTTAAATTAGGAAGTGAGAGTATCGGAGAACCCCCTAATAGCCTTGTCAACCTTTTTTTTTCCATCCCCCAATCGCTTCCATTCACCTCTTTCCAACACACCAGAAGCAGAACTCACAACTATTTCACTTGGTTTTTAGTGAAGGTCCAATGCAATACTCTCCTCCACTGGCTGACATCCCATCTTCTCTACACTTTTCCCGCCCATTGGTAGAGATCCCCTCGGCTTTGCACCGCTCCCCCCCCCCCTGTTCTCCCTCCCTTTCCTACTTCCTCCTTCCCTCCCTTGCCTGTCTTTGCCCCAAGCACCTCAGGTTTTTAAGATCTCGGGACCCGGAGGGTGATTTCATCCTTCACTGGGCCATGAAAGCTCTTTATAAGTACATCGCTACCGCCGGCGCATTAATCGCCCCGGCCATATTGATTTCGCTGTTCTGTTGTGCAAGCCAGCATATGGTAGAGAAGGGGGAGACCAAAGGAAAGAAAGAGGGGGGAGAGAACACAGGCCGCTGAACTGAGGTGGGTAAGAAAAAGGGATCAGACAAATTATTACACTCGTATAAAGAGGCGCTTGAAAGCTCGGGATGATGGAGATTCCTTCATAAGCTGTAAAACCTAAGGAGAGATGACCACAGTTACTGACCACTCACCAACTGGAGAGTGGTGTGGTTAAGGGGCCAAAACACTATGTTAAAGCTGGGCACTTCACGACGACCACTCCTCCACACTGAGACTTTACATGGTAGAAGGACTTTCCCGTGGGGTCAAGAGTGCGTCATCGTCTGCCATTTGACTGAGCAGGTCATGATGTTCATTAGCAAAATGGATTATACAAAAAAGGGGGAAAAAACATACTTTAAAATATATATCTGTAATCTACAGATCAAATGGGATACAATTCTGATACAGTCTTTTGTCTGACACTTTAGTCTAATTATGTGCTAAAATTCTGTGTCAGTAGTTTAATACAATGCTTTGATATTGTAAACATGTATAAAGATATGAGATGAGGAGGTTCCAGTCGCATGGCAACCTGTGCTTTGTTTCTTAAAGTATTCCTTAACTTAGCATATTTAACTTATGCTTGTAGAACTTAGTGAACTGGGATGAATAAATAGAAATAAGTGAACTGATGACTTGTTTCATAGACAACTCCAGCACTGGGTGACAATTACGGAGGGTAGAGGCTTTGCAGGTATTTTTGTTTGCTAAGTTTATGACCAGCTTTTTCTTTGCTTAGATGACCCTATGTCTAAAGTTTGCTCCAACTCCTTCCCTTAATCATAAGTCAGACTCTTTTCTCCTTTTTTTATTCATTACAGATAGGGGGAGTGGGATCCAGACTGAGGTTTGTCTGATGGGAAAGGGATTATAAGCAAACGATGTCATTCCCTCCCTGAGTTCGTGAAAGAGGACGTCACACCCGGCTGGATTTCCGAAGGGAGACATAATCTCCAGATTGACCTTATTTTTTGGGGGCTCCGCGCTTTGATCCAACAAAAGTGTGGTGGTGGGGGGGGAGATGGAGATTTTGGGTGAGAAAGACAACATAATTAGATCGGCGAGACTGTAGGAAAGTCGCCGGTCTCACTTGAGATGTCTGGCGTCTTCCTTCCGAGTCATTTTTTTAGAGGCTGTTTTATCTCGCAAGTTCGAAGAGAAATGTCGCTAATGACATTTGTGGGACTTTACCGGCCGCCAGATGACGACCTCTCAAACTCTAAATGCTCCGTTAGAGGTTTGAGTCAATAGCAGAGCAGCGAGGACAAAGTTTTCACCCTGATATTTAAAAGGAAACTCCAGAAAGGATCACAGTTCAAATATTGATTCCAGAGCAGTGGCTCCAACGACACTGGTGCATCAACACAGCCCCCCGCCCCCTCCACTCCTCCCGCCCTGTCGCCTTAATCATCCAGAATTTGATAATTAAATCGATCCCACGCTCGGGGAGTCCACCATAAACTTCTGCCGTGTGTACATCTGGTCAACGGGAGGGAAAATGAGCCAAGCGGTCGATTAAAGCGATGAAACCGCGTCTGAGGGAGTCGCAGCGGAGTGGAAATAAGAGTTCACGGCGGATACACGTCCGCGAGGAGCGTGGCTCCTCCCGTCCAACGCTCTCGGCTTTAAAATGCAATATTGTTAATCTGCCACATCAATTCAACGGCAGCTGTCTGGAAATCCATAATTCACCGAGCAGGAGGCGCAGGGAGCGCAACTCTGACTTAGCTCTATTTTGCTGTGGTGGCATTAAAAACTGCTGAACTTTTCACCGGAAGGGGAGTGAGGCTGAAAGCGAGTTTTTTTGAAATATGGCGTTCCTTTACCCTTTACGTGGACATTACAGCTTATACTGCTCCGTTTCCTGTTGCCAGAGGGAAGAGTTTGTACCATCAACCCTCCGACTGGGGAACAATCAAGCTGCAGATGTAACTGTAATTGGCTGCGGCAGCACCGGCGACACTGGACCGCCTACATAAATGTGCTTTATGAGTGAAAAAGCGAATGCGTTTCTGTTCGAAGCGGCATTTTCTGTGGAACATTAAAGCACTGTGGAGTATTTCCATGTAAATTTCTGGATGGTCAGCTCTGATATGTACCCACTGCTCTTGTTCAAACCAAAGCCACAGTGGTACCCAAAAGTGAAGTTTTACAAAGTTAGACTCATGAGTGAGTCGTGAGCCAAGCTGTGAGAATGGTTCAAAGTCATAAAACACCAAAAAAAAGGTAAACAAGGCTTGATCCTGCATTTGTATTTACAGGGCTAAAATGTTAGGGGAGGGGGGGGGGAGCAACGCTTTAACTTTTAAAACCAGACATCCGTGAAGATGATCTTGCTAAAATTAACATTCTGTGTCAAACTTGATTTTCATGGAGACGCCAAAAATGAAAAGAACTTATTCATTTCGAATTCAGTGATTGACATGCAACACTTGTCAATGATACACACAAAGTGAACAATCAGATGCGAAACTTCATTAGACTGGAAGCATTCCCTTGTTTTCTCTGTGTCTCACTCACTCACTCACACACACACACACACACACACACACACACACACACACACACACACACACACACACACACAC
>JAUESF010000047.1:255421-265544 GCA_032274765.1 Malacoctenus tetranemus
GGCTCCGCTTGTGGTTTACTAGATGCCGAGCCCGCTTGCATTTGAATGCATCGCTCCATTAATTCACAGGCTAGCATATTCCATTCATCCCAACCCACCTAAAAACTATCACACACCGTCCACAAACCGACGCGTCTCTCTCTCTCTCTCTCTCTTTCTCTGTCTCACTCTCTCTCTCTCTCACTCTAGTGACGCACAGATCGCATGAAAAAAAAACGCCCACAGCCTTCACACACACGTACCTACCAACACACAACTCCATATGCGCACTGGGGGCGACACCTCCACACACCGTTTGCACACTCGGCTAAGCGCACCACATTGTTCTCTTCTATTATTTTTCCTGCATAAAGGTGGCATGTTATTATTTGAGCTTTATCAGTCGCACGCACACACAGACAGACACACACCCAAGCACACACCCCCTTCCCCCCAAACACACACACACACTAACACACTCGGTATGGCGTCTGCTAATTATGAATAATAAAGCGGGGGTTTAAATAATTGCCACGGTGGTCCTTTGGTGCCTCTCCAGCAGCTAAGTGGGTCACACTTGATGGAGCGTTTCCTTCCGATTCCGTCCAGCACTCCAACCCCCGATAATAGCGAGGAGGCCTGGGAATTCAGCGGCATGACATCCCCTGCTGAAATGATCCAATATGGCCAGAGAGTATTTTTGGCAGGGAGGCAAAAAGCAGGAATTCTCCGTGTGACACTTCCCATTGTGCTGAGGGAAATAAATCAGATTCCATTACATCTGAGGGCACACATCACATTTCTGCAGCAGTCCGATGCGATTTGGGGGGGAAATCGGAGGAATGAGCGAGCCTCATAGCCGCCGATCCCCCTGGCCTGAATACCGAGGTGGAGCCATCGCGCCCGACCGGGACTGGTCTCATGTCCCCTGTCTGCGCTACTGATTCAGCCCCATCATTTTCATTAACATACCATTCCACCATGCCAAGACCCTAACACTCTCAATTAGATGATGAGAATCCAGGAATCCTATAGTTTCCTATGGTTTTTGCACGCCCCAATGAGTGAAATCCACTGTGGATCACCGTAAAATATATATTTGGAAAACCCTGATTATTCCTCTTTGTGGTGGAAAGCACCAGCTCACAAGTCTCCGAAGTGTATTTCAACTTCCAAGACATCCATATGTATGGAGTTAATTTAGAGTTAAACTCTTAATGGTAAATTTCCCTCGCTCCATCTCCCCCACCCCCCCTTGAGCTGGAGGTGGGAATTATTTATAGAATTAAGCGCAAGCCTTCAGCTGCTGGCACCTCCATGCCAGATAACGAGCCAAGTCTCTGTGGTCACATGACAGGCAGCCATATGCATGGAGAGCAACTGGGGCTCGGGGTTCAGTTCCACTGCCAGGACAATATCAATTATTCTGTTAAAAAATAAATAAAAACACGCTGCTACCTCCATATATAGCCAGCGCCGGGTGGTGCCCCTTAATTTATGCATGATATTCAGCGTACAGCATAATAATTAGCTCCCATGTGTTCTCGCTCCTTGAACGTCGGGATTTCCTTCGTAACCGCGACGAAAAAGTTATTTCAAGTTGTTCGTGTGGACAAGTTAAACGCGTATCGTGATCAAAAAACACGCACTTAAAGAAGACTCCAGATGAAGGCTCCAGGGAAAGTAAAGCAGAGTTTTCATGTCAAGCTAAGACCTCAAGACAGAAAGAGACGTCCGAGTGTGAACGTCGCTTGAACATCAAATTCAATCCAAATAGCTCAGACTTTGACGGATTTTGAAGGAATGAAAAAAAAAGATGAGTGAAGGGGCGGCACGAGGAACAGCTGATCAAACCTTGTTGGTCATCAAGTGACCCGAAACTAGTGAAGAAAGGACATTTTGGCGGTTTTGTGACCAGTTTTGGCCCTTTTAAGAAACTGGTGCGCAACCAGTCGAAGCAGGACGCTTTAAAGGGCACCTCAGTGGAGGTTTGTGCTCTCTCAGTGCTCCTATTTTTCAGTTCTTTGCAGCACCTACACTGGATCGTTAGCGCTCATACAATATATCGGACAAACAGAGCAAATGGAATTATAGCGCAGTGCCACTGAAAGTGATACTGAAACGTCTCAGCACTGACGTGCGTCAGTCCTTCATCAGACGGTTTTTTGGAGTACATAAACACAGATTGACGTAATAGACTCTGCTCATCTGCTCAGCCTCAGTGATTCATTTCCCATCGTGTGCGATCATCAGCTTGCTAAGCAGCCCCGTTTTCTTCCAAGTTTGTCGGGGTTTCACGGCTGCGCTCGCATCGGGACGACGTCACGTCTGTCAGACGGGAACATTTTAATTAGAGACGCAGCAGCTGTTTCAGTCCGAAGCGGCGTCGCGGAACGTGGACGCGCTGTCACAAAAACGCAGTACAGTGGGGCGGCAGCCGTGTTTTTGAGCAAGCAAAAAAACAGTAGTTTGAGCAAAGCAGCGACGAGATGCTGACCTGACCCTTCACAATGTCAATGTATTCAGTCGAGAATCTGTCGGATGTTGTGGACAAGCGATCTCACAGCGCGTATTTGGACGCCTACACTAGGGGTGTCAATCATGTGGTTGGCGAGTTGATCTCAGGACGGTGTAAAAATCTACAGCGGACTTCTGCGGCTCCTCTGTTCATTGGTTATCTAACCATTTGGATTAAACTACATTTAAACTTGAGGTCATGACACAGTGTGAGATTAGATAAAGCTGGCAACCTTAAATATGAACGATTGAGCACAAAAGTCAACAGAAAAAAGTCTAAATATTAGCGTCAGCATAGTATTATTTTACTGCTTCATCCCATTCGAAACACATATTCACTGCCTGTTGTCCCTGAACCAAAATGAGGTTGACCTCCAGTAATCAAACCACCAGAGACGATATGAAGGCAGGTCATCATGCTGTATCTGGTTGGTGCGCCAGCCTTAACTTAGGCACTTGGCTCTTAAAGTTTGAGGGGGGGGGGGACTCATTTTTACACTTTCACACATCTTCCCTGCATTTACAATCCACCTATGTAATCAAAGTGACAGCACAAGTGAAGGAAGTCTGCATTTTTCTCACCAGGCCTCTGTCTCTCCAAAACCAAGCAGCCAGTTTCCTCATCCGAACGAGGCAGAAATTAACCTCTGCCACACGCGGCACCAGACAAGTATCAATCAAAAGCACTTCCACTGACACGTCCACAAGTAAGACAAATGGTCCCTTCAAAGACTTTTCATAAACTAATAGGAGGAACTGGGGCGTGAAGCTGGTAATGTCTTATTTCCATGTCGAGAAAAGCATAAAAACAAGCCACATTTATAAATGTTCCATCAACCCGTTTGAAAACAAAGAGAAAGACCCAATGAAAATAGCTGTGTTCCTACTCTTGTGAGTGGTTTCCCTCGTCCCATTTCACTGTGACATAGTCTGCACCAATCAGGCATCGTGACCACTGACAGATGAAGGGAATTACACTGAATATTTCTGCATGGTGGCACCTGTGAGTGGGTGGGATTTATTTGTCATCAAATCGAAAATCCGTCCTTAAAATTTGATGTCCTAGAAGCAAGAAAAAAATGGGTGACCGCCTCTCTTCCTGGTCCGCAGTGGTCAGTGACGATCAAGGGTGGTCCAAAGGAAGGCAAAATGCAGGACTGGGACTGAGTCACTGACACGTGTGGGGAGCAAAGGCTGGCCCATATGGATAAGCCACCCATGGCGGAGACTGCTGGAGTGTTGCCTATTGGGCCTCGGGCCGGTCTGGGCGTCCATGCAGACCACTATCAAAGGCTTCAGCATCAGTGCTCGCCCACGGAGAGGGTGGCCTGGCGATGCACATTCATCGCTAACCAGGTCACCAAACGGTTGGGGGGGTGGGGGGCAGTGTGAGGCTCTGGACAGGGTTCTGCTTGGGAACATTGGATCCTTCCATCCATGCGAGCGTGGAAACACCATGCGCACGCTTCCATAGCAGCAGTGTCGTCTGATGGCAGAGGCCTATTTTTTTTTTCAAACCCCGTGTCGTTTCTTCAACTTCACAATAAATCATCAACTCGGATCTTTTCTCTTCGTTCTGTTCTTTTTTTGTTCCATTTTTTTTTTTATTATAACCTTCACGCACAACAATGGAGGGAAAAACGTAACCTTTGATTAGACTTTGGCTCCGGCGTCTCCATTTGCATGACTGAACCCCCCAGCTGCAAGCGGCTCCGTCTCGTCTGTCCGATAGCAAATATTCGCGTATAATGATATCTCTCCCTGCACGACACACCGGAGAACACCCTGGATGGACAGATAAATGGGAGGTGCTCGAGACGGGAACCGGGGGAGGACAAAGGGATAAAGATTGAAGAAAAAAAAAGGACGGAGGGAGACGGTGAGAGGGGCGCGAAGGGTGATGCTCGCTGCCACCTCTGCGAAAGGTCAGGGGAGCCACGGGGAGGCATGGCGGCTAATGTCAGCCATGGGAGAAGAGTGCATATTCTTGGATCATATTCTACTCTGTGTTTGCATGTGTGCGTAGTGCTATCAAGGCATGCTTCGGCTTTTCTGGGATGTTCCCTGAAGAGGGATAATGACCCAACAGAGTTCACATTCAGATGGTCTGACGGGTACCGGAAGGGTGTCAAAAGCTCGCTGAGGGCACAAGAGGAAGTTGAAAGAAAGTCGATGGTCTTTTGATTCAGCTGATATAAGAGCAGGTCCCCATTCATCCCCCTCCGCAGGTGTCTTTAATTTCAATGGACTCATTTGGCAGCACCGTCCACTTCATCCCATTCGCCTCACCCCGGCCCCTTTTTTTTTTATTCACATTTCCAGTGACATTTAGAATGGCCTACATACAGGCAGTTCTATTTGTAGTGACAATGAGAGTGGAGATAGAGAATATAGAGTCCATTTTAGAGGCTGGCAGATTGTAAAGGGGGGGTCTTCTACCGTTAGCTGAGTTCTAGTAGGAGGAAAAAAGATGCTGAAACTATGCATGTGTGTCTACACCATGGATTCATTCTGTTAAAATCTCTTCATTTGAGAAGATTTGTTGATTTTAATAACAATCAAAAAAACGATAGGCAGCAGGATTTACCAGAAAGAGGAGGAAGGGACCTGTAAAACAGTTTATGAGAACCAGTTTGTTCAAAACTGACGATACAAACTTCGGTAAGACAATTCACTGTATTCGGGAGGAGCGGGGAGCTAATAAGACACAGGCGACACCAATCAATAGGGCCAAGCTTGAAGCCAGTACACATTAGTGTGGAAAACAGTCTGCCAAAGATCATAATGTGTGCTTATTAAAGGAATAGTACACCCAGACAATGATGTACCTTCCTTTTCTACGTCAGAAAAGTGCTTCAGAGTGTTGTTCAGCACGGAGGTGAGTAGAAAATGAAGGTACGTCATTGTTTGGGTGTACTATTCCTTTAAGACGAATAAAGTTTCAAGTTTGAATTCAGGCTTTTTCCACGTAAGCTGTGAGTTTAACCTGCATAGTGAGTCAGCCGCTCAGACATGAACCCGCGGCTTTCAGCAGAGAATCAACGTCAACGCGCTGAAAGTGCACTAGAAAGTAAAACTTAGGTCATGGAGGTGAGGGAAAGCATGATGTTGTTGATTTCACTGGGTTTTTTTGCAAGCTGGTGATACTCTGAATATGCAGCAAATTCACTGGGGAAGCTGCTTCGGGGATGGAAGAGATAAACTCTCAACCCGCTACGTGGTGAACCTCGAAGCTGAACGTCGGTGTCGGCTGAAGGCCAGCCAGTGACCGGGGCAACCAGTGACACCAGACTCATGAAAAACTGAAAACTGAAGGGTTGGAGGGGAGGGGGGGGGGGTGTCTCCTGGTCTGAGCAGAGTTTTGCTGCTACTTTCAGGTAGTCAGCACGAAACGAGTTGAATCATCAACTTATTTACTGTAATTGCCACACTTGGCCTCTCGGATGTGTGGGTGAAAGAGGGTCTTACTGACGGAACCTGCCATGCGACGTGCTTACCAACATCACTGGGGGGGGGGGCAATTTGGGGTTCAGCATCTTGCCCAAAGGCCTCTCAGACACACAGATAGGGCAGGAAGGGGATTCGGACTGCCAACGGTCGGAAAAAGCTATTGCTTCAACTTCACTGTGCCATGACCAGCAGCTTTGGTCGATAGCAAAAACATTGTTGACCACACAATTAAGTGCACAGCATTAAACCCCTCGTTGACTGATGAAAAGCCTAATGAGCAAGCACAATTGCTTTGCAGCCCCAAACGTGCCCTTGTGGTTTTTATACAATACTAGAAAAACGAAATACGTCCAGTTTAAACGTTACAGCTCCATGTTAAAAAACAGTACATTATAATTTCAGTCTCTCATTCCCCCTGTCTGTCTTCGTGTGCACTCCCATCTGAGCACTTGTGTCTTGCAGCTCAAACCCTTCATGTTCCTCACCCGCTTCGTTAACCTTGATCATTTCCACCTGCGTCCTGTCAAGTCGCCACGCCTGGCGGGTCGATTTCGAAAACCTCTCGTCTGAATTCAGCCTCATCTTCAGCTCTGGCTTCTTTGTCCTCGCGCAGCTCTGACAGAAAAATGGATGCGGGGTTCCAAGCTTCCCAATAACAAATAATTGAATCAGGCGGTGGAACAGGTTGTCGGCCTTGTTGTTCCGACGCATCAGCTTGGAAAAGGAGAGAGAACAACAAATGCCAGTTTCCATAACAAAGAATAAAACAGGATTTTTTGTCTAATGTCTGCTTATTTCTTGACATATTCTGATACTCACCAGGATTATCGAGAATCTAGGACTTTCAGTTTCTTTCGTTCGTTTGTTTCATCTTTCATACTCTAAAAGGGACTTTCTGTCAGATTAGCCACAACAGCATGATTGATATGGACGCATTGTACTGAACACAGTGCTCAGATCGCAGTTCCTGAACATAAAAACTGATGGCAATGTTGCTACCATGGTGGGACTAGTTAGTTAGCAAATCAGGGACCACCTGGCAAAGCGAGCATGTTGGGGGGGGGGGGCAGTGTCAAGGACTGCTTATTAGGCTTCCCTGTCTCAAAACATACTTTTCCTCTTCTACAAGCAATTGAAATATACATCAAAGCAATTACAAAACATTTATAATACCGCAATCGTCTTGAGGACATTCAGATTAAGAATCGACTGAAGAAAACATTTTTTTCTTTGTGGTTTTCTTTCCACTTTCTTTGTTTTGTTTTTTTTTGTGCTTTGTTTTGTGGTGAAACGGGGTGGGACTCAGTGTTGCAGAACTGATGAGAGTCCTTGCAGTTGTTTGGTTGTGTAACGCTGCCCGGCATGCTGGACTCGAGCTGGTCAGTGAGCTGTGAACGTGGCTGCATTTTTTTCCCCTGAGATCCCCCCGCACACAACCTCGCATCATCCATCTATCCTTCCATCCGTCTAGAAGGTAGCTCCTTTGTAAGCAGTTGTATGCGTGTCATACAAGTTGTCGTTCAGTTATTATAGCACTCTTAAAAAAAAAAAGGGTAAAAGAAACCCATCATTCATACAACAAACTGCACGGATGCTTTAAATCGGGATATGAAATTAGGACTAAAGGAGGTTTTAGGAGATGGGGATGCTCACTGACGCAAACAAGTTTACCTAGGATTTATAGTGGCAACTCACTGGCGTGCTGGAAGTCAGCTCCACCTGCAGCTGCTGCATCAGACACATGACAAACACTATGGCAGCCAGCCCCCCCCCCCCCATGTCCCCCCCGACTGTACTGGTTCACTTATTACTGCTCAACTGCACGCTTGTCTGTCACATGAAAGAAGGTTTGACTCAAAGCGTGATTTGTGTCCGTGAGACGGCTTGAGGTGAGTTCTGATGCAAACGATAGCACAACCACAGCTAACACACAAATACAAAAGCTACACTTTAAACGCAAAAGGGACAGCAGAAATGTAAAAATTGCAAAACTCATGTAAAACTCTTACAAATATGAGTCATCACAAATGAAGAAGCTACAAATGAAAACACCACCACAAGTAAAAAAGCAACAAATGCTCAAGTCCAACACGAAGTCTACAAAATACAACACAAAAAGTGAAGTCAAAGCACAAATGCAAAAGTTATGAACACAAAAGCACAAAAACCGCCACGCAAACGCGACCTATTAGGCTGGTTAGTGGAAGGCAACAGTGACTTTAGCAGCAAAGCGAACCACACTGTGGCAGTTGCCAGCATTGCCATAGCTAACAATGGATCCTTCCAGGTTGTTGCAGGTGTTCCCACAATCCCCTGCATCAAACTCTCTTTGAAGCACTGTACGAATAACTCCGGTGGTTACAGTTAAATACCGACTGCCACTGTGTGGCTAACATGCTGGAATTACACTTTAGCTTCACAAACACTGTTACTGCATAAATGTATTTTTTGTCTATCTAATGTAAACACTTTAATTTCTATTGATGAATTGTTTAACTTTACATGAAGACGTGATGCAACTGAACCTATTCCAAGTTTATTCAGTCACAAAACCCACTGACATCAATGTACGAAACAAATTGATCAATGAAATTGGTTGTGGATTTCGGATACAAATACATGTCTTCCTCTCCATACTTTGTATCTCCTCTTGCAGCAGCGCATCATTGGTTGCTCTGGTTAATGTCATCTGGAGCCTTTTGGGGCCGAGAAGCACTGCCGAAGCCACTTTGTTTTGTTTGTTGTTGTTTTTGGTTTTTTTCATTCTCTAACCTGTACTCTGCAGCCGCAAACAGCACCGACTCAAGTGACATAAATGAGGATTTTATGAGCACATTTATCACAGCGTTATCACGCCGCTTCCTCCGGAGCCACGGAGAGGCTGCTTTAACGCGACTCCCCCCTCGCATACGGAGTCACACCCCGACACCTGCACGATGCCTTTCCATGCACCCCCCGCCCCCCCGACGGCAACGAATGATAGATGAACAACTTACCATTTCGTGCAACAAATGCACATGCCGTCCTGCGCATTACTGAAGGATTGCTCGGTGATTACTTGTTGATTTTCATGATCCCCAGAGGATGAATCCACCGGCTTCGCGCTTGGTATTTTATTTCCGCGCCGCCATGGACAGCCCGTGGCATGATGGATCGCCCTTCAGTCCCGTCATCCCTCAAGAGAAAATACATCTTTATAAAGAGCCACGAGATGCGCTCGCTGTTTAGTAAAGTGCAGACGCATGCTGGGTAATTTTAAGACGTTTTTTAATGTCACCTGTCGAGTGAACGAACTGTACCTGAAATGTCAACTTTTCAAACCCAGAAGTAAAGCCCCAAAAGTTCCCGCTTGACCTTTTCAAAACGCGCACACACACACACACACACACACACACACGCTGGGGAGTTGGAACGGCCGCTGACAATTCAAGGGATCTTGTCCTTTTCGGGGCGATCTGATTGTTCACAGTGTCGTGAAAAAGAGCTGATACATGTCTGTCTGCTCTTTGGCCCCAGACGCACTCTGCTACTTATCTGCTGCTTAAGACATGGCCAGACAATTGGAAAAACCTGACCTTTCCACCATTATCTGATTCCCCTTTGACTCGACTGCATTCGCGGCGAGCAGGGAGGGAGGCAGATCATGTGGAAAAAACTAACTAACAAACAAACAATAAAAACAAACGAGGGTTTTTGTCCTAATCCTTAGAATTTGAGGTAATGGAACAGCGATTCTCGAACATGAGGAGGAGAAGGTAACCGAGGGGAAATCAAATTACTTCTGGTCTGGAACTCTGAAAATACAACAGCAGATGTCCGCTTCTTTGTCAGGGAAGCAGTTTGAGAGAATACAGACACCTACTAAAAAGAAGCTCCAACATCCCGAAGCCGCTTCACAGACAGATTCCAGTCAGAATTCACTGTCGTTTTTCGTGTCCAGTGTGTCGTCAATCACCAACATCTGTTGACTTTCCAATGATCACTCATTTTTTTATGCGTCTGTCTCAAGAAGAAAACACTGCAACAGAGAAGGAATGATGCAATGAGGACACACACAAACAGACTGAACCCTGGAAACCAAGCAACCACATAAATACAATAAAGAACATAAACCAGTAAAGACCAAAAAGAAAACATGAAATGGGACATGGAAATGCTTGCAAACAACAGCATTTAA
>JAUESF010000047.1:275610-288462 GCA_032274765.1 Malacoctenus tetranemus
GCAGTGAAACAGTGACAGATTAAACGAAATATTTTTAAAAATGGAATTATTGAAAGTAAACAAAAAAACAAAAAAAATTTGGGAATTTGTCGGATAATAAAATGAGAGGAACTGAAGCAAAGTAAAACACAACAAAAAATTAAAAAAAACCATTAAAGACAACCTCAAAACATGGATATTTTTAAATTGATTGATAAAATATAATGAAAAACTAAATTACAAAGTAGCACAGGTGTTGTCATTCAAAAGTGGTTGTCGTGGTTCAATCAGGCTGTCTGGAGTTCCACACAAAAACACCAAAGCAATAAATTTCCAGTTTACACATTAGTGATGGATGAGTGCGATGCTAAAGGGTTAACCCTGTTTTCACAGGATAAGAATCATCAACAAAGTGAATGACAACCACCAAGCTGTGCCGCTGCCGGGACGGCAGCCGCTCTGTGAAACCGAGCTCAGATGCTCGGGAGGAGGGGGGGGTCAGCTATGAAAGGTTGTGTCTGATTGTTCATTCACTTTGCATTCCCTCCAAAAGTAGGACGCAAGCTGTTCGCTGGTTTGGTTGTCGGACGCGCGAGCGCACAAACGGTTCGGATCAATACTCCTGCTCGTGCAACGTGGGACAATTGGCGCCGGTGGTGTCTCTCCGAGGGCCTGTCTGCTCTCGCTCGTCTGGCCGACGCACGTTCAGACTTTGGTTTCAGTTTTGTCACGTATCAAGACACAATTTAGGTGTACTCCCGCATCATTTTGCAGGGGAGCGATTTCTTTTTGAGTCACGTTAAGGCTCAAAAGTGACTTCTGAAAGCACTTGGGATGGTAATTGTTGTTCTTTTGCTCTCAGAGAGTCAAATCTTACATCTGAGAAACATTTAAAACTGGAAAAAATAAAACCTTCCTTTTGCCGTCTCGAAGCGCTGAAAAATGTAAAATACCTCAATGTCAAAACAATTCGGTTGGCTTTGAACGCTTCACTTAAAGCTACATTATGAATTCTTCACCGAAGGTCTTCATGTGAACGGCCACAGCTTAAACACCGAGACCTGAACCGCTGGCAGGAAGGAACCTTCGGAGGTACAGAACAGCTCATTTTCCAGTCCAAAGGGACTGATCGATCTTCTACCGTCTACGTGCCAGAGGGTCCCTCAGCAGGCACCTTCGCGTGCCAGCCATCACCACACAGTCATGGGAAGGCGGGGGTCTTAGTAAAGTCCGCGTACCTGCGGTCATGCAGTTGTTTTCATTTCCTGCCAGCAGGCTTTGGACAAACCACTCCCCCCCCCACTTGAGCCGCAAACAAAAATGTTTGTTTCTGTTGAAAACATTTCAGAAGTTCACCACTTCAACCTTTCCCATTTGAGTAATTCTCATTAATTCATGCTTTATTTTTTATGAAAAACTCAGTGAGTCATAGATAAAAAATGGATGTAAAAAGAATTGACAAATCTTTACCTTATTGAACTTAAAATAGATCAGGGGTCTCCAATCCTGGTCCTGGAGGGCTGCATCCCCGCATGGTGTCAACGTGTTCCAACCTGCTCCGACACACCTGCATCTCGTTTGTCATCACGCAGCTCTGCAGCAGAGCCTGCTAACGAGCAGCTTATTGCAATCAGGTGTGCTGAAGCCTGGACACATTGAAAACGTGCAGGACCGCGGCCCCACCAGGACCAGGACTGCCCGCGTCTGGCATAGATACTGCTGCGTCACATCATCATCATCATCACCACAGAACGACAACAGTGCCCACAGATTCCTCCCAAGCTCTGGGTGCCGATGAAATGTCTGAAGGAGAAGAACAAAAAGATGATGAAGAAAAAAAAAAAAACAACACACACAATTAAATGAAAACAGTAGTCATGAATCAAGACGTCCACCTGAACGTCCCTGATGACTTGAACCGGAGACTGCGGGCGTGGTGCCGCATCATAACTTAAGAGTCCTCCCTCACTTCTGTGGACAGCTGACGTCTGGGGGGGGAATGAGCTTTTCATCCCACTGCGGAGTTTGTGACTGATGGATGAAGGTGGGCGCAGTGAATGTAAACTCTGCAACAAAGGAGTTTTGTCGGGCCGCACGCCCCCCCCCCCCCCCCCCCCCCCCACCCAGACATCCCGTGCTCTGATGCTCCAGCTTGTGATCGCCATCGGGGTGCGGAGTGGGTGGGGGCGGGGGTTGTCTGCTTCACCCACAGAAATCAAAGCAGCCAGAAGCCCTAAATGAAGACTTTGATTTGTTGTCACACGCGCAGATTCGCGTCATTATTACCGAGGCCGATCGGTTTATCAGGTCAGAGAATCCTGCTGCTTTTCTTCGGTGACGAAGACGCGGGAGCGGCTCCGCGTACCTGTTGGGAAATCAGGATCCTCGCGTTTTCACCTCATCGACCGCGTGTGTGCCCCCCAACTCCCACCACCACCCACCCACCCTCCTCTCTCGCCCAGTATTGCATTTGGACCTTTCTCTGCAGCGCAGTGATAAATTGAGTCACGGAAAAAAAAGTTTGCTCAGATCGAGACTTTATCATTTCTTCTCAGGCGCTGAGCGCTCATTCTCTCACATACATGCCGCTCTGTTCGCCATCCATCACCTAATCAGCAGAGAGAGAGAGAGAGAGAGAGAGAGAGAGAGAGAGAGAGGCAGCTCGCGCTCGCACTCCTCGCCATCCGTCCGTCCTCTCTTGTGTCTCGCCTCGTTTGGCGAGGCCTCCGTCAGCTCGCCAAATGCCAGCTGACACTTTTCAGGAGAGAGAGAGAGAGAGAGAAAAATGTTTGCGCCGACGGTATTCACAGATCAGGCACTGCATTACGGCCAGTGACAGGTGAGGTGAGTCACGCTGATGGTGGAGCCCCCTCTCTGGCGCCTTGGTTGCGGGTGGGATGCTCCGTCTCCGTCCTTGAAGTGGAGGTGTTAGAAGCGAGGAAGCCAAAAGGTGGCATTCGGCTTGATATTTCAGCCAGTCTGACAACTTCTGGGTCAGAGCATCGCAAAGACTCTGAGTCGCGCAGGGTTTAGCGCTCGGTAATGAAGTGGCAGTGATCGACGACGTCACTGGTTCTTGGCAATGCAGCAGCGGAGAGTTTCAGGAGCCACCAAGTCTGGGAAACACCTTCTCCATGTGGACGAAACCAGTCTGATGCATCTGAGATGGGAAGCCTGAACCTATTAGTCAAGGACCTGCTGTGGACAAGCACAGGTACTACAGGGCCCATTTAGAGCTCCAGAAAGGGCAACGTCGTTAATTGGTTCATCAGTAGTGAGGCGACCTCCTCCATATTTGCCTGGCGGTCATAACAGGGCATAGGATTTGCTGTTTGCACCTCACACTACTACGAAGCAGTTAACCTTGCAGGTCAGATAAATGCCATGTTGCGTTTGTGTCATCTTTAATTCCTCCAAGACGTTGCTGTTGGTGTCCCCTCCACCTGTAGCCAACCCCATTCTCCGTCAGCCTCCTATCCCCTCTCCTCTTCTGCTGCTTTATCCCCCCCCTCCTCCTCCCCCTGCAGCCAATGTGTTTTTGCTCCGAGAACCTTTTTTTAGACTCGAGGAATTTCCACCGTTGCCATGGCCACCAGCGGACACCCGGCAGGAAAGTCCGCTGCCGTTGTGTTCAGCCCACCTTTAACAGCGCTAACCTTTCACCTCATCGGCGTGCTACATCCGCCGCTAAGCTGCAGGTTGCTGAGCGGCCTCTCGCGTGTCGGAAAACTGGGATACAGTATGAAATCTAGGCAAAGAGGAGGAGGGGGGAAAAAAGCTCTTTAATGACCGAATTTCCATCTGAAAAGGGAAGCTTCTGAAGAATGTATAAGTAATAGTGCGGCACAATATTTCCTTTACTGGGGTTTATAAAGGGGTTGCAGTCAGATGAAGTGGGGGGAGCTATACCTTTCAACATATGTGTGCCAATAAATATTCAGGCCTCTGATTAAGTGCCTATTATCTTAAGTTGTGAATGGCTTCTAAACTTTTCTTTGTGTATTTTTTTCAACTATTCACATAAAAGAAAAGTTTTTAAAAAAAAGTCAAAGAAAGTATTTCAGCGACAGCTCCAAAGAGGTACAAAATGTTCACTGTACACGAAAGCAGCCCCATGAATAACACTAATACCCAGACTTGAGTTTAAGGCCTGAGTGATTGTTTAACAGACGGTAACGACAACAGAGGGGGGGGGCGAGCACGGCAGCTGAGATGGACACGAAGCAGCGCTGCGGTCGAGTGCTGCCAACGCCTCAGTAACTCAGTAGTTGCTTAATGACATCATCATCATCATCTCCGTTTTGTAATTGGACACATTGGGGATCCCTTGTCTTGTCACTTTGCAGGCTCCAGTTTGAGCTACGGTCACAACTGTTCCTACCGACTTTAAATCCAAAGGACTTCAGTACATGGATGGGCAGGTTTTTTTTAGTGCAGCTCAAGGTATACACATAACACTTAGGCATACTGTAGCGAGGAGTCATTGGAGTCATTCTATATATACACCAAGCATTTATAAAGCAGCACTTTGCGTTTCCCTTCAGGACTGCTTTAACAGATTCCTCTGCTCACGGACTCACAACCCTCCGCGGTGCGATGAATTATTGGTCTTTTTTTGGTGGGGGGGAAAAGTTTTGGCGCCAAACGCAGGCACGACAAATGAGTTTCATTACCATCGAAAGTGTGCTCAAATGTTGTGTTTGCCGCACAACTCGCTCCCTCTGTAATTCCCCTCTGAAAAAATTGCCACTGGATATTAATCACAGGGTGCCGACTTGTTCAACGTGTTTGTCTTTTCCAGAGGGATGCAGGGGCTGTTTGGTGTTTTTCTGATTGTCCCTCAGGTTGTTTTTTTTTGGTTGGTGTGGAGTTTGTTTTTTTGTTCTTACAATTTGAAACAGAGCTGGAAACAACAGGTATTGTCTCACTCAATCAACAGTGGACTTTCTCACACCGGGTGCCTTTAACTCTTGAAATGGATCGAGTCCTTTTCTGTTTTTTTTTTTTTTCTCCCACCGAGTGCCCTTGATTACCACCGCCCGCATCCATGATCTTACTCTTTTTCTCGCTCGGTGCCTGAGTCGAGAGCTCGGCTTTGTGATGCCGGACCGAGGTTCATTCTCGGGGCCCGCTATTTGGTCTGCCTCTACCGCTTGTGACTGGCCCGGCCAATCCATCCCATCGGGTCTTTAACCCCCCCCTCCCCCTACTTGAAGCCCGTGTTTGCCTCGGGTGAAGGTGAGGACGGCTGGGCAGTGATGCATCATGGTGCAACGGAGCGAGGCGGCAAACAAGACGCGTCCTTTTCCCGGTAATTTAAAAAGGTGAGATCCAAAAGAAAAGGGGGAGTCGCGGTGATGAATCTGAGTTGTCGGTTCGGTTGAACTAACCACAAGCGCGCCTCAAGAAGTGAGGAATAAGTCACTGTGATGGAACTGGATGCTGGACATCACAGGACCTGAATGCTCAGGGCTCAGGGCGAAGCGTGGGGTGGGTGGGGCCATAATAAACACCAAGCCCAATGAGGCTCAAGACAGCAGCCGTGACTCACTTTCCAAAGGTTCACTCAAGTCTACATAGGTATAGATCAGAGAAGGGAAAGAGACTGAAAAGGGGGAGGGAGCTGCTTCTCACTTTTGTTTTCAACCAGGAGTGAGTTGGGTGGGTTTTGGGGAGAGGGGGGGGACAAGTCCCACGGTTCTGTGTGAACTGGTCCTGGTGTCTCCTCTTCTTTGGTTTTGTTTGGCCTTCTCACCAGACTTGTGTTTGTTGTTGTTTTTCTTTTATTGTAAATAAATACTTCTTTGTTAACATCAGCGTTTCTGACTCCTTGTGTTACCTTTAGACAGTACGTTATTTTTGTGTTCTATTGCGTTACGACTACTTAGTCCTAGACTGCCTTATTGTAGCCGTAACATCGTCAAATAAATGCAAATCCGACAAGTAACAAATCTAATGATTACTGTTCAAAGATATTTGAACAAGCACTCTGAACAAGAGGCGAGGCTTTATTAATGTCTAGTCAAGGGGCCTTGTTCATCAAAATCAATTGTAATTTTAATGGCAAGTCAATATTTGAACGGTGAAGCAACAATTTTCATGTAAATAAATGTCGCAAGATGGCTCACTGTAAACAAACACTGATGTGCCGAAGCAACAAAACCATGTTTATTAGTTTCTGCACACGAGCAATGTTGAAAAAAAAGTTTTTCACATGACACGACACTGAATTCAATCCCATCACATGCGCGGTAACACACTCGATATAGATTCCAAAGGTTCGAAACTACATGTTTAGCTTCTATGTGACACTACAGACTTCCTCAGTCGTCTCAACTCGGCATTTTTGGCTCACACCTGGGCCCTAATCTCTACGTCCATCTGGCAGTTTTTTTTTTCCAAACAAACAATTCCTGTTTATCCGGCTGAGCAAATGTCACCTGTTCCATCGACCTCATTACCAGTTGGCCTTCTCCAGTCCTAAACCGCTCCCAGAGACAGTTCGACTCACCTGCATTGCCATTGTCTGTGACTAAAACCAACATTCACAATGTTCTGTGTAAGCAACGCAATCAATAAATTCAACCTTAATCTGTGTTTTTGCACACTGCAAAACAAATTCACCTGTTAGAGGTTTTGGATGACTGACCTCATTGGTTCCTCCGCTATGTTTTACAGTAGGTTCGCTGCACTACTTTAAATACTTCAGAACGTTTTGATCGTTCAATGTCATATTTACAGACACTGGAAAAAAAAACCTGATTCCACTTCATGGTCCTCGATTTACTTTCTGTATTGCTCTCACGAATCAGTTCTCTGCCATATACCGTAAATTCTGTACTATAAGCCACTACTTTTTCCCACACACATTGAACAATACAGCCGATGCTGTATTTCCATGACATTTTGCCTGGTAACGGTAGGCATATAAAATACTCTCATGTAGTTCAGAGGTCCAATGAAATTGAGCAATACATCAAGCCCACTTTTGCGCATCAATCAAGCAACCAGGGGGATTTTTTTCTTTTTTTACAGAACAAAAAGGAATTGCTCATTATGGACAGCATGGGGCTCCAGTAACAGACTGAGTGAAAGCTGCCATTGAGATTAGACTACAAACTCAGTCCCAGCTGTGATTCCTGGGGGAAACCACGAAGTATTTGCAGCCAGTAAACATGAACCGGACATTGAAAGTGGCGCCGCTCATCGAGTGGGAGGCTTGGAGGCCGAGCGGCGAGAAAGACTTGAATTCAAGTCCGCCGGTGGGTTCTAAATGCATGGAGCCATGTCCAAACATGCGCCATCACCAGCAGGTGTGAAAGGCCGGACTGCTGCGTGATGAAGAAGACACTGAACAAGGAGGACGTTTATGGTTTCAGTGCACAGGAGGGTGATGAAAAAAGCAATCAGTCACTTTTTTTGGTTGGCTGCAATATACATATCAATATTTTAGGAGTCTTTAGGAGATATTACAATGTTGTTGTGCACTGTTTAGTAAAAAATGTATGCCACATAATTTGTATGTTCCTATAGCTATGTATATGTAAAAGTAGCCATGTTACAGGTACTGTTTGAAATAGACCATTTCTGATGCGTATTTGTGACACAATATGGACTCAATTATTCATACTGTTAATACTGTTTATACTATTTATACTATTTATACATATCATTTCTAGCCTTACAATTACTATCCATCACTGTTAATACTGTTTAGTCTATACATATGTAAAGAATTTTTTTTACCCTGCATAGCACTTCTGGATAGATGCAAACTGCATTTCGTTGCTTTGTTCTTGTGACAATGTAATGACAATAAAGTTGAATTCTATTCTATTCTATTTTAATTAAAAGTTTAAAAACCTCATGTGTAATATGTTTCTGTGTAAATATTTCAGACTGTACCTGCGGCTTAAAATCCGGTGCAGCCTGTACAAGTACCAAATTAATTTTTTCCCTAACATTAGAGAGTGCAGCTTTTAATCCAGTTCGACCTGTAGTCCAGAATTTCCGGTATTCATTTTCTGCTGTGGGGGGACCGGCAGCACAGTTAAACTCGCTTCAAAAGCCCCATTATTGTGTGAAGTGAATCTCTGTCGTTAAAGCAACTACGTGTAAACGATGGATAACTTTCCAAACGTCACCACTCAGTGAAGTGATACCAAAACGCCGTCTCGAAACGAAGCTGCCTCTTTAAATGACAAGCTAACAAATGCAAACAGGCTCGTAGCAAGCAACAGCGTCGGTCACGCTCACCATCTTTATCTCGCAAACATCGCAGTTTTACAGCTGAATAAGATTCAAGCGTTGGCGATATGAGGTGTGACCAGATAAATCAGCAAGCTAAGAATACAGACAGTAAAATGTGAGATCTTACTCTGCAGCTCTTGCACTAAAGAAACCCCCCCCCCCCACACACACACACACACTGGAAGCACTTTAATTACAGTCAGCTAAACTGATGTGAGAGAAAGCAAAAAGGTTAGCCAAGGTACAAAGGCTAATTATATACCCTGATAATGTCCCTCAGTCGAGCTGTGAACCAGAGGAACCAAGAGCGCCGAGTCTCAGGGAAACTGGCCCCTAATGCACTGCGGCTTCGTTCAAACACACAAAAAAACTGTTTAATAATAAAGCTCCCGAACTGAAATATAGCATTATTCATTCAGTGCCGAGCATGAATCTTAATCAGCGTATGTTCTATTAATTTAAAAAATCTCTCTCAATGTGTCATGTGTGTGTTCGGGAATGCTTTCTGAACAAATCAGGACAAGATGAAAAGAGCCAGACGACACAAATAAAACATAAGGTACATGACTGCTTTAATGAGGCCAGAAACATACATCATGACTGACGAGAATACTCCAACGACTACAAGCACGAGGAGAGTGCAAACCTCCACCGAGACACTGGTTTTACTTTTCTTGCTTCCACCTCTTGCGCAACGGTGCTCCAGAAACAATGACTCCTTAGCTTTGCATCACACGACGACACCTGAGTAAGAGCAGAACGTTCTCCCGGTTCCGCTCAAAGGGCACTCGGTGATGTTGCAGGTCCAGTCTAGCGAATCCCATTTCTTTTGATACGGTCTGATTAATAATGCATCAATTGAATCCAATAATCGTGTGTTCTCCAGGAGAGGGATGGGATGAAGAAGGGGAAATGGTGTACAGGACAAGCCGAGTCCACTGGAGGCTGAATAAGCCTGATGGTCAATGTCGGTGCGTTAAGTTATTGATCCTCTTCGAGGATTTTCTGTATTTAACCCATGATGTCCATCAGTGACCTTTAACCACACAGTGGGGGCAGTGGACTGCTGCAGTCAGGAGCAGTTGGGATAGAGGGACATTGCTCAAAGGCCCAGGGACAGGTGGCGACTTTCACGTCCTTCGCCTCAATCTCTTGATTTTGCAGGGATTCAAACCTGCGAGCGTCCAGTGCAACATTTGCTTCTTTAACCTTTAGGGTAAACATGAATAGAGAGACTCAAACTGTTGGTTCGAATTCCTCTTTTCTTTAATGGGCCACCGTCTGAAACGAAGATCTCAAGTTGAAGCTTGCGCGCTGTAGAGGCTGAAAAGGGAAAAAGTTTCCTTGTTTTTTTACCAAGTTCCTGCCTACGTTTAATCCCTGTAATTATCAGCAATTTCTTTCCAGTTGATCGCGAAGAACAAAAAGCAAATTTAATTTGTTTGGGGATTGTTCTCCGGAAAGGGGGTCCGTGGCAAAGTAAACAAATAGATTTATTACATAAAAAGAGGGAACGAGTGAAAAACGCCACCGATGAGGACCAATCCACAGTCTAATCCCGACTCCGTTTGCACAAGTAATTAACAACAATTATTGACAGATCAACGTGATTTGCGAGAGACGGGATTTGTTTTTTTTTTTTAGCAAGTCGGGCTGGAACGCGGCACCCCCCGGCAACATCTTGAGCGCGAGCCTGAAGTGCTTAGACGGCAACTGTGTTCCCATCGCAGCTGCCAGCTTCCATTTTGCTCAGCACTTTGACAGCAAACCCCTTCATTATTTGGACCTGTGGAGGGGTCACTGCGTCCTGATGACGGGGTCACTATCCTGAACCATGGGGGGAGAGGTGGTGGTGGTGGTGGTGGTGGTGGGGGGAGTTAAGAGGGGGGAATGCGACTGTGCCGCCGTCTCACGCTTATAAGGTTTTTCCCGAACCATTGATATGAAAAAGAAAAACACTACATGTGCTTATAAAAATGTTATTAACTCAGATTCATACACCATTTAAAGGTTTATATGATGGGTTGTAGAACTCGCCTGTAAGTGGAAGCATTAAAGATGGATCTTCAAGTCACTGATGAGAAGATCATAACTCTGCACCGACGAGATTCAGTCTCGTTAACGTCCCGTGTTTAATCAATTTTTACAGTATGAGAGAGAGAGAGAGAGAGAGAGAGAGAGAGAGAGAGAGAGAGAGAGAGAGAGAGAGCGATGGGTGCAGGGAACTTGATAATTACTCGGAGTTAAAAAAAAAAAAAAATCCTCGCAGTGTCTTTGAGAGCAGCTTCAATCCTACTGGGACTGATTCTCCAAATGGGACTGCCCAGCAGGGGGGGGGGACGGCACGCAGCCACGTCAGAAAGGTACTTAAACCTCATACGCATTCAGAAGAACTACAGTCTCTGGTAGCAGTGCCTCGTTTCCTCGATTTAGCCTTTAAATATTTCTAATGTATTATTAGAGTTCATGAGTGACGTCATAAGTTTCGAGAGCATAGCTTCCTAAAAAAGAGCCAACTTTTTTACACACACTTCTGGAAAAACACAATGAAACCTATATGAACTAATGCAAACAAAAATAAAGCAAACAGCATTCGTGGCTAAGCTGAGGATTTGCAAAGCCTGTATCGACTCAACAAAGCTTCAAATTGTTGTTTCTGGGCAGTATTCACAGGGAAACTCTGAATGAAATGGCAATGGACCGCCTTTAAATGCAAAACAACACCAGATATTTATTTGTTGTAATGCACAATCTTGATACTAAGGCAGCTTTTCCAACAAACCATGACTACTGACTGTGCAATTGATGGCATTAATGCTAATTGCCTTCAGTCTCGTCGTCCTGCCTCACTGATCACCCAGCGAGAAGCAGTGGTGTCGTCAGCTGTTCAGTTCCAATAGCAAATCTTGTTCTAAGACTTCTGGTCTGATGAAAACAAGGCGACCCCATCCATCCATCCATCCTTCCAGCCATCCAACCACCTTGGGCTTATCCAAGACATGGTTGCAGTCCCAACAGAGCTGCCCAGACTCCCGCCCCCCCTCCCCAGATGCTTCCCCCAGCTCTTTGGGACGGACCCCAAGGTGTCTGAGTGACATAGTTCCTCCGGCCCGTCTTGGTTCGTCCACCAGGTGTACTCCCAGTGGGGTACACCCATAACACCTCGACAAGGGAGCATCCTGTACAGATCCTCAGCCCACCTCTACTCTGAGCTCCTCCTGACTTCAGGAGCTATTCCCCTTCAACAAGGCGCGCCCTGATGGCAGGTAAAAGAAATTGGTACAGTTGCTGGAAGAAAGCATTTTCTGCCCAGTTCTCTATATTTTACTCTAATCGATGGACTTTATTCAGGAACTTTGAAAAACTTTGTAGAGTCAACAGCCTTAGGCTCTTTTTCTGAACAAGTCGGCAAATAATACTTTATTCTCCATTATACCTGCAATGCCCACAAGAGGTCACATTTTACCACACAACGGCCCCTTTTCGGCACGTTACCTTAATGTCCTGATCTTTCTTGCCTTCCCATAAATTGTCGCAATTCCCTCTCGGTTCACCTTAACCCACCACACTTCCTTTTTTCTGCCTCCAAGCACAAATTATGCATTCAGCGCAGCACCCCTTCACTTTGTTTGGCTTTGTTACGAGCGTGTGGATCAGCTCTGTGACGTTGTGAACGCATGGCCAATCGCACAAAAGAAGTGCAACAACATATTACGCTTTAAATATTCACTTTAATCAACAGAAGATAAGTTGGGACGGCAAAGGAAGCGCCTCATCAGCAGTTTTTAAACTTGGGAGCATTAGCAGTGGGTCACTGCTTACTGATGAAAAGCTAAACAGTTGGAAGTATTACAGAAGTGTTCTGGCGTGTTATACAGTGAGAGAGCAAGATGTGTGTTTATGTGCGTAGAGCAGGGGCACACACATGCATTCTTTCATCAATCACTGTGGGGGGAGTTAGAGAGGAGATTTACTGATTTATTTATGCGTTTGTTCAGACTTTTTTTTTCTTCGCTTGGAGTCAGAGTTGCTCAACAGCAGCGCGATGATTTGGCTTTTCAGGTTTATTGCTCGACTTCTCACACAACAGCCAGAAAACGAAGCGAGCGGGGCGACCCTCTAAAAAGGTACATTACTTCTTGAGATTGTATAAGCCAGGAGCATTTGAGCCCCAAACTTGGGCGTTCATGTGACTGAGGATGTACACTCTAGCGTTATTGCGTGTCTGCGCGAGTGTGTGTGTGTGTGTGTGTGTGTGTGTGTGTGTGTGTGTGTGTGTGTGTGTGTGTGTGTGACTCTCGGGGTGTGCGAGCCGTCCTGGTTCTGCAGCGTCATCACTGCAGCCCTCCCTGCACAGCAGAGCTCGTTTATAAAAGGCAGCAACCAGCCCAGATTCACCACCTCCGTGTGTGTGCGCGCATGCACGCAGGTTTTGTCCGTGCACTGCACTTGTGTGTCCAACCATCCCAGATTTACAGCAGAAGCCCTCATTCATCATGAGAGATGGAGGGAAATCAGGAGGAGGAAGAGGCAGAGACAGGTATTGCACACACACACACACACACACACACACACACACACACACACACACACACACACGCACACACACACACACACACACAC
>JAUESF010000047.1:334292-352536 GCA_032274765.1 Malacoctenus tetranemus
TGTGTGTGTGTGTGTGTGTGTGTGTGTGTGTGTGTGTGTGTGTGTGTGTGTGTGTGTGTGTGTGTGTGTGTCAGTTCTATAGACGAATGTGAAGCAGTGTTAATAGATCGCATAGGGAGCAGGGTGGCTCACATTCATCAAACAGCCTTTCTCATTAAGTATTAAAGGCAGGCCAACACAGGCTGAGGGACGGATCGATCCACAGAGCTGGGTATCTTTAACCTAGATTGTTAGCTGCTGGCGTGACTGGGGAGGAGTGTAAACATGGGCACACACAGACACAAAAAATACATTACTCCCAGACACACAGAGAAAGAAATGCATTTATCCCTTGTGCATATCAGAGGGTAAGTAAAAGACACAAAGGCAGCACTTACAAAGCTTCACACACACACACACACGCGCGCGCGCGCGTGCTGATGAAAACGTGCATTCCAATTCCTCCCTTAGCCCTCAGTCTTAACCCACAGTCTCAAAAATGCGTGCTCCCCTGATGACCAAGTGCTGTCCCAATTCTCACGTCCCCTCAAACTCGCCCCTCACTTTAAGGGACGTCCGTCCCTCAAAACTAAGATTCTCAACTACCTCCCTTGCTATTGAGATTGAGGGTTAAGGGAGGGAATTGGGCCAAACACTGTGCATTCATGCTCACTTAATGGCAAAGTCGAGGAAAGTCATGCTCGCCGATTGCAGCCAATTTCATGGGAGCTTCTTGCTGGTACCAGCACCGATGATATCATCTGGCTAATGAAAAAGAATAAAGGCTTGAAATCGAAGGCACTGGTTGTTATGGTAGCAATGCCCAGTTAATAATAACCTTGATTACTTATCTGAAACAAAATCCTGTCTCTCCATCCTGATCATCTGAGGCTTGTGATTCTGGGACTGTATATACTGCTATCACTGCTGTGTTGCAGCAACCAGAGTTTCAGTCGCATTTGATTCAGCTGAGGTGACGCAATCAGACCGTGTGCACTATTCTCCATGTTGTCCAGCAGTTTGAGGGCCAGGGCCACATTGTACAATCACCTTATTTTGACAGTTAGAACAAAAACGAATTATAAGACCATCTATGTGTCCACCTGCAATTACACGTGTGATCAACAATTTTTGTTTGGAGTCACTCTGTGGGGAGGCTTTTGAAGATTTTTGATCAGCTTTGGTATATAGCAATTTGGTCCAAAAAAATCTGTGTGGACCCAGATACCAAGACAAGCACAAAACACCATATAAACCCAGGCAGGTTAATGCACATGATTAATTTTAGTTTAGTGTTTTTTTGTCTTTTTCTTCTCGAGGTTTTCACAAAGTAACTTCTGCTCCACTTTTTGATTTTGCTCTTCTGAACTTCTTTACTTATGACTGTTTTTGTTCATTATTGTCACGATCTGTCTCCACCAGTCACGTGTCTTCACTGTCTGGTCTGGTGTCATAGTATAATCGGTAGTCTGTCACCTCCTAGCTAGATCACACACCCGGTTTTAACATTCCTATGCATTCCCATGTATTCCTCCGTGTTCTCTCATTTCCCTGTCCTCCTGTCTCCACCCCTCACTGATTAGTGTGGATCAGCTGCACCTGGTGGGGCAGTTACTTAAGGGTGTGTTAGTGGGTGTCTCGTTGCCAGTTTGTCTGTGAATCTCCAGTGTGTCCAGGCCAGCGTCCTGTGTCTCCCCATGTGTCCTCCTGTGCGTCCAGGCCAGCATCCCGTGTCTCCCCGTGTGTCCTCCTGTGTGTCCAGGCCAGCCTTCTGTGTCTCCCCGTGTGTCCTCCTGTGTGTCCAGGCCAGCATCCCGTGTCTCCCCGTGTGTCCTCCTGTGTGTCCAGGCCAGCATCCCGTGTCTCACCGTGTGTCCTCCTGTGTGTCCAGGCCAGCCTTCCATGTCTCCCTGTGTGTCCTCCTGTTGTCTGCCAGCGTTCCAGTGTTTAATGTCTCCCCGTGTGTTCCCTGGTTGCCGACCACCTGCATGACTCGAGCTTGGCTCTTCCCCCGGACTGCCTCCCTCGGATCTCCTCGCCTGTCCTCTGATGTCCACATCTGCTGGTTCTGACCCCTGTCTTTCTGCGGACCTCGTCTCCACCTGTCCTGACGTCTCCGCTCCCAAGTTCCAGAGTCCTACATCTCCGCTCCCAAGTTCGCGAGTCCTGACCTCGTCTCCACCTGTCTGGACATCTCCACTGCCTGGCTGGGTGACGTCAATAAAACATCATTGAAAGCAACTTTGCTCTGGCGTGTATTTGGGTCCGAGTCCCCTCGTGACAATTATCAATGTGTCCTTTTTCTTGGTTTTTCAGTCCTATAGTTGTACCAAAGAACACGTTGGCCCACCTGGTGTCTTTATTCTTGCACTCCCGCTGTTCATTACGTGTTTCTCCCTCAATTTATCTCATCGCAAAGCTGCTCTTTAAAAAGGATGATACTGTTCTATTGCATTTCCCTCCGAGCTGCCATCATGATGATTGATTGTGCTTGGAACACACAGTTGGGCTTGACAGTTTTTTGTTGGCTTCAAGCAGTCCAATCTATACACGGGCAAGACAACTCTACTATGTTTTTAACACTTCCCCTTAACTTTCAGCTGCATGCAGCTCCAACTGAGAATGCAAACAGAAGAGTTGTGAGGGAGTTGCATCACCCCAGGGTTTATTAAGACGCGCTTCATGCATTTTGAAAGGAGAAATAGCCGGATGAAAAACAAAAGTAGACAAAAAGAAATGGCTGGATTGGTCACACGTTTCACAAAATTTAAGCTCCGCAATCAGTACCAGTCACAAAATTGAACCAGATGGACATCAGAACAGGATGTTGCATTAGCTGAGGTCCAAGCAATGAATGTTATTGAAGCCATGTGTGTGGGATTCCAGGTTACCAAGCTGCTCTCCTGTTTCGTGTAATGCTGTGGTCTGTCTTTGCTTCTTTGTTCAATTAACCAAACTTCACCCATGGATGCCACCCTCGAACTTTACTTACTCAGCATTAATCCTGAATAAAGTTGACTTTTGGATCGCTAACACAAGGCCAGTTTGTCTCCTCAAGTTAAAGAAACAGCAGCGCATTCAGTTCAAGGGAACTTGAAAGCCCGTGTAAGCAGGCGTGACCTACAAAAGGGTGCAAAGGGGCAGAGCTGAGAAAGAGCACTAGTCTGTGCAGCAGTTCAGGTTCGACGTTTCCTGTGGACTGATCACGTGAAATGACTCAACCCAACGCCACCTGACGTGACCTGACCAGACTCCTGTGGTCTTTAGGCCAAACTTCATGTGCTACAAACAACAGACGTTAAGCTGCAAAGCTCCAGTTGTTTCCTGTACTCATCAATTGTTTAATTAGAATGCCGGAAGTGGTCGTGCGCCACTCTGTCCAGGGACGCAGTGATGCTTTGAAACGCCCAGAATGTCTGAAATGTCATGTGGCAGTTTTGCTGAAATGCAGTATGCAAATGATCCTTTTTCTGGTTGATGATGTCGATTCACAGTAAAAGCCTGAACTGTTTTGTCATTGCAAAGAAGCTTAAACTGACTCCAGGTGCTGTTCTTTGCAATGTATGAAACAAATCTCCCATAGATACCTTTCAAACCCACTGAGTGTAACAGCCTGACACATTCAAGACAAGTATTCTAATACTTTGGTGTAGGTGTGTGTGTGTGCGTGCGTGTGTGTGAGTGGAATGCTTAGCCCACCAGCTAATGCTAAGCTATGAGTACATATCATAGCAGGCCTCGTTTCTGGGAACTTCACCAGTTCCTGTCATCATTGGTCGTCGTGCGATTGGCCAAAGCTTCTCGCAAAGTCACGCCCTTGTCCTGATTTGTTTTTTGACCTTTGATAGTGATTGAAGCAACAAGTTGATTGAAACTTCCCAATACCGTGAGGGATGAGCGGGAGTGTGCCTCGGGCTGACGTATAGCTGACAGTGGCGTCGTTAGCAGGGGCACAGAACCTCATTACTGCCAGCCCAATCCTTGATGTCTCAGGAGAGTCGGCAGATGTGCCTTTAGGGGAGCGGGAGCTGAAGTGAGTCAATTCCAATTCAAAGTTATTAAGGGTGAGACAAAGTCATTGAAAGAAACAGGAGGGGGGGCGGGGAGGGGGAAAGGTGTCCAAAAGTCCACACAGCCTCTGAGTTTCAACATGGAGCCTCAGTCTTTGTCATCATGCTCATTCCATCTCTTCAGAAAGGTCTCCCTGACTTTCACTGTGTGGTTTAGAACACTGCTGGAGTTTCTCATAGCCTACTGGTTTGAGCTTTCACGTACATCAGCCCTTACCGGGCAGAGCATACAAGGCAATTCTGACAATGTTTCTTGCGTCGCTCCTGCATTGTTCTGTTCTGACACAGAATCTCAGGGAGGAAGTGAACCTAAAATAAAAATTGGAATGTATTTGTATAACAAATAACTACTTGGTCATAGTTCCCAATAGCTTATAATGTGACAAATAATGCCACAGGTAACTTTACTGGTTTAACACTTGGCGTTAACTCGAGCGTAGTGCGTATGCAAACCTGTATTTTTACGTTGTCCAAATAGAAAGATAAACAAACAGAAACTAAAAATCGGCCAATTTGTCACATTTAATAAAATATGGTAAATTAACCCCACTAAATTAACCCCACTTACAGCTCCCACTAAGCCATTAGACGTTATATATCCACTCATTCACACACACAGCAGTGGAGATGGCTGTGCACACACGTTACTGGGAGCAATTTTATTGGTTTCACGTTTCACTCAAGACCATTTGACACATGGACATGCACAAGACAACTATCAGGTTGTGTGCCAACCCAAGAGTGTGTTTCTTCCAATAGATTCATCATCGTCTCTTTTAGAGAGCCTCCTACAAAGCAAAAGCCACACCATGACAATGTGGTATCAGAAGAATGTTGGAAAGTAGAACGAAAGACAAAAGAATGCAAATACATTTCTAAGCCAAACCCACTGACCCCGAGATGAGTGCCTGTGAAAGCCTCCAGCTTTTAAGGTGGACTCAAGAGTCATCTTTAGGGAGAGCTTTTTCATGTTTGCACCGAAGCAGGTGAACACAATCTTATGGCAAAGCGGGAGGATCTGATTAATTGATATGAAACATGCAGAGCAGAGGATGGACCGACCGAGCAACACGTGTAACCTTGCTGTCCTGGAGCTAAATCTGGTTTGTGAAGGACATGGAGCTGCACGATGACCGACGCCATGCAGAGAAGCTAACATGATAATGATTACGTGTGGACTGTGTGTGTGTGTGTGGGGGGGTTGTTTTGTATAGTTCACAGAAGAGCAAGTCACTTGTCTTTATCTCAAAGAGGATTGCTCCTGCAGTGTAACCTTTGGAAGCTGGAAGATGCTGTGCAGCCTGTGAGCACACACAGTACACACAGCGAGGGCTTCTAACACCAGAAATGTACTGAGGGAATGCTGATATGAGTCAACAGACCCACACATCACAAAGTACTGGCTATGTATGAGATAAGAAGCCTGAAACAAAAGTGTTATCGCGACTCACACTGGCACCAATGGCCGAGCCCATGCAGCGTGTATGAATGATTGTTCTATTGCTGGAGCTACGGCTCCACCTGGACTCACTGTTTGCTTCTGACTGGCAAGCGCCAAGCATTCACACACGTATATGATCTCACACACACTCCTACACTGTCTCACTCAAACAAGTAAGCAAACATGCACACACCCAGGTGGCCAGATCCATGAAGGAGTAAACACAGACACGCCTACGGTGTCCGGTCCATCTTTTTTTTTTTTGGGCGGGCGGGGGGGGGTCATGTCATGGCAGATGGAGTGGGAATATATCAGTGCTTGACTGTGCTCAATTTAATTTAGTGGTGCCGTTTGCTGGTGAGCACGGATTTTCTACCTTCTCACATAAGCAAGCCTTCTTTGCTAAAAGGTTGAATACAGATGGGATATCTACCATTCAATGTTGAATTACTTCTGGACGACAAAGGTTCAGCAAGCCGCAAAAGTGACAATGGTTTCTTGCTAGAATTAAAAGATGTATCATTATATTTTTAAAGCAACATAATCAAGGACTGAGTGCTTGTGAGACACAGCATAAACAAAATAGGGGGGGAAAATTATTTTTGATTTGATGACACCAAAGCACAAGGTTTGGTTGCATTTATCTGAGTTTTTTTTGAGGCCGTGTTCAGACAAAAGGATTAGAAACTAGATTATTACCAAGTTGTTGTATTTTTTTACTTTATCTTCTGCTGGAATTTAGTTGTGCATGTATGTTTCGACTGTGTTAGGAAACGGTAGTACCCACAGTAATCTCATGCCTGCACAAAAAGAACTTGCAAACTTTGGGTTGAAAAAGACCCACGAGGGTGCCAACTCAGCATTGTGTCTGAAAAAGTAAATATTCCCACAAGTCACTCTTGTGATGTAATTATAAACAAATAAAAGCTTTCAGTCACAAAGACGCAGACCTGTGGTGACCACCTTTCACAAAGTGAGATTGAGTGAGAAGCATTTGAAGAAGTGACCAGAGGATTTGAAGGCATTATAGTTGCGGCATGACTGTGCAAAATGTCAACAGTTCCAGTTTTAGAAATTGTCAACTAATCCCTCCTCGATTAAAGGCATTTCTTTGACGTAGTGTCAACAAGCTAGGTCATTTGGATTTTTTGTCTTTTGCTCCCAAAGTTCAATGAGTTCATCAGAGAGTCTGATTCATTGTTTGTGCAAAAAATACAAGAAATTTCCCTTTAGGTGTTCTTAGAGCATTGGATCAACAAGAATCAAGTTTGATGCCTGGACTTTAGAGGAAGGATGGAGAATATAGAATAGAATAGAATTCAATTTTATTGTCATTACATGTCACACGTACAAGCAACGAAATGCAGTTTGCATCTATCCAGATGTGCTATTGCAGGGTATATTATTTACATATGTATAGTTCAGACAGTATTAACAGTGATGATAGTAATGTAAGGCTACAAATGATATGTACAAATGATATGTACAAATAGTATAAACAGTATTAACAGTATGAATATGTAGAAATAGTATAAACAGCATTAACAATATGAATATGTAGAAATAGTATAAACAGTATTAACAATATGAATATGTATAAATAGTAGTAATGGGGATGGAGTCCTTAGTTGGTGTCAGGAGGTGTTTAGAAGCGTGACAGCTGTGGGGAAGAAGCTGTTCCGGTGCCTGGTGGTTCTAGTCCGTAGGCTTCTGTCAATGACTCTGGTTAGGATGAAGGAAATGCTGCTGTGTGGGACCACTTCAGACTCTGTGTCATTTAGTAGACTTGAGTGTTTTGACACAGGAAAAAAATTGTAAAGCCACACAACTCAAGCGTTACATTGGGCTCCTGCACCTGATGTTACAGGAAGTGGCTGTTCACTTACTGTCTCGTCTCCACCCGGGTCACCTCAACATATCGAACGGAGGACAAGATCAATTCCTGTCCAACCGAGCAGGCCTTTCTGTACATGGCTCGGACTGCGGCAGGCAGACGGGGGGTGTCAGACTCCGTTCCACACCAGTCCTTTTTTACTATTCCCGTCACTGACTGGACCGCTGAAGAGCCTGGAGCTTGATGTGGTGGAGTCTTGGTTTGAGGGCACAACATGGCTGAAATCCAGCTGCAGTGGCAGTGATAGCAATGATTTTCTGAATTGCTTGCTATTATAAGTGCCATTTGATGGCACATTTACTTGCAATAAATTGTTTAACACCAAAGTGTACCCGACATATGACACCCCTTATCTACAAGTGTAATATAAGGATGATGTAACATTATGTTCACTGTGTCATCTCCTTTGAAAATACCTGGCCTCCAGTGCCTACAGAGCACAGGACAAGCATTTTAATCATTATCATTTGGGGTCGGATTTTTGCTGCATACTCATCAGCCTAGGGAAAATTCAGCATTCGATTGTGCTTTTGCGAACACACTGATCCCAGTGTAAGGATGCACAAGCTGGAAGCAACTTCATTGATCTCTGTAATTGGACCCTTTTTTAACCTTCACAGTGGAGCTTGATGCTTTGCTCAAGGACACACCCTTGTGTCTCAGACGGTATGCATTTGTGCACACTGCGATTCCTAACATATATTTTTAAGGCTTCACAAATACATTGGTACTGGTTACATGGATGACACCTATTGATCTGAATTGAGTTCTGTTCATTGCCTTTGCCATGGAGATGAGATGGTCATCAAGTCCGTTGGTTGGTTGGATTGTCTGTCTCAGGACGACTTGAGTTTCCAGAGGTGCGTGGTGTCTCCTTGGGGACTCTTAGGACTTGTCCTCCTCCTTCCTTTTCCTGGGTGATTGTTTGGACTGATGATGCGTTGAAGAAATAGAGGGAGAGAAAAAAGTTGCTCATTTAAAAACAAACCGGGTTGAATACAAAACGCTGGATCGGGACATACAGCCACTCCAACTTTTTTTTTCTTCCACAAACACAGAGCAAACATTTGGAAATGACAATGGAAAAATGCTGCCACGTAGACACCTGAAAAAAACAGGTATGTAAGTTACATCCAGTTCATTGGAGATAGCAACCTGGCTGGACCAGTTGGAGCTTGATGTGATTCCACAAGGTGTATGTGTTTTGCGGTGGTAGAGGTGTATTCCATTTTACTTTCAAGTTTATCCAACAAAAGAACCCTGTTTTTCTTCTAACAAATGATCATGTAATGTGGTTATATATAGCTCATAATGCTTGCATGTAATGCTAGCACACAATGGTACATTCCAAACATGTGGAGATGGTGGAGATAAGCACTCTCCTGAACAGCTCTCCTGTTAGTTAAAATTACAGCAAAGGTAAGGACGTAAGGAGTTTGCAACAGTCCAATGACTGTCAGTGTTGCCACGTTATGTATATCACGTGAAATTTAAGATGAGGTGAATAAAACAACTTGCCTGTGACAAGTTTTTTGGATCTTTTGAAAAAGATGCTTGCACTGTGAGAAAAAGGGCTTTTTTTTCCAGAGTAAATTTATAATCTGCGCACATCACCTCATCAAAGACAGTCAAAGCCTCTGAGAGGAAAGGCGGATAACATTGATTATGTTGCAACAGTGTAATCAGACTAAGAATCGGCGTGAGGAGGCCGTTGTTGAAATTGATGGTTTTCAGAAGTGGGCAATCATAACAGATCTGACTGACTTTGTTAGGGATCAAACTGTGATGGGTCTGAAAGAATGGCAAGGGAACTCCCCCCCCCCCCCCCCAGAAATAGTAACTGTTTCCAATCTTCAGCATCGACTGACATCATAGCGGTTCAAAGAAGGACAGCTGTTGTCAGGGCACAGAGCCACAAGCACTGAATGATGCATGTGAGGAGGCAGAGCTCGCTGAACCCAAACAACCATTTCTGGTCACTTATTTATTTAAGAATAAGACTTGAAAGCTAATCTACTGGCCAAATCAAAAAGTACAGAGTGATAAGCAAGTTTTCAGGGTCTCTGTAGTTCCAAGACCTTCACGTCTCTTGTTGCAATTACTGTAATTATGAATATTGACTTTTTTAGTAAATCTCTTGGCCAGTACAATGTATTTCAAACTCCTATCTCATTCTTTTCAAACTTTTCAACTTTTTCTGATCTCACCTAAACCTACCTGGTAACTTTAGGTGTGGGTTGAGATTTATCTTGATGCAATGTCATTCATTTACAGTAAAAGTACAAAAAAAATGGAAAAGTTTTGCAACAATAGTATTGTTATTTTCTACTTACAGTACAATTTACGAGATTGAAGTTTTAAATAAAGCCTAAAATGCGCCTTCGACTGGTCCATCGGAATCACAACGCAAACTCTGCCAAATCAACTATTTGCACTGATTTGTTCCACTGCTTAACACTTGTCGATGCACAATTCGAAGGCACTTCGAGATACGTGTTGTAGCTTTTGTAGCACTGCTGGAATGGAGACACTCCACTGTGCAAAAGGTCACAATACGAGGGATGGAAAAAATTGCAGCTTGCTTTGAGCAGGCGGCGTCATGGGAAAGCAGAGCCCAAGGAGAATTGAATTTCAAAACATTTATTTGTGTGCCTGCTTTCTTTTAGGTGCTTCGGGCTCCGTTTCAGGCTGACCAGGCTTCTGTTGGTCATTTTGGCAGAGGGCTGCTGCCCACGGTTCAACACTGGGGGATCGGTTGCAGCACTGTGACTCATCCGTGCAGACTGGCACCCTTGTGAGCTGCTGAGATGGTGGGAGCTTCTTCGCAGCTATTTCAATTTAGTGGGTTCAGACATGAGGAGCCTGTGATTCAATGGTGATGATAAGAGTTGCAAATTCAAGCTCTCGGGATTATTTGTGGCCACTAGTTTCTGAATTCAAGTCAGCAACACAAACTCTGGTACATTAATGCATTCACACTCTGATAGCGACACTTCCGTACATTGTCTATTTGTGATAGCCAGAAATCGAAGTCTGATTCAATCTTTCAGGAATTTTAAAACGACTTACCTTAAAGCTGCACATTTAGAAAAATATTATGAAATGATTCATTATTCATTCATGGTAAGCACTTTGTGTCTGTAAAGAA
Organism: Malacoctenus tetranemus; assembly: GCA_032274765.1. Lineage (NCBI taxonomy): Eukaryota > Metazoa > Chordata > Actinopteri > Blenniiformes > Labrisomidae > Malacoctenus > Malacoctenus tetranemus. The sequence continues at coordinate 344,825 of JAUESF010000047.1, forward strand.
TGTGGACGCACAGAAGGAGAAAAAAGGTTCTTTTTCTGTGAGCTGACTGCGGTTCATCTGGAGTCTCGGCAGCCCAACGGATGTAAATTGAATCAGCACACCCAAAGTTCAAACAGTACTGACGGCTTCCTGGAAAGCAGTGGGAGAAAGATCACACTATAAAGACAAAAACCCTCCATTCCATCCCCCATAAAGACAGGGCCACTCTGGAAAAGGTGAATGAGCTGCCAGTGAGGTGCTGGAAGTCCCTGAAAATGGTGCAGTGTACACCAGGCCTGTAGATGGTGCATGTGCACTAAACCAATGAAAACAGATACACGAGGAAGACAACGGTGAAGTCGCTGATTAAAAATCTACAAAGGCAAGCACGACATGGATGAAAATGCATGTTTATGCAGACCAATGACGAGTGGATCTTCCATTTCAGGCACATTAACATTGAAACTACCACACCTGAAACAATGTGAAAATTCAATGAGTTCATTATGTGCACCTTAAGGTTAAGAAGATGTTGGGCTGCAATATCAGAGTCCTGAATATTTTTGCTATATTCAGATCATTTTCCAGACTTGGTATTTGTGGCATCTACCAAAATTCCCATTCTTCCCTCTTTTCTTTTTTTTTTTTTACCCTTTTCTACACCAAAAATTAATTTGGGCTTATAAAAGACCAGTGCATCATCACAGTGCATCAAAATAGGTGCATCACAAAACACATGTCGACTTGTTTATCCAAATTGTGTCAGGGAACAAAATATCAAAAACAAACAAAAATATTTGCAATTCAACCAAAAGCCTGCCATCGGTTTTGTAGAAGAGACACTGAATGAACCAAATTGAAGCCTAATTGTAATGTAATAGCTATCAAATTTGACATAAATGGACAATTTGCCAGGTATCCAGGGACAGAAAGGTGCAGTGCAAAGAGTCACAATGGGTTCTGGAAACATGAATACAAGATGAATTTGCTGGAAAAAAAGGGAGCAGTGATCACAGAAATTACACACACACACACCAGGGTGTTAACAGTGATTTTCACTAGATTTGTCAGAATAAAAGCATGTGTTGGCAATTCAACAAGCAACACAACTGCAGTTTTGATATGATCTTTTAAAGTAATTTCTGACGAGAGAGCTTCAATGTGATCGCTTATGGCTATCCCAAGGAACTTCTCTGTATGAGAATGATTGCACATAAAACGAAAAATACAGATTCTGTTCAAGCTGGTGAGACTGATGGGGAGGTTGAATTTACCCAAATTTTGAGGAGCATAAATTTCTTTTTCCATTTCTGGGCTGATTCGGAGAGAAAAAGGCTGCAGCAACCAAAGTGTCGTTCACATCTATCGGGGCCATTGTGTGATTTTTACTCAATTACACAATACAAAGTCTGGTACCTAAAAGTGTTTTGTCTTGTTAAGGAATCAATGGATTTGCCTGTGGATTGGTTCACCATAATACTCAATAAAAAGTGTCCCTGCTCAAAATGCCCCAAGAGAACAATGGTTCCGGGGGTCATGTGCCCCCACATTGTTTGAAATGTATTTTTAGGACACGTAATGTTATGTGATTGACTGTTTTCTTGTTAATGCCTTACAGCATCAAATCTTCTTGCAACAGCACGCATGGATGTGCCATCCTGGAAGAGTTGGACAATCTGTGCAACTTCAGGAGGGTTAAGAAATCGCCTCATGCTCCCAGTCGTGATAATGACTCCAGCTGAAGCCAACACTTGTGGAAGAACAGTTAAAAATATCAAGAGGGAGGAACTTGAAATGGCCTCCACCTGCAAAACCAGTCCTGTTTTGGGGCCCATCTCGTTGTTGCCCCTCTAGTGCACCTGTTGTTAATTCCATCAACACCAATGCAGCTGAAGCTGATTAGCAACCCCCTCTGCCACGTACCTGACCAAAACCTTACCAGAAAAGTGCAATTGAATTCATGCCACACCCTGATAAAAAAAAATTTTAAAAAACCTGTTCCTTTAATTTTTTCTGAGCAGTGTACCTGTTAGCTATTCACATGGTTAATGAGGATGCTTCAGTTCTGGCAATCATGTGCTGATTATTGTTGTTTTTGGGTATGTATGGTAGGTCAGCTTGGGTATCTAAAACACCTTTCCCCATTGAGTGTTTGGTAAGTTTTGGATGGTGCCAATAGCCATTACAACTCCTGCCCTTGTCAATGTCCCTCTGAACCCCCCCTGAGTGCCCACTATTCACCAGTTCCATCACACTGACTGCTTGCCTACTGTCTCAGATATCACCACAATAATGAGACAGACAGGCTTGTCAAGGTGGCTCTTAGTGAATTATTTTACCGCTGTGTCATTTTCCAAAGGGAATGAACATTACTGTGCCCTCTTACTCAATAGAAGTGGAGAAAGAAAAACACACACAAAAAAAACTGAGATGTTCCCAACACGTTTGATGCCCTTTGAAATACCATTGCGTTTAATCCCATTGCATTTTATGAGGACTTTCTGAGACCCCTTCAATCTTATTGCTTTAACCTTTTTTATTTTGAATGAAAGTAAGGTTGAGCGAATAAAGAATTCATCATCCCTTGGTACGCATTCATCAATGCGTCCGCTTCCTTCCTCTTGCAAAGGGCTGCGAAAAAAGTAATGGAAGAATATGATTCAGTATTCACTTTGATTTGGCAGACTGTTTCAAAACCTGAGCACTGCATCGAAGGCTGTTCAGTGCACACATCCCTCAAGACTGCCCTTCACTGCTTGAGCCGTTGCTATTTTGAAGGGGCATTTGCAGCATAAGTGCTCTGCAAACCCTATGGATTCCTGTTTTTAATTTTCACACTGATGTGTGATTATCACAGATATTTGTAGTTAGTGACAGTGGGTGGAATTTGTTTTTGGTGAAGTTTCTAACATGCTTTTTTTTTGTTCAGGGAATCAGGTGAGTGTATAACTGCGCGAGTGAACTCCTGCCAACTTTGCTTCAAAAAGTACAAAGGGGCACCCCCCTCCAGAACCCTTCACTCATCACCAGTTTCCACCGGCCTACAGCAGACTGAAAAGCTAAATCAGGGGTCCCCAAAACTTTTTCCTGTGAGGGCCACATAACCTTTTCCTTCTCTGATGGGGGCCTGGGTCAGTTTGTGACAGTGATGTGCGAGTCACAAACAACTGACTCAAAACTCGCGAGTCACTCTACTGACTCAGGACTGTGAGCTGATGCCTGCCGAACGCTCCCTCTCAGCTGGTGAGGTCTGCTGCAGTGTCCTTTAGTGTTGAGAGCTTGCAGGAGCGCAGTTATTCACAGCTGTTTAGGCTCTAAAAACATTCTAAATGATTTTGTTGCGAGTCAGTTATGGATGGTACCCACTCAGGACACTTGGATTACATTGGACGAGCAGTATGGAGGAATATTGACACGTTTTTGTGGATTTTTATGGACGTTTTTGTCCCGGGCCCTATCCACCGCTATTATTTGAACGTGGGCAGATAACAAGAAACCTGAAAGATCTCCAGCTGCATTCGAGATGTCACAAAAGTGCTTCAAAGTGTTGTTCAGCATGGGGGTGAGTAGAAAATGAAGGTTTGTTTGGGTGTACTATTCCTTTAATGTGTCTCTGGTATTGTTGAGGGGGCCGGGCCAAACGTGGTACTATGCCGTATCTGGCCCGCGGGCCTTAGTTTGGGGACCATTGGTCTAAACGCTTGATTGCTGGCTTCGTATCAGGAATCATTCATGCAACTGTGGGCTGTTGGAGTTTGTGTTCTCTAAAAATGATTGGGGTTTAGTTGCAGGAAATGAATCCATCTCACAAGCCATTTTGCCCAGCTCACATGATCTGAAAGTATGGTCACGGACTCATTGGCAGCCTATCACTCAGAAAACAGTCAGACATTTACATCTAGAGGGGATTTACAATCACCAATGTATGTTTTTGGACTGTTAGAAGAAAAACAACTCTCGGTAGTTGAAATGATGCGGCCATGTGGACCTGTAAATGAACGTATTGAAGTCAATCCACACTTCAGTTTGTCCAAAAAGACAATACCATAAGACACAGGTGAGTATGAGGCATGGGACAAGTGCTTCCAGGCTGTTGATGCAATTACTGTGGTCACACTTTCCGATCAATACCTCAGAAGCTAATCCTCAATTGCTTTCTGCAAACACATCACAAAAATGTCAGTCACTTCCGTTCATCTGAAGGAGTAATTCGTAGGTACGTGAACGCCACCCGAGTGTGTCAGAGATTTCCATTTTCATGGGACCTGACATGATTATGCGACGTTAACGAGTCAATAAAAATCCTTCTAATGGGAATAAGTGGCATGTATCACACACAGCTGAGGTGACGACTCAGAGTCTGTGGTGTCCATTACTGGCTTTGACGCCCCCCCCCCTTGTTAACAGCCTCTTGGAATTAGATCTTTACGAGCCAATGCCTCAAAGAGAAGGGAATTTGTAGTGCCTTGCTCCAAATAGTCTGCTCAGTATTCTCCTGCTCACTTAATCAATGGAATCATTTAATAGGCAAGGGGAAAGGATAGGTTCTCTAAACGCGATTTGAAAGACACATTGATGGGGTGGCAGGTTGCTTGTGTGGACATCGATTCACATCGTTGCCTCGTTCGAAACCCACCAGTTAACCGTCTCCAGCTAAAACTGGTCGTTGTTCTTGAGACCCACCAAAGAGACCATTGCATTTAAACACGCCGCCCCTTCCTTGACTGGATGGGAGTTGGTGATTTATCACCAGTAAAAGAGCCACTTTATTCAGCTGCTGATTGCCTGTGTGACCTGGACACTGAAAAATCAATTTTTAAAGGAATCCACTGAGCGGTCAATGACCATAGACCTTTAACGAGCAGGACCGAAAGGCAAATCTCTTTTGATTCAGACGGGAAGTTATAGTATGTAAACTTTGCTCTGGCTAATTTGGTCAGGACGGGATCTGAACTTTCAAGGACAGCCGGGTTCAGGCATTGATAAATCACAATGAGATTAAGTTTGAACAGTCCCTGTGTTTAACTTATGTTTACACAGAATAATTCACAGCTGTTTCCTGAGAGTTGATCATGAGTTGTGCTCATTCCACACCTCCTGGAGCCCAACTGCTCTGAAAAAACACAACGCAAAATAACATGGATCATGAGCTGTTCAATCTGATTATTCCACATTGTCAGACGTTCGTCTGACACACAGCCATCTCGAGAAGTGTTCCCTTGAGAAACCACTCTGGATGCATGATCAAAGATTTTATCACATTTGCAAACTTTTGTCAGACACAACCCAAAATCATGCAATGATTTGCATGATTTTGGGTTGCAATTGAAGTCTCTCCATCTGTGCTCCAGTGCCAGATGACTGTGTTCTTTTCACGTGGTGGTTCTGCTTCTTTACTCTCGAGTTACACTGTGTGCTTTAACAACTCAGTGTACGTTATTTGCCAACCACACCTCTTTCATAGCCACTCCTCTAGTGCCAGTCACTCAGCCCTGGTACCCCGCTCCAGTTTTCATGCTCGAGCCACCCGTCTCTCAAGACTCTCCCTGGCATGTACCCTTGAGCCCCCCGCCTCCTGTGACTTTTCATGGAACAATATCAATCTCAGGACTGCGCCTTTAAAAAAAAAAAAAAAAAAAAACAGAAAAAAACAATGATTGTGCAATAAAGTTACTCATTAAGTGACTCAATTCAAGTAACTAAAAGGTGGAGGACAAAATAACCTAAAATTCAGTGTCAAAACAGGAAGGAACAGATTTTGCAATTTGCCCCTCAGCCACCAGCTTGATTTCAAACACATTAAAGTTCAAATACTTTGATGCCCCCAAAGTGTTTTAACATAGCAGGAAGACTGTTTGGTAAATAATGCAGTTCCTTTGTTTTCCCTTTCAAAGACATGCTCGCTATAGTCCAAAGTATCACATTGGGACTCGTGAGACCAGCTTTGGCTTCACTTGGTATCAGACTGAAATGAAAAAGTCAGTGGTAAATAACATCACTATTTTCTACTCCCTTTGTTCGGGATGTAAAAGTGCTCCAGTTGTGAGGGCCTTTTTTTGTTATTTTACCTTGATTTCAGAAACATTACTGCTTTATCTTTAACATCTCGATAGGATGCCTGAAGTACATCTCAGCTAAGCCCTAACTTGCCATGTCCCACGACACACCGCACAGACTGCACACTTCAAAGTTGATATCCAAATCCCATTGCATCATGTTGTTTGCTCTAAACTTATACGATAGCTAAAATTGCAGTGTGGAGGGGCTTCAGGTGGCCAAACATGTGTTTCACCTGTTGCATTGACTTGCCACAAAGTCCCTGAAATGTTGTATTTATTTTGAACAAAGTTGTGTTTACTTTGATTTGAGTGTCAGTGGCTGTATTTAAAGGTGACCTCAATCCCTATAAGCAAGAATCAGCTGTATTTACTTGAAAGAGTGGCAATCAACAATAATGATGGTGTTGTTTTGACTGATGCCAAAAGTATCTGTTACTAATTTGACAAGTGGCGCTTGTTCAGCTACGCCCCCCCCCCCCTTTTTTTTTTTTTTGATTTTTACAGATCATTCACAGATGCAGTAGTTTTTAAACTGGATTCCAGTTGATGGAGAGCACAGTTGGAGCCACAAAGGCAGGGGGAAAAAATGAGAGAGATGAAATGACAAGGTGACAAAAATAGAAACGATGAAACAAAGCCATCACCACATCAGCCCAGAAAAAAAAAAGATTTATCAGATACAACCCTATGAAATGTTCAGAAGAAAAAAAAAATACTGCTGGCCTTCAGAATATACAGCGGAACAGTCACCCACAGGAGGATAACTTTACCTTTGAACTGAGAAGTCTTCAGAGTTTGAAAGTAGAGCCCAAAAATCAAAGAGAGTGAAGGGCATTGGAGTTGAGTGGAGTTACAGGAGCTTTGGTGCTGGTGCAACATCGAACAGCGACACTGGACACATCGGCAGTGCCGATCACAGTAAGAAGCAAGGGTGCCTCGAGAGCTCGCTTTTCAAGGATCTTCAAATTGATGACAGGCATCAATAGATTCATTGAAGGCAGTCCATCATGCCACAAATGTTTGTCCAAATTGCAAATCATCATGAACACACATGAAGCTGTTGAATACGAGGTCAAAATGATACAAATTGGTGTTTTTTTATTTTGTTTTAAGAATGTTTTGAGGTCGTGACCACTTCACAGATGAGATTTCCGAATCGATGAGTTGTCAGGCCTCCATTCCTTGCAGCCCTAAGTGCTGCTTTGTATGTCACAGTGTTTCCTCGCTAAGAACAGTGGTCCTTTGGTTTTTCAAAAGCGTCGCGCAAAGCTGGCAATGCATACGCTGAAACCCGTCAATCACCCCTGACGCTCAGTGGCAGTGGCGCGCTTGGGCGTGTGGATTGCTCCTCTTACCCGAACACAACTACAAGCTAATCAGTCACATTGCTGGTTGATTTTTTTTTTAACATTAGTCTTCTCTTTTTTTCCCCCAACATTTTACTTTCTTGGACTGATCTTTACAGGTAAAAAAAAAAAAAACTCACACAAACAGCTGGGCTATGTTGATGGGTCTGACTTTCAGATGTCCGAAAGCAAATTACCAACTGGCAGATGGAACTTGCTGTCCAAATGTAAGTTGCCTAGGATCGTGCGCGTACACACACACACACACACACACACACACACACACACACACACACACACACACACACACACACGCACACACACACAC
>JAUESF010000047.1:636511-654334 GCA_032274765.1 Malacoctenus tetranemus
ACACACACACACACACACACACACACACACACACACACACACACACACACACACACACACACACACACACAGAGTGATGATTTTCCAATTACATTCGCAACATTACACACTGGCCCCTCACCAGCAATGGGTTTGACGGCTGTCAGGCAAACACCCTCAGTGATGTCCATTTTATTCAGTCATCGGCTCCAGCACCCCCCCGAAACCCTCAGCTGAAAAGGCATATTACTCATCCATATATGAATGGATGAGTAATATGGGGGGCAGTGCAGCTTTAATACCTACACTTGCAATTAAAGTAAAGAATCATTTAGGATATAGCTACTACCATAGAAGTAGTGGAGGGGGAAACATTCAATACTTTATTCAATACCTACGAGTTGGTTAGGTTAAAGAAGAAGGCTCCTTGTCGCAGGTGAATGTCAGGACTGTGTCCAAGCTCCACTGTCAACCTGTTTAACCGACACCGGTGCCTCACTGGCCTCCTCTCTCATCAGAGTAACGTTGATTATGGTAAACACAACATATGGTGAAGCGATAACACAGAGAAACTGACTGATTTCCTTATAATTAAAATATCTCTTTGAACTATTTGTAAGCAAAAAAAATGATGCAACTGACAGGTTTAAAAAAGCAACACATATTTGTGTTTATTTTTTACTTATAAATTACATACTGTTCTTTAAGCACGATTTTTTTTACGGCCATTATTTGATCACAACCTGCCAGAAACGGTTCCTTCTCTTCATAATACACACGAATACATGATAGTGATACAAACAGTAATTCTGTTGCTTATACACAAGGTAGCAGTAGGGGGGTACGTGTATCGTCATAGAAACAGGATGCAGTTTTCCAATGATGGCAGTGTCGTTTCAGAGCAGTTTGTTACAAAGCTACCGTATGTGACAACATTGTTTTCATCTTTCAATGTTTAAAATTCGCACTTGGTTTATCATTCGGTAGAAAAAATTTTTTTCCTTTTCCAAGCATCAATGTGCCTGATCGAAAGTAATTGAAATATAAAAGCACTTTTAAAAAAACACCTAAAATGTAGTTTTTTTCTGCCAAAATGCAGAAAACAACGTGCTGATATGTGGTGCATATTACTTGGTTAAATCAATGCCAGGACAGGCAAGGTTTAAGTCTTTCTATGTGCCGGACATGGTGATGTGGAATGCTTCTGCAGCATTAAGCAGGAAGCTGAAGCTGCGTGTTGCATTGCTCACTGAGGCAGCCTGCTTCAGAGCTGCTGTCCATGGTTCCTGAATGCAGCCACTGGTCAGTCAGGTTTGCAATCCAAACTGGAATAAAACAACCCTCTGTGCAGTCTCAGTTCTGCTGGAGGATTTTCCCGATGAACTCGTTGTCCCTCAAACCACTTGGAGGTATGTCGATTTGAAGTCTGTTCCGAGGGCGTTCTTCGCGTTGCATTTGTAAATGCCGGAGTTCATCAGCACAGGACTCTGTATGACCAGGCCGCCTTCCTCCGTCATATGAATCCCTCCCTGCACTGTGTACCGGTTGTGTGGCAGAAGCGTGGTGCGCCCGGGTAACGTCCACGAAATATCCGGTTTGGGGATGCCGGTGGCGACACAGTTCAACGTCACCGGCGACCCCCGGTTGACCCTGGTGATGGACATTAGTGTGGTGGTGATTCGAGGAGGGAACACCATCACCGTGACTGGGTAGGACAGTGTCGACGAGCCAAAAAAGTTGGAGGCTTTGCACACATATGTCCCCTTGTCGAAGGTGGCGACCTGCCGGACCTGCAAGGTCCCGTTAGAGAGGAAAGTTATTCGGCCAATGGTCTGAGGTTTGTCCAGGACGACGCCGTTTGGTAAAATCCATTTGACCGCAGCCTTGGGCCAGCCGTCCACGGTGCAAGGCAGGTTAAGATTGAGGCCGTAAGTGATCTTCATCCCACCTGGACAAGGACAAATACAACATCAATTTCAAATGAGAAGAAGAGAACATTTATTTTTTTGTTGAGGAGTGAGGAACAAATTTCCCATTGATAATATCACCTGTGAGCCAACCCTATACAGATCTAAATGTACTTCAATCAAGCCTACAGTTCAGACTTGCCAGCACAAGTACAGAACCAGGCAGTAGTTTCGACAGTGTTTCACATTTTTGCTTGATAAGGTCACATATAAGTACCTACCTGTGGATCCTCTGATCACTGGCTTCCTGCCTTCCTCCAGGGAATACCGCTTTTCTGCCTGTCCCGCCACGTTCTTGGCCAGACACCGGTACACTCCTTTATCGCTCCCAACTGGCCGTGAGATACGCAAGGTTCCGTTTCCAAAGTGATGAGTGAAGCGCTGGAGCCTAACGCCGGGCGACAGCGTCGTCCCGTTGGGCAGCACCCAGTTGAAGTCCGGGTTGGGCTTGCCGCGAGCGGGACACTCCAGAACCAGTTCCCCATCTCCCTGCTTTATCGGCAGGATCTCGATATTGGGGACGGCAAAGCTCGGCTTCTCTGCAACCGACGCTACTTCCAAGTCGACTGCAAGCGAGGATTCGCCCAAATGGTTTTTAGCCATGCACGTGTACCTCCCTTCATCGGTTTTCCTCACTCCCCTCAACTCCAAGCTCCCGTTTTGATGGACTTGGAAGCGACCTCCCAAGTAAGGTGTCGCGAGCGAGAGGCCGTAAGGAGTGACCCACCACACTCCCGGTTCGGGCTTTGCTTCCACTCTGCAATCCAGCAGAGCCGTTTGGTAGGAAATGCCCAAAACTTTGGCGGCGCTCTTTCCTTTTTTGCCGTTGATGAAAGGTTCCCGGGGTTCAACCTCGATTCTCATGTTCTTCACGTCATCCCCGGCAGAGTTCCGAGCGACACACATGTACTTCCCTTCATCGGCCAGTGTTACCCTCTTCAGAAGCAGAGTTCCATCATCCGTGATCTCAAATCTGTCCGATGACGCTGGTATCACATCTTTTCGTGGGGAGATCCACATGATTCTCGGTGCAGGTTCGCCTGTTGCCTGGCAACCTAATTTTGCTGATTCCCCCAGTTTAACCATCAGCAGTGACTGCGACTTGTATCCGATTTTCGGAGCGTTCGGACCCACTTTGACGCTCACTTTCCTCTCATCTTTGCCCAGTTTGTTCTTGGCGTAACAAGTGTAGTCACCCTCGTCTTTTTTGCCCATCTGCTGGAGAAGTAAAGTCCCGTTGCCAAAGATAACGTAGCGGCGGCTGCGAAGCCCGCTGTCATCCGACTGAAGCGCATTGTTAATGAAAGTTCCGTCTGGGAGACTCCAGGAAACCTCTGGATCAGGGAGGCCAGTTGCAACACAGTCCACCTGGGTGGAAAAACACAGAGAAAAAATGCAACAAAATATAAACATGTGCACATTTTGTATAGTCTTGAGGAAAACTGATTAAAAAGAAATTGGGGTCCTTGAATCAACTATTCTCAAATTGTTGTAAATGAGTATTTAATGCAAAATCATCATTCTTTAGATTGAAATCAAGTTCGATACATAAAAAAAGACATATAGGACTTCAAATCCATGCACCCTATTGATTAGCATGTAAATGCTGCTTAGCCACTTTTGGTTTTATTCTCTGACATCACTCAGTTGTGACTTTTTTTTGTGCCTCGCTGTAATCAGAAATGAAAGGAAGTTAAGTGGGCTGAGAAACAATCCAAGTGTGATAATAAAGTTTAAATGATTTTCATTTTGTTTTAAAACGCATTCTTTTTCTCTCTGGAAAGGATCGTTTGGTGTAAACATGTTAAAGTCCCGGACCTCGTTGGTCACCTCAACTTCAGACAGGCACCTCAGTCGTATGTTTACCTGGAAATTTTCTCCAAAGGTGATCCTGCTCTGTGCCATCCTCAAGTGTTCGATTCTGGGGGGGGTCATCAACACCTCCAGCTGATAAAGCAGACAGAAAATAACATTGTAGTCAAAACTCAACAAGCCCCAAACATCTCACCCAATTCACAACTGAATGGCAGCAGTATGCAATTTCAGCTGCTCAGATGTCTGTACAGAAATCCTCCAAATAGAAAGATGAGATTAATGTATCACGATGGTTATCAGGCGACACGTTTGGATGTTTCCTATGAATTTGATGATGAATGAAAGCAAACACACATGTTTCATATTCTTTACATTATCTGAAGTCAGCACAATCATGGCAACGATTAGTCAAATGCTGACAGCGGTTGGAAAACCTTTGGCAGATAAATAGACTCTGCCTCGTGTTGTTACCGACACTACCTGGAAGAGCTCCATGTCCTCTCCGTTGGGCCGCTGAAAAACACACAGATAGTTCCCACCATCCAGCTCTGTGAGCTGAAGAATCCTCAGAGTCCCGTTACGGAAAACCTTAATTGGTCTCTCCGGACTGCAGGCAGACAAGAAAAAAAAGGAGATGAGGTTGGGATTTAAAGCCGTGACTCAGTTTGACTCACACCTCCGGCCCTTGAATTTATTTATTATTCCATCAGGATTGTGCTGATTTGTGCGCCGAGTCATGTCAGGAACTTCTGTTACCTGTAACGGTGCTCCATGATGGTTTTAGAGGGAAGCTGCCAGGTGGTCCCTCTGGTGAATCCGGTGGACTCCGGACAGTGGAGGTAGACAGCCGAGCCGTACATCGCTGAGATGCTGTGCTGACGGGAGGGGGCGGCGTGGCGGTGAGTCGCGGGGATGGGAACAGGGGCGGGAGGAGGAGGAGGAGGAGGAGGAGGAGGAGGCTGACGGGAAGACGAGGAGGAATCTACCCTCACTTCCAGCTGGATTGTTCTTTTGGCAACTCCTACCGCATTGGTGGCCAGACACTCATACCTGCAGAGATTAATGGTAGCTTAGTGACTTTCTCCAAACAGCCACCAGCCACAGAAGGACACTTTAGACAACCTGATTACTTTCAGTTGAAATATAGATTTGTTTTGCTCAGAGGCTCATGGAACCGGTTTTCAGTAGCCTATGAGAAAGATTTAACTCACTTTGACTGTCAATCCAATAAACAGTCTATATTGATGCCATCATTCCTACAGATATGGAGGACCCCCCTTCTATCAACTCATCTACAGTGAAGCCAAACATGCACAGAACCATACAGTCATCAACATACCAAAGCCTTCAAAATAAAAGAAATGAGTTGTTCCTGAAGTCTGTTGCAGTTCATCAGTAGTAGAGTCATAACATCCATTTTTCTTTTAATGTGCAGTTCTAACTTCTAACTGACAGCCATGGAGCAGCAAAAGACTCAATGTTTTCATGGGATACCTGGGCAGCACCACACGGTAGAGTTCTCCAGTAAAAAAAAAAATGTTTACTTCGAAATTATTCTCCATGTGGTACTGCTTTGCATTCAAAGTAGTCATCAAAATCTTACAATATTTGCACATTTCTTACTGAATTCCTGCAAGCAGAAGTGCACCAATTCCCAAAGAATTTCTAACAAAATGCTTTTTACACACATAAACACATAAATATCCTTCAACAAGATGCTACTTTGCAAAATTTGATTAAACAAAATGCCCGAGATTTGTGTTCATTTTCTGCACTTAAAAACTTTGGACATGCAAATAAAGTGACCAGGGTACGATAGATTTGGATCCGGCTTTTCTTACCTCCCACCATCAGATGGCAACACATTCTTCACGAAGAATGTCCCGTTGGGGAAGACAAAGAGCCTACGTCCCAGGAATTGTGAGGGTTTAACGTGGACGCCTCCTGGGAGCATCCACTTCATGGTGGGCACTGGCTCCCCCTTCACAGAGCAGTGAATGTACACACTCCTGCCTGGTGAGGTGGGATCACATTACAATGATTATCCCGCTGGGAGACTTTGATCAATCTGATCATCTCATCTCTGAATCATACCTGGTGGAACGATCACTGTTTCCACAGCTCCTTCACTTATACTTGGAGGCAGAGCAGCCACATGGAGATGATAGGTGATCGTGTCGGCACCTGCCGCATTGCTCGCAATGCATTTATAGTCCCCTTTGCTGGAGAAGTTAGCATAATTGATTCGCAGTGTTCCGTTAGGAAGTAGATGCATCGGGGAGAGCAGAGTGTGAATGGCTCCGGGTTCCCGAACGAACGTCCTGTCCGGGAGAATCCAAGAAATCTGGGCTGGTGGTTTTCCAGAGGCCAGGCAGTCCAGAGCCACAGCTTTCCCCACGTAGATCGCCACCTCTGTGGACTTGGGTGGTCGGATCTTTGGCGCCTCGGTCTGGACAGCTAAGGTGATGACCATCCGGTCAGATCCAAAGCGGTTCTGGGCCGTGCAAAGGTACTGTCCTCGGTCCTGTAGCTGGATGTTTTTGATGAGGAAAGTTCCATTTTTGAAGACCTCGAAACGCAGACCGTGCTTGGTGTTGGATGGAATCGTGGCACCTGAGGGATGAATAAAAAACATAATGAATCAATAGTAGTAAATGAAAGATTTTGTAGAAGTCCTGCTGACCAAAGCAAAATGATCGATCGTTTATGTGAAACTTGTGAAAAAACCCACAATATAGCTAGTTCTGATACAATCTGCAGTTGCTCACAGAATTCTTATACATATCTCTCTCTTGCTTGATGTCTCCTCCTCTTTCTTACCCGTTGAGACTTTGGTCCAGGCGATGCTGGGTTCAGGGTTTCCCGTCGCTTTGCAGGGGAGAAACACATCGCTCTCCGCCAGCACCGACACACTTGCAGTGGTGACGGTGGTGATGCAGGGTTTCGCCCCGCCACCTCCAGCTCCAGCTGCCCAATGGAAAGGAGGCATGGCTGTTGGACGACGTGAGCTGATTCGTCCCGCTACGACAGACAACACAAATTGAACACAGTTTGACTAAAAATTCATACCTATGATCGTTTTGATTTCACCTGAGATATGCTCTGCGATGCACTGACCTCCGACAGGCCACCAGCCTCCATACTTTGCTTCAGGGGTGGTGGAACGGTGGTGGGGGAAAGGAGTCACGGTGTAAGAGTGGGAAGCAGTGGGTGCTGGTGGTTTGGGGGTGTAGGGTCGATACTGGGATGGGGAGTTGGGTTTCGGTGTGATGAAGGGTAGTGGCTTGTAGTAACTAACACGGGGCTTTGGTGTCATCATCCGACCAAGCTGAGCAATGCGATCCAGCTGTGCCTGGAAAAATGTATTCATTCAAGTCTTGGGAAACATTCAACAATCAAAGCTAGTCGATTTAGATATCCACCAACTTTCAAGGTTCTGCAATCAGTTTATCTTATCTTTGTGCTGCTTGCGTCATTTAGAGACAGAGAGACCACTGGAAACACTCACAACCCTCCACCGTACCTGTCTGTAACGGTTCCTCAGCTTTGAGAACAGCAGCTGGTCTCTGGTGTGGGTCCTGGGGTCCACAGGATAGTTTTGCTGATGGCGATTCTGCTGCGGATGGTGGAGCGTTTGGGTGTGGGTGTGCGTGAGCCATGACTTCCCTGCTCCAGCCGCGGTGGGTGTGGGCCTGGCGGTTTCAGCTGTGATCTCTGGTCGGTTGGTCACAAATGAGCCGTGACCCCATGGGTGTGGGAGGGGCCAAGGTCGATGGGTGACTGCGGAGTGGGACCCAGGACCTTTGGAGGAACAAAGGCATCAGAGAGTGAGTTGAAGTGAGATGTTATCTCATTAAGTCATTATTTCATTTTCTATCTCCATTTAAGGTCCATTGTTTAATTAAAGCATATAGAGCATAACAGTTATAATTACCTTGTCGTGGATGAACGACTGTCTTTTGACCAGGCCAGGGTGGGTACAGGGGGTAGTAATTATGGGGATTATAGTGCGAAGGCCATCTGGGAGTCGGGGGGACTCTGGGAGGCTGGAAGTGCCTGCTTGGAATCACTTCACTCTGTCTTCCTGTGTTCCTGTCTTGATGTTTGTTTGTAACTCTAGATGTGGTCGCCTGTCCTCTTCCCTGGTTGGTGGGGTGGAGCCAGGGATGAAGCGGTTCCATTATAGGGAAGTTGTGCATCTCAGGCTTAACAGTTGGCTTGACTGGGGCTTTTTCTGCTGTCCATGTGACACCTTCTCTTGCTCTGCCACTTGTTGATGTGGATGACGTTCTTCCATGGGTTGGTGGATTTTGTTCCGGTAAGGGTTGAGAGTTGGGTCTTGGTCTGTTCCGTGTTGTGAACTGAATGCCCTCTTTCGTACTGTAGCTTTGTGTAACCCTCTCTGTTTTGTCATGTTTGCCTCCACCTTTTACATTCATTTTGTCATTTTCCTCTTGTGTAACAACCCCACTCTCATCTTTTCCTGCAGTCTTTTTGCCATTGTTCCCTCCTCCCTCAGTTTTTTTTCTTACCTCCACCTCTTTTGTCTCGACGTCCTTGTTTTTGTCAACACCTTGTGAGGTGGGATCATGTAGCTTTGGAATGGCAATTGTCTTTGGATCAGGTAATGTATGTCTACCTGGGGTATTCTCTTCTTCAATATCTGTAGTTGGAGTAGTAGCTACCTCAGAAGTTGTGTGAAGGGTTTCACTGATCTGATCTTCCTTTTCATCCAAACTGTTACTGTCTTTGTCCTCATATTCTTCATAATAATCACCTTCATCTTCCTCTGTCTTATATTCAGCAGAGAGGTTTTCATGGTCTTCAACTGTGGTTGATACTGCTGTTGTGGTGGTAGTAGTAGTAGTAGTAGTGGTTGTGGTAGTAGTCGTAGTTGTGGTGGGGGTTGTCGTCGTTGGTGTGGTAGTCGTTGGAACAGTTGTTGAGGGGTTACTTGATGAAGGTCGGACTGGGTTAAGGTGTGGACGGAATCTCCTGAGTGCGGGTTTTCTGCCTCTGTGATAGGGTCTTCTCCTGTTTGAGTGGCCAGGAACAAAGTTTCTCCTTCCCTCTCCAGAAGGCCGACTTTCAGACTGTTCAACCCTGCTCCGAGTTCCGGTACGGGGGGAGTCTGTGGCAGCTTTCACCGTTTCTTCCGTCTCACCATCATCCTTTCTTGTTGGAGTTGTACTTCTGGGACTCACAGGCTGTAAAAGCTGCTTAGTATCCAGGGTTTCAGAAACTACATTGTCATCCTTTTCTTCTGAATTGGCCTCTGTTTCTGTGTTTGTTAAGTCTATCACATTATCAGGAGTGGCAGGAATACGGTGGAAGCTGTTCATTGTCGTAACAATCATAGTGGCGGTAGTTGCTGTAGGTTTGGGTGTAATTGTTTGGATACTGATGGTACTGGGCTCTTCCAGTGACTGCTCTGTAGGCAGAGCAACACTTGGTTTAGCATTAGCTTGAGCCAAAATCTCTGCCCAGCGACTGGGATCCAACTCCTTCACTGATTTATTTGGTTTCCTCTTTAGGTCTTTTATTCGTATCCTCTTTGAAATGCCATTCGGATTCCTTTGCTGTGTTGCTACCTTCTCAGGCAGTTGTGTAGCATACGGACGTATGATTTCCTGATAGTCTCCACCTGATCCCTCCCCCTCATTCTCACCAACTGGCAGGATTGGCTGCTTTTTTCCGGCCTCCCTTTGAGGAGGCTCTCCTCCTTTAACTTCTACCATGTGCGACAGCATGTCAACTCCATACAAATTGGAGGTCAGGCAGCTATACTCCCCGGCGTCTTCCTGTGTCGACTTCCTCACTATCAAAGTCCCATTTTCCATCACCTCTGCTCTTCTGGTCTTCTGGGTGGGGATGAGGAATTGGTGCTTCGGTAGGTACCACATCGTTTGACTTGGCTGAACCGTGGACACCTCGCAAGGCAGAGAGAACGAGTGTCCTTTCTCGACGATAACTTTCTGACCATTGAAGGCAGTTGGACCGAGTGTGCGCTCTTTAATGGTGAGTCTCAGAGGCACCGAGTCGACGCCAGCTTTGGTTCGGATCATGCAGTGGTAGAGACCCGAGTTGGCCAGTGTGGCATTTAGAATCACAAGCTCCCCTTTGTCTGAAATTTCTACTTTTTCATTCGTTGCCTCGACAAGTGACAGATCTGGAAAGATCCACTCCACCTTCACCTGTGGATCAGACGTGATGACACTGCATCCCAGAGTAACCTTGGTTCCTTCCAGATCGGTCTTGACCCGCCCAGGTGAACCTCTGCTTATCAGTGCCCAGGAGGAGGAAAAGTCGTTATCATCTTCCTGACCCCGGTGGCTGTTGAAGTCTTCCGTGATTGAGGTGGTAAAATCCATCACCAGTTTCTTGGTGGTCGTCTGCTCCCTGTTGAGCTTCAGTGTGACTCTGGGTTGAAGCAGCCACGAAGGTTCTCCGACCAAATAACCCTTCAGCTCGGTGAAATATGGGGAGTTTTCATTGACCGCTTGGACATACTGATAGGTCACCCTGCTGGTGTTTCCCCTCTGCTGACCCCTCTCTAAGATTGCAGGGCTTTCATAGTAATACGCCACCAGCTGCCACAGGTTCTGCAGCATTTCCCGATCGATCTCGCACTCCAGGACTGTGACCAGAGAAACATTCACCGATATCTCTCCGGGGGAGCGCGAGCTCACCGCCCACGTCATAGGTGAGCTCTCCTCGGGACGCCGCACATCGCACGCCACGTGTGCATTGTTTCCATGGCTGTCGGAGAGCACTATGGTCAGATGGCCCAGGGGTTTCTCGAAGTCCCGGGTGTATGGGAAGTCCGGCTCTGCTTCTGACTCGGCCCACACCGGATTGTCCCACTGTTTGAGGGGGGAGCGGAGATCCGGCCGCTCGCAGGCGAGTTTGTCCGGCAGCAACTCGAGCAAGTTGGAGCTGTTGAGGTGCTGTGGAGAGGAGCACTGAGGGCATGTCTCACTGGCGCCACGTTCCTTCTTACATTTTATGACTCCTGAAAGAAAGCGGAGGAAACACATGATGAATTAAAAAGTGAGATTTATGTATTCATAATACCCACAAACTCCCCAGAATAAAAGGAAGATCTGATGGAAGTTTAGAAATTGAAAGAAGAATGGACTTTCCAGCAATATGTTCAGCAGAGGTTTATGCACCTGATTGTAAACGTCAGTCACAAATCTTTATTTATACGAGAATATTAAAATATTGTCAGCCATCTTGCTGATGCAGACAACTGTCATATGGAGACGGTTAAAGTTGTTTGGTAAAAACTGAAACTAACTGGAGACAGATGGGGGAAAATGCATGTGTTGAGCAAAGTGCAACAATAAAGGGACGGGTTAGAAAAAGGTAACTTTTTGGTCGGTGTTTTAAATTGTGTAAATAGGAAATACTGTGAGATGCGCTCATCTGGTGAGCAGATGCCTGATGACAGAGAGGGAAAACTCTCTGCTTCTTTTCAGTCGGCCTCTGGTTGAGATGCTTAATTGAACCATAGTAATACGAGGTCGATAAACAAAGATCAAGTTCCTTGATTTGTTATTCATTTCAGGGATGTTTGTTGCAGAGATTAGACTCTTCTCAACAGGAATCATTCATTTGCATCAAAGTCAACCTGTTTTGAGTAAAACTCATCCTCCACCAGCATGCCACAAGTAGCTTTTCTCATTGTTCATTTGAAATAATATACTGAAGAATTTATATCCGGAGAGTAGAGATGGACTAAGGATTAAGAAGATAGATCATCACAATGTGCACATCATTTTTTGACTGATTATTTATTTGCACAACACAATTTTGTTTGTTACTTATTTGTGAATTTAGAATCCAGAAGATATTTGAGTGTATTTTGAATGAAACTCAAGAATGGTGGAATAATGCACCAAATGCATGTTTAGCAGGGAGTTTACGTCGAGGACTTGAATTGCTGCAGTTCATTAAGTCTTTTGTAGGGCTCGCACACATCTGAGCTCTTAGCACCAGTTCTATCCAGCAGGGTTCGTTTTCCAAAACTGAATCTCTCCATCCTTCAGGCTGAGCAAAGGGGTCTCATCTGTGCATCATGTCTGTGGTTAGCTGCGTTTGTACCAGCAGCAGCAGCACATCTGGTGCAACAGGGTACTTTAAAAAAGTTCTGCATTTGGAGCGTAAAAACAGAATTCACACGATTTTGTAATGGTTTCATTAAAATCAATTCATTAAAATCTGGGTCAAAAAAAGTATTGAAGCTTTTCAAACCCCACAGAAAACCTTCCTCCAGCGATCCTTGGAAACACTTGACTTGCTTGCTGAGAGAAACTATCCAGGAGGAGCTCTGTCCACAATTACTTTCTCTCTGTGTGTTAACAGGAATGCAAAGGTGATGTAAGCCAGGCAACTATTGGCATAACAATGATTAGCGCCGCAACCCCGAGGCTGCAGCTTCAAAAGTCCCTCACATGGCCAATTTGGAGCTCTCCGAACCGCAAACATCTGTGGCTTCAGCAGCAAACCAACAAACAATAACTTCAACTGAGAGTCACGAGCGCTATAAAATATATTCCTGTCTAAATATTTCCTTTGATCCGAGCTACAACAAGACATTCAACCAACAAGCTGAAGACTGTTTGGTCTGCATCAGAGATAAACGACATGTCTGACCTCAGAAACTGGGCGCGGCTGAGTGAAAGGTGGAGTTTTACGCTAAATAGAACAATGCAGACCTGAAAAGAAGTTAGAAGGAAACAAAACTCAATTCAACTTAAATTAGGGGGTTGTTTTTTTATGTGTGTGACAAAAAGCAGCAGCCCTCATGCTGAGAAAAAGTCACTTTGGAGTTTTTAGTTTGTCTCCCCCCAAAAAAAAGGTTGAGTAAAGTTTTGCTGTCTTTGTTTTTACCTTCATGTGCGGAGCTCCATTTGGCGAGCCACTGGAGCTGACAGTCGCAGGTCCAGGGGTTACCGTGCAGTGAGAGGAGCTCCAGCCTGGGCGCCGTCTTCAGCGCTGCTGTGGGGAGCTGCTCCAGCAGATTGTCCGACAGATGCAAGTGTCTGACACAGGAACACGACATCTTTTATTTTCATTTCAGAGGGCATCACCACAAACAAAACTCCTCCTGTGGTTTTTCTTACTTGAGTCCCGAGGTCCAAAAGCTCCCCAGCACTGACACTGTGATGAAGGTGTGAGGGTGGATCTCTTTGAGGAGGTTCCCTTCCAGCTGCAGCAGCTTCAGAGACGTCAGGCCGGAGAAAGAGTACGGCTCGATGAACTCGATGAGGTTGTGGTCCAGGTGGAGTCTGATCAAGCCGACGAGACCCTCGAACAGACCAGGGTTCACCGCTGTCAGCTTGTTGTAACTCAGCTTCAGGATCTGTGGCAAAGACGTGGGAGTCACACACACGGTCACTCAATGTTAATACTGATTAAAGGGAAGATTTAATCAGACGTTCAAACCGCAAAACACACTAGGGGTCAAACACTGGCTTATAAAGCTTCCTTAACTTAAGAGTCATCAAAAAGTTATTAAAGTGCTCCAGTTAAATCCAGCATCTCTTGTTTTTAATTCTGGTATCTTGGCCTGGATCTTTATTGTGTATAAAAAGCTGATTTGGGGTCTGATTGAAGCCATCTGGACCCAACAGCACTCGTGGCTTCATCAACCCAGCAGCAACAGTGTTGCTAATTACAGGCTCAAACGCAGCTTAGATCAGTGGAGATGGATCTGGAAACGCTGAAACGTAGGAAACGTTGGTCTTTCCTACCTGATGTGAGTGTTCAAGACTGACACAGATATGAATAAAGCCCTGCATACTTGGGGAGTGAAACCCGTCTGACCTACAGCGTGTAATAAAGACCTGAACTTGGCAAAGAGTTTCAGTCTCCACGTTTGGCCAAATCCACTTTTACTTTTTTTTCCTTCCAAATTGTTGCAGCAAGTTCAGGAGAAAGCACCAGATGCGAACGCTTTCGGCCCTGAGACAAATAAACGTGCCACATCCGTTACTCAAAGTATTTAATCACATTGTCTCCACTTTTACTCTCGTGATTTGTATTTATTGAAGCCGCTGGACCAGAGTGCTGAAGAATCCAACAGTTACTGTGAATTCAAGTCAGTTAAGGGACTCTGGAACTGAAACTGTGGACATGAACTCAGATGAGTGGGGTAAAATGTTTGCACTCATTTTTTATACTCTGGGTGGAAGTTTATGTCATGGTAATAAACCATTTTATTTCAGTGGCACTTTACATAGCAAAGTATTGTCAAGGTGCGTGTGTGTTTATACAAGTATTCATGTTAATGTGTGTAAGAGTTTGTGTACCAACAACCTATTTCAACAAGTCCTAATTCAAATTCAATTCAGAAGCAAATGATGAGGATTTAGCATTTATTCTTTAGCATACTGACCCCCCACACACACACACACACACAGACACACACAGTACCTGGAGTGATCTCAGGCTGTAAAACGCCCCAGGATGCACCGTGTTGATGTCGTTGCCGTGCAACATGAGCATTTCCAGTTGTCGCAGCGGCCTGAATTCGGACCCCTCCACCTCCGTCAGGCTGTTATAACTGTGAGACGAAAGAAAAGCAGACAGGGACGATTACAGAAGGTCAAAGGTCATATGGGAGGAAGGCGATGCGGGAAGGAGCTCGATGCTTCATCGCCACAATTAGACACTTTTTAAACTGTTGAGCAGACTTTGGAAACTGTATTTGGCTTCACTGTGATGTTTGAACAAAAGATGAGCGAGAGCAGGTGTTCTAAGAGCTAATTTGAAGGGGGGGGTTTAAGAGCTGCTGATGTCAAAATGTTTGTACTGAAACAGAGAAATGAAGGTGACCTCGGATGACCTCTGACCCACAATCGTTCTCTCCTCCTTAAACGTTTTGCTGTGTGCCAAATCAAAGAAACACACAACTCCAGGACTTGCTTTTTCCTGCAAGTTGAAACAGCTTGTGGGGAGAGCGTGTGGAGAAAGCTTCTTGTATTTCTGTCACTCTCTCGTCAAACTCATCATAAAGATTTCCTGGAAAACATTTTCGAGAGCCTTCACATGACGACGTGCCTCCTCCCGACGGTCCGCCCGGTTGCCAAGTACAGTAAAGACAGGCGGCGTCCGAGCCAGAGATTGTTCACAGCAGAATACAGTCTGTAACAAATCACACTTTCTGGCGAGGGGCCGGTGGATTTCGGCGCGCAGCACACCTTCCAGCAGCAGGATTCAGTGCGGTGGTATCAAACAGAGTTCAGTCCTCTCCAGCGCATCCCTGAGCAGTTAAACACACATCAGGGCGACCGGTGTGTGTCACTCCCAGAAGGCTGTTGGACCCAAACACACCAGGGAGACTCTGGAGTTGCAGTTTTTCCCCTGCCGCCAATAAAACAGCCAACGCGCCGTAGATCACCAGCCGGTCACTTTCATCCAGAGTGTCTTTGAGTGTCCCGGACGTACTCATTTTTTAGTGTCGGTTTCCCCTTCGGGAAGTGAACTTTGAACCCTGGCAGAGATGCTGCTTTGCTCCCTCACCATAACGAAAGCTGAGGCATTCCTCCAGCAGCCTGGAGTCTCACAGAGCCACTGGGAGAGAAGCAACCAGCAAGGTAGCGCACAGTCACCAATGTTGTCAAATCTCTGCACCCACATCAACTCTGAGGGTGAAATGCAAACCACAGAGATTACCAGGGGACGTTTCATCCTGAGGAACTGGTTCCTGGTAGTAAAAGTGTAATTCAGGTAGACGGTAAATCCAAGCTTGTGGAGGGTGTCACAGAGTCTCTGTGAGGGATTTTCTTCTTTAAACACAGTCAGCTAACATCCATTTCAACCTTGTGATCTGAAGTGTCAAAAGCGCACACTTACAGTTTAAGTCACGTTATCTTTGATGTCCTTTTATTCTGTAGATTCAGGATGACGCGTCACTGTGCCGGCATCTCCTGCTCCATGACTAAAATTCACTGGATTCCAACCCAACGCTGTCAGACGTGGCTGTTCTGCTCTCCATTACTATCCCTCACACAGAGCTGCACCCTGAACTCTGACAGCCCCTGTGCCAGTTTCCGTCACCTCTCCCCCCCACCACCACCATAAATCCCTCCTGTGCTGCAGGGGTTCAAGGTGGTCCAAGCCGTCCTCGCCGCACGTCTTCTTTGAGAGACGGTGGACATCTGCATTCATTCTGGGTTCCCCCTCCTCCCCCCTCCCTGATTTCAAACTGTCTCTCCTGAAAGGTAAACCAAAGGCACACACACAGGCTCCACACTGCAAGGCTGCGACTCAACCATGTCTGGTGGGAACCTGCAGCAAACGCTTCGCATTAGACACAGAGCCTCGGTGCTCAGCGCACCCCACTTTGCCGGGTGGTCTCCTGTTTAGAGAGTCAGAGCATGTTGGCCTGGTCTCGTTCCAAGAGTCTTTCCCGGTGAAGTGTCCTTAAGAGCGTCCCCTTTGTTCTGACTGGGACGAGCGTTGCATCTGCCACACACATACACACAGGCATCAGGAATCAATAGGGAACCCTAAACATGCACGCCACCATGCAGCATGATGGATTTCTGTACTGTCAGCAATCAAGTACAAAAAAAAAGAGACTTTGACTGTGATCTACTCTTTATTTGCAGATCCTGCAGGGGATTTTCAAAATAAAAGCAGTTGCCAGATCTGCTTTGGATCATAGGAATAAATTCATTCTGGGTTTTTTTCTGTTAAATTTGTGATTCTGGTTTGAAGAACCTCAGAGCAGGCAAAGTCTTAGGCTCCCCATGTCATCTGTGGGGTCATTCAAGAGGGTCCCGAAACCCCAGGTTAGTGCCTTATTCTACAGTAGTCCAGCCAATGTCTCAAGTATTTTTTAAGGTACCTCTGTGACACCCTGTGACTTCTGTTGTGGCCTGAAGACGTTGGTGTGACTGAACACGTTTTGTTTTTTTACGGCCTTTTCAAAGCCGTATTGGATTCCCCTGCGCTGCTGCTGCAGACGTTCACACTGCACAGGAGCACACATGGAGACCGTTTTGCCTCCTGGAGGATTCCGGCTTGGCACCGCATCCATGTACTTTTTGACCAAATCCTTCACGGGATGATGTTTTATCACACCATACATTATATCAAGTGGAAAATAGCTGGCCAGCAGGCCTGGATACACAATAACAACTGCAACGCAGCGATAGCGTTTCCCACAAAAGAGCCTGAAACACAAGAGAGAAACCTGCTGGGAACAAGACAGCAGGTCTGGCTGCTTTATGGAAAGTCGTTCAAGCAGATAAGAATGCATCGTTTGGGTTGCCAGATAAGGAAAACAATATATAAACACTCTTTTCTGGGTCTGACACCTGTTTAATAAGAATAACATTGACATAATATAACAAAGTAAATTAAATGATGAATCGAACTTAAGATCTACACTCGTGAAGTTTCCAAGAACTTGTCACTTACTGCTTTTGTCACACATGAAAAATGTTGGAGAGCTGCAGAGCTGCTGTCTAACTCTCTGAACCCTAACTGTTACCATGAGCGTTGCCAAAAAGTTGTTAAAATGTTACTATTTCACTGAATTTCTGTTTACTGCATGAGGACCACTTCATCATTATACAACTCTAAATGTTTTTTGCAGTTCCTGCAATGTTTTAGATCCCTTCGATAAAACATGACTTTGTCATTATTTGAAGAAAGTGTTTCGTTCGTGAAGCACTTACACACTGATCAATAGAGCATCTTCCTCCTCCAACTGTCATAACTCCAACTGAACCAAATGACTGGTTCAGTCGTCAGAGGGAGTTACAGAGTGTTGAGAGCTCAGCTTATGAGTCAACACCAACACAACAATGCAGTCATCAGCATCACAGGCAGCACTGCAGCAGACACAAGCAGCACAGGAGGCTCTGGCCCAAAACAGGTGACTTTTTATTGATAATTGATAAACTCAGTGTGCCCCCCTCCCTCCAGGGAAGAACTGAGTTGGAGCGTGTTGCACAGCAATGCCTTCTCTCTGCTGCGCTTGAATGCAGCTCCATACATAACATAAAGCCCCCACATGGAAGTGATTTGGAGATTTATTCCCTCC
>JAUESF010000047.1:792612-809118 GCA_032274765.1 Malacoctenus tetranemus
TACAAACACACTCACAGCGGTGGGTCAGTAAACATGGCAGGAACTCAGAGGGTAGAGAAAGGAGGCAGATTGAAAACCGAGAATGAGACGATGGCGAGTAACTGGTGGGGAAACGCACGACAGCTGCAGAGGTTTGTTTCGTCTTCTTTAAGGTGCCGATGCTCTTTCTCTCTCTCCCTTTCTTTCTCTCTCTCTCTTTCTCTAGTTTCTGGAACAATGGTGGCTGATCTGACAGCGATCATCCATCCACGCCCGTCTCCATGTCCGCTGCTTGTCTCCCCCCACTGGTTTACTTAAAAGCAATTTACAGAGCTAGTTTTACACTCCTGTAGTTACTCCAGCTAGTAGGAGGGGGCTTCGAGGGGTCCTTGCGGTCTAGCTGACCTCCTTGGTCTCTGACAGGGGGGCCGATGCCTCCGGACTGTCGGCCTCGGGCTGGCTGGAGCGCTCGCTGCCGCCGTACTTGTTGTTTAACGATCGTCCCAAAAACTGCCAGTACTCTTTGCGAATGGTGTCCTTCTCCTGGGCCAGGAGCCGGCAGATCTGTAGTGGGAGGAGGAGGAGGAGGAGGAGGAGGAGAGGAGACGGGGTCAAAAGGCGCAGCGTGTCACATTTAGGGAGCACTAATGAGCTCCTATGGTGGCGCAGGTACTGATGGAAAGGCAGCGCTGGCGTGGAGAGGAACCTACTTCTAGAGCCTTTAACAAGGTTTCCTGTTGCTCCCCCTCGGCCTCGTCTCTCTGGGCGCCGTTCTCCAGCGCGTCCTCGTAGCAGTCGAAGAGGAACGCGAGCAGGTACGGCGAGCAGTGCGTCTCCTTCAGCTCCAGGACCCTCTGCAGCAGGCCCGGCTGGGACGACAGGCCGCGGTCTTGCAGCATCCTGCAAGGGGGAAATGAAAAACACGAGTGGCTTCCTTCAGCAGGCTTTTCCATTTTTAATAACCAGACTGCTGCTTGGTCCCGCCCCTGTGGCTGATCGTACATTCACATTGCCAACGACTGAACCGAGACAAGAAAAACTAATCTGACCACTTTTCAGTCAGGCTTGCTGTGACCTGCGGTGTGTTTTACATCTTACCCTTTTAAATAATTCCACGCACTCTCATTGTGAGGGGCTTTCTTGATTTGGTTCAGACAGTACCTGACAGACAGAGAGAGAGGGAGGGAGAGAGAGAGGGGAGGGAATCAGTCAGAGCGGCGGAGCAGAAAAATGACTCCGGGAACAAAACTGGAGTGTGTCAGAAACTTTAGACACACGACTCATGCTGGCGACACCGAAGGATTAACAAGAACCGGGACACAAATTCACCCGTAATGTGTTTTACTCTCGGCTTCAGAGCTGCAGATTGACCTTATTCACACACACTTACTGGATCTCTCTCTCCACCACCACTGGGTCGGAGAAGCCCGTGGTGTGAGAGATCACGAAGTGCCTCTGGTTCCAGGCCGAGTTGTTCCTCACGTCTTCCTCCAGAAGGTTCTCCACAAAGCGCAGCTCGCCGTCCCACAGTTTGTACTCCTGCAGGTTCAAGCACATGTTGGAGGGAGACCTGAGCATCAGTCGCACGGCTTCCTGTGGCGAGCCTGCGCGGTGCCTGAGGCAGAACGCCGGCCGCAGAGCCACTCCAGCACAGACCACCCACCTGGATGACCCACTGCCTGTGCTGCCAGGCGTGGTAGTTCTTTGCGTCCTGGCTGAGGATGTCGGCGATGAACTCCACCTCCTCCGACGGGTCGTTCAGCCACTCCACCACCATTCGTCTGTGATGCCTGGAAGGACAGAGGGCCACAATAACACTCCTGTATTTCAAACTCAGTGATGAGGTGCGATACCAACGGGTGTGAACCTCTGGACTGACGTCACTCACCAGACTTGATAGTTTTTGGGCTGCTCCTCGATAATGGCTGTGATGTACTTCATCTCCTCCCTCAGATCCTTTGACAGGGCCTGAAGCAGCACTCGCCTGTAATGCCTGAGCAACCACAGACCCAGGATCAGCTCACATATTTTTCACCAGATCACTTTGATATCCTGACCTCACAGGTGGTTTTTTTCGATCTCTTGCAGGAGGTAAATGAGACCTGCCGTCAGGCTAAACAAAACAAATTTGATCCAAACATGCAAATGACTCCCGAGCACTGATCTGAACAGTAGAGGCTCCCTGTTGCTTCAGTTCAGTGTTGAAGAGGCTCATAAGTTGTATCTTTACACTGTGTTTTGATCAACCGCCAAACTCACCACACTGTGTAGTTTGCTGCGTTCAGGTCGATGGCGTCTGCTGTCAGCGCAAAAGCTCGCTCACTCTTTTCATCGTTCTTCAGGAGCGCGCGGAAATAGTCGTAAACATCTGAGACTGTTGAGGAGAACATGCACTGATCACGTCGCAGTTTTAAGTCATTAATCAAATACAACACTGTGACCCTGCAGGTCTCTGCAGGTGTGTGACCGTCTAACTACTGTCTGATGCGGTGTGTTGTGACTACTGTCTCCTACACTTCTCAGAGTAGGCGATCTTCACCACGGGGTTTGGTCCATCGTCCTGAGGGACAGGCTCCAGGTCAGCCCACTCCTTCCTATCCCTGAAACACAGGGCGGCACAGAGACGCTTCAGCTGGACAACAGTGAACTACGCTGCCTTCAAGCAGGTGTCTCCGACATAGACACACACTGAACACATGCTCTGTGTCACGAGCACGTTACATTCAGCATGTCAGAGGGAAGAATATAAAATACAGTTGCAGATCTGTATCTACACGTTATTTCCCTTGAACATCCTGTTATTATGGTAAATAGGATCACGTTGTGGGAGGATAAACTTCCACTTTCACTTCTTGTCATGTTAGCATGAATAACTGTGTCAATAATGAGTTGTTTATCTGATATTTGAATAATAAAACGTCATTTTAGAATTCAAACAAATCACAGATAGCAGTCGTTCAACGTTGCTGGATAAAAGTTGAGATGAAGGATGAGGAGTTCGCAGCAGATCAGCTACATAGCTAAGAAGCTAGTCAGTTAGCCACCCAAACACTGACAACAGAGGGCCCAACGGTACCTGTAAAACATGTATCGAGTCGGGTCGACGCCATAGTCATCGTCGGGTTGGTCCTCAGCGTCGACATCAAAGTCTTTGTCCTCTTTCACTTCCACTGATTCATTTGAAGTCTCCTCCACAGATGACATGGCTAACAGGCTAATTTAATCGCAGCTCTGCTCTGTGTGCAGGAAACTGACGGCACATCCGGAGAAGCGGGCTGCTGCGTTCAGGGAGCATAGGAAACGTCACCACCCCGTCTGATGCGGTCGTTACGATGAACGATTGAAAACTAAGCAGTCAGTCGAGAAAAAGGAAGGATGTAAAAACAGTTATTCGTACTGATTTCCGTCTGTCAAAGTGAGAAAGGAAGATTGTCTTCTTCAAAAACTTCCGAGGATGACAAATTTACAAGTGCCTCACATGAAGCCTTCAGGGT
Organism: Malacoctenus tetranemus; assembly: GCA_032274765.1. Classification (NCBI taxonomy): domain Eukaryota; kingdom Metazoa; phylum Chordata; class Actinopteri; order Blenniiformes; family Labrisomidae; genus Malacoctenus; species Malacoctenus tetranemus. Next base: position 796,086 of record JAUESF010000047.1, read on the forward strand.
CTGTTTATAGAGTTTAAACCACTGCTGATTCAGGTTGTGGATGATGATCTGCATCTGCAATTTTCCGAAAATGTACCAGGGGAATATAAAAGTCAGACTCTCACGTGGCAGTTTGAAGAATTTGGCTTAATCTGCCCAACACACAGACCTCACATCACATCATTCCAAAAACTACTAAGAAGGGCAACAAAAAAAAACCAAGCTGTATTCTGCCTTCCTCTAATGTCAGCTGGGACTGGCTCCTGGATTCTGTTCCACAGCTCCTCATTGAATTTAATTCTTTGATTACAGACAAGAAGTTCACAAGCATCAAGTGTTCCGGAGTGCTGAATGGACCTCGGATCCACTGAGCTTTATGACCACTACTTACTGTCTGGCTCCCTCTAGTGGCTGCTTATTGTAGACGTCACTTTAGAATAAGTCAGCACGACATCAAATACATTTCGTTGCCGTATTTGCATTTAACTGTGTATTAGAGTCAAGGAATATCACGACATGGCCCCCACCCCCGAAAGACTCGAGTAAGAACAGATGGTTTTGAAACAACCTATGCAAAGCAGGTCAAGCTGAACTTTATTTGTATTGACGACTCTGAACATTATAAAAATAAATAGATGATTCACAGTCAGTGGATCATAATACAAACTGTTATCAAAATCATGTATTGGTCTGAATGAATGAAGAATTAAACACATGCATCATCACCATTCCTTGAACTTATACATGTTCTGAATACTTGTCGCCAACAAAACCTGTGGGGTGTTTTTTTTTTTTTAAACAGAACTGGTCGAGATAATATAAAATCACCAAGAAATTTAGACCGCTATGTAAGTTGACTATATTCTCTGACAAGTTTCAATAATGGCTTGACCCGATGTGTGCTCAGTGACTGTCCTCCTGATCCAATCCGTGTTTTTCAATGTAGCGTCTGGAAGAGAGAAGAACAGGCTGAAACAACGTTGATAAAATGACAGAGTAACTTTAAACTGTCCTGAGGAACTGAGTGTTTTTTTCCCCCAATTTTCAACTACTATAAAAGGACACTTTTGTGGATTCTTACAGGCTTTTTATTCAAGATTGAACATAAAAAAGTCCTCACTGACAGTGAGACAGTTTCACCTTTTCAGGCAAAAATGAGCTCATTTTGAGGTTGACAACATCTATGCGTGTCATTGGTGCAGTGTAGACTCCAGCAGTAAGTCTGTGGTGACTAAATTTAAAACAACAGTTATATATAAAACTGCTCGTTGGTGTTTTATTACAGCGCTAAATCAGTGCTCAGACACAACCCAAGAAATGTGTTCAGAGTAGATCTGATCAGCTGGACTGAAAACTGCAGGACTCCTCAGTCCTGCACAGCAGCTGGATGCTGTGCAGGACTGAGGCAGGTTCCCTGATGAGTCTTGTTTGCGTATCTGAAATATCCGAGTTCATCATAAATAAATAAAATGTATTGTTTTGTATTGAAGATTGTGAAGTTAAAAAAAAATCTCACCTTCGTGCAAAGTTATACAGCGCTTCTTTTCTCTCTTGGAGAGACAAATGTCTGTCAACTGGTGATTTCCCAAAACTTTTGGCAGCAGACTGCAGAGAAAAGAAGGAGAAGTGACTTGCTGCACTTGTAGGTGTAAAAGAGACTATTTTCTGTACATGCTAAATAAACCGATTACATTTGCAGACATACAATGAAATTGCAATGGAAATGATAAGTGATCGAACCTTTATGGTTGAAGCAGAACTAGCTGAGTAGTTCATTCTAGAAGCCCCGAATGTGGACGTTCCTGTTGCTTCGAATCCACCTTCCTCCTTGTTCTCCAGCAGATTAGTGATCGTCGTGTCAACACAGTTGGTTTTTGCTGTCGAATCAAAAGACACATGTAAGTGTGCTGAAAAGAAGACTTTACTAACATGACTGGGGGGGGGGGTCGACAACAACCCAGACAATGAATGAAGGTCCTGAGCAAACATTGACGTTTATTCCAGGTGTTGTAGATGTGACCAATAATGACATGCAGTCTCACCTAAATCCTTTGTGATGACACTGAGTGGAACATGAGGCAGCACGTCCTTCACTTGCTGGGCCATTTTAGCAAGTCTGTGATCCTCTGCACCTAAACTCTGGACCATGAACCCCAGGCCAATAGATCCAGGTGTGACGTCTACATCAAAACAATTAAAGAGAGAAATCAGTCTAAAAACATGAACCAAAGGAGCAAAATCTTTGGGATGAACAGCATGTGAGCGTCCGATGTCCTTACTGGCTGATGTCTGTGGTGCTGTGTGTCGTTTCCTCTTGATGTGCTCTGCCTTGTCAGCTTTAGTGATCTTGGTGGAGACCAAGCCCAACTCACCAGCAAGCACCTGGAAAACACACAAAAGGCAACAACAAACTCTAAATACAGAATCCAAATTAACGAGCTCCTGGCAGTAGAAATGGAAGGATCTTCAGGTCCATTAATTGATGAATGTTGGTGTAACTGTGCATCTGCAATCTGTCGACTGGTGAATAAGTATACAGCTTCCAGTTTCAGAGAATGATCACGATTTCAACTGAGACCTAATCTTCTCAGTGCAGGTTACTCAGACTGGCTCTGCAGTGCTGATCAGGCCATCACACCTCAGCTGCAAACACGGCTGACATGAAGAAGCTGCATGAGTTGTGTCAGAGTGATCGGATGGGCAGTAAACACAAAGATATTGCAAGAAAGTGCATGAGTTTGCACAGTGGAGGTGTGCGCAGAGGGACAGATGTGTTTGCTGCTTTCTTTCAGGAGTGTGAAGAGGTTTCCCTCCCATGAAACGTCACACAGTGATAAGTACACATGAATGCACACAGGTTTGAGTCTGCATCATGCCTGGTCGAGTTAGCAGAGCTTTGCAAAATAGTGTTGTGATGAATAGTGATTTATAGATGGTGTCAGGTGGGATTCAGTGTCTCCTGGTGATGGACATGAGGGTTTAACTTGTGAAGGAGCAACACATTCCTGCACACGATGAGTCACTCGGCTGCGGGCACAGTTCTCACCTCCTGGACTTTGTTGGCAAACTCCTGCGTGGACTCACCATCTTGCCTGAATACAGGTGGAAGCCAACTGCAATAGAAATGGAAAAGAAAGCAAAAAAAGTCCATTTAAAATGCCTCTTTATACTATGATGGTTAAGAATTGTTGAAAATTAACCTGAAATGATCATTTGAAAACACTGCATCATGAAAAGATCCTGGTGGCAATTTGATTCTAAAACTATCTGAGATTATTCTTAGTCAATCACCATCAATGACTCAAGCTGATGAGCCAGGGATTATTGTTGGTGCAAAAGCCGGCTGTATATTTAAAGCGGCTTTTATTTTTATTTATATGATCAACATCCAAACCTGGCTATTTACCTTTACAACCAGTCCAATTTAACCACAATCTGGCATCAGGAATTTCATGACACATATTCAAAAAGCATCAAACTGAGAGAAATAATGACAAATTATTTAGTACCTTACATGATACACTGTACACGGAACAAAAAATGTCCACAAGAGCTCCGTCAGCCAGCTGGACTCTGGTGTGCTCTGAGAGAGGACAGAGCACAGAGAAGTCAGTGGTGCCTTGTTGTGTTGTTTGTCATCACAATAGATTTAGTGACATGCTGCAGACACAACGACCCCAAAAATTACTTGCAATTCATTGCAAATAAATTCTGTAAGTGTGCAAGAACTCTGTCCAGAGAAACACAGAACAGAATTACTCTCAGCACAGCAGGGAGAGGATTAGCTTTAAGTAGCACACGTTTATCAGCATAACGCCTACATTTTGTCATGATTTTAATCATTTTACAGCTGGAACACGCTGTACACCAGTCTCTGCACTTTGATACTACATTGCAACATTCAAGATCAGACATGCAAAGAAAGCCCCTTTGAATGTTGTGGTTACATAACACAGACCAATGCACATACACCTGGCTGCTGCACTGTCTTAACCTGGAATGAGTGTCGATCTGCCTTACCAAGGAAATCAATGGCCTGGTCACCCGTAAGGCCACAGGCTGAACCGATTCAGTCAGTGAGAAAGGCCAGGAGCTGAAAGGGGAAGTACAGTCAGCATGTCACAATCATTTGGATGCTGTGTGAGCATGAAAATTAGACAAAGTCAACATTTTCAGACTGATATTAAAATATGATCACTCAAAATCTACCAGAAATGGAAAGAATGTTGCAATTAAATCCTTTTTTGTGCAGCGTGACAATCACACCACTGCTGACCAGACACAAACATATAAAGAGTTTCAAACTCGGCAAACACCAACAGATTTCACACCTCCCACCTTTTGTTATTCCCCTTCACAAAAGACAGTACTGTTGGCTCTGCCCTTCCTGCCATTAATGATGGAGATGAATCATTTGTGCAGCTGTTTTTACTTCCTCACAATAATTCCTCTTTGACTCCAGAAGGGAAATTAGCAGAGGAGAATCAACCACCAAAGGCATTCATCTCCTTCGGCATGTGTGGTGAAAGAGGGAGGAGAATTTATGGCTGGCTTCATGAAATCAATTACAACCAAAGTCACGAGCGTGGTGCCAAATCTGCCTCCATGTGTAGAAGCTGATAAATCCCTAACAGCTGCTGCTCCATTCACTGACTATTCTTCTTGTCTTGGATTACTGTGAAGATATATCCATCAGAACCAAGAGAGCTAAAGGAGGATTCCTGGCATAGTGACTCTGAGCATTCGCCTTCAGCAGGTCATCCAGCCAAGACGGTTTCCCCACACAGTAAACAAATGAGTATGCTGATTGGTTGTCTCCTCTCACAGAAGTGTTTAAACTTACCAGAACTTGAGCAGACCGGCACGCCCGTTTGTGGTCTCCTCTTCAGGAAACAGGAGCAGTGGTGTGGTGCCTGCAGTGGAGCAGTACCTCTGGAGAGACTCTCCGATGGCACCCTGGCCAGATGCAGAATGGATCTCCATGAAGCCCCGGGCCCAACACACAAAGCCTGTGGAGCCCTCCAACTGAGGCTAAAGGGCACAGAGGGAGAAAAAGCTCCTTTGATTTGGCAATCACTCCATTTAACACTGAAATACAGAAAAATCTACCATAACATATTTATGAAAAGGTATCTGAGGGAAAATGGTGATAATTGACATATCAAATGTGGAATTTAAGTCAGCATGTACAGCAGACCAAATGTTAGCAGCCACAGCTGCCTCTGTAGTGATCACTTCACATCAGGTCAACTCTAAGCTTCTGATAAAATATATGAAGCTGGTTGTTGCACATGGAATATTTTTAGTATCAGTTTCAGCCCCAACCTCTGAGAGCGGAGAAACCGCAGAGATTCTCAGGAGTTTCAGATCTCATTTAATTTTCTTGCCAGTGTTTGATGACTCACATTTGAGTGGGTGACGATTAACACAATTTTTTGTGGCATGACAAACTTAAAATACACAATATAATACTGACTTGCACAGGCGTCAGAGTGTTAGAAAAATCAAGTATAAAATATGTAGATATTTGATGAAGCAGCTTTGTTTTCATTAAATATGTATGAAGCTGGGAGGAGTGCTAGTTATATCCTACACTGTGTCACAGCATGGCTAGCGTTAACGCACAAGAACTAACTGGTGCAAGAAGCATGTTGCAACATAGCAGCGAGGTAAAGCCTAATCATCTGCAAACACACTGTGGAACAGACTTTGGCACGGACAAAGTGTAAAGTTAAGCACTCACAGTGTGGCATGGAGTCAGGAGGTTGATTATGTTGTGGTCGAACTCTGTCACATGGTTGCATATGTACAGCTTGGTGTTCTTGTCTCTGGATCGGGGGTTCTTCTGTCGTACGTGCATCCCCAGGACGGAGCACATAATCCTGACGATAAATCTGAACGCAAGCAGAGGAAACTGGACGTAAACACCATGCAGTGTCATAGACACAGTGATGAAAGCTGAGCCAACCTTTCAATTTAAAATCACGACCGATTTATTATCTTTGTGGCTTACCCCCCCCCACACACACACACACAAACCCCCCACCCCCCCACACACAGACGCATCTCTAATGTCCAATACATCACCCTCAGCTACAGTTTGTGGGTATAACCTCTATTAGGAACAGATTGTGTTTCACAAAAAAACAACCAGTACTACTAAATGCATTACTCAATACTGCATAAATGATAAATGATTTCTTTGAAAAAGACAGTGAAAAAACTCTGCCTTGATGTCTCGTCATACTAACCCACTATTGGCCCTGAATATAATTTCCAAGGTGATCAAATGTAAGCATGTAAACTATACTTAATAAACACACAATAGGAGGAAGATAATGATTGTTTTCCCGATGTTTCAACTCCTAAGTGCGGAATTATGATCCGTGAGCTGATTATCATTGATGGCACAATACCTGTGATTATTACAACAGCACCTGAAGCCACAGCCACAAATGTGATTACAGGTCAGGGGAAAAAAAACACACATACTTACCTTCTAACAAAACTCTCTGGAAGTGCACAGCTGACCAGGAACACATGAACACCAATAAAAATCCGTAATAACATCAAACAGATGCCAACTGGGAAGTAAATCAGCAACAGCAGAAGAATAACGGCATCTTTGGGAAACCTGCCACAGACAAACACAGGGGCAAATGGGTTTAGTTAAGGACAACAGCATAAACCTATCAGTGGATGTTTATGGTAATAACACAATTGTGGATAAAATGTAATCAGCAGAGTAACCAAGCAGGTCACAAAGCTTTTTCTCCTGATATCATAACCATGACAATGGGTTCAACAGACTCAAGCCAGCAAGTCTCTAGTCAAACAGGGAACCTTTGGGATGTAGTCAAATGAGAGCACGTTGCTTGGGGGTGTAGATGACCAAACTGCGTTATTTGACTCTATCAATAACAAAAAAGGAAAAACAGTGACAGCCCTTTCCTATTTATTGTCTGCAATTGAATTGGGGAGAAAAAATACATCACTTAGAGGTATTTCTACATTGCTTTCTGTTTCCTACTTCAGATGATGTTGAGAGCTCTACTGTCGTAGTGAGGCCTTAAAATGTTTTACTCTGATTACTTTTTGTATCATTTACTGAATGTGTGTATGGTGACACTGAAAATGCAAGCAGGCTGAGAAAGTGACTTCAATACATTCAACAGTATTTTCACTGTACCTTATTTTTCATAAAGTATTTTTTCCCCAATTGCACATTCTTAATGTTGTAAAAGACAGTTCAGATTTTCTTTGAATTAGTTTCAATTTGTCCAATCAGACCTTTGCATCCAGCCCTGAGCAGGTCCTCTCTTACTTTGAAACAAGTTTCAGTCTCTCATTTAGCCACGTCTTTCTGTTTCTTCGATTGAGACACGTGTCACGTTCAGCTGTTACACACCAGAAGAAGGCACTCCTTCACATCTTTAACAGAGATATATCTCTTAATTCTGGTACTATGATATATTTAGAGCCTGTCGCAGGCCTATGTCCCACCTTTGTCCCACCTGTGTAAGACGGATCATGATGTGGGAAAAGGAAAATCATAGGTAATTCTGGGTTAAATCATACAAACCGACTTATACGCATTTAAATTTCAGCTCCTACTGATTAACTGGATTCTAAAAAGGTGACGGGCAATCTAATCCCTGCCTAGTAAAGGGCTGCTAAACACTCAAATTAGCTGTGAACAATGTCCAAAAATAAAGGCTAGCGAAATGGTTTTGGTAATGTCGTCCACTTGTGGTCATTACTGCGTATATTTTGCCGAACATTTGACACCCCGACAGTTAGACACTTTATTTGTGTGAATAAAAAACAAAGCATTTTTAGCTCAATAACAATACGCTCCAAGTCAGCTTCCTAAACGTCAGACAGCTAACGCAACTGTGGCTAATTAGCGTTAGCCTCAAGTTCCCTAAGCGGAGCTGACGTTAGCTCGCCGTTAGCTGACTTACCGACGAAAGTCAAACATGTCCTCAATCCCCCGAGTCTCCATGTCTGTCTGCAGAGGCTACCGCTAAGAATACAATCTCAGCCCTAAATATAAACTAGTCATAACGTTCACAGCGTCGCTGCTGTCATGGGGGTGCTGCTACCTAGCGTCACTGTTCCTCCTCTGTGAGGTTAGAAAGGCAAAACACGTTAGCTTAGCAACAGATGTGTCTGTACGCTAGCTGCGCTGCTCGCGCCTGTGTGGCAACAACAGTAGGACTTCCGGGACAGACTCCTCTACAGCAGCTCAAAAGACATTCATATTCTTTGTTTGATCCGTAAAACTTAGAAGCTTCATGTTGAAATAATCCATCCTACTGTTCTGTCTTGTTTCTAAACAACTGCAGGCTGATTTATTGTATAAAGTTAGGTCTCTCACTTTCAAATTAAAATTTGGTTTCAAGACAGAGCAATTCTTATAATTTGTCTCCCTCTGGTGTTTGAATACCATTCACGTAAACGGATTTATCTGCAGTGATATGCTGGTGAGAAACACAAACAAACGCTGCTTTAAATACCTTTGAATGTGACGCTGGTCCACACAATCAACTCATCATGGATAGTTTTGAGATACTGGCTTTAGACTTAATCTGCACGTGCATACACAATGCTACTGAATCACTTGGGGCCGCTCACAGATGAAAACAGTGTTTTAAAAAGTGGAAACACCAATGAGAAGCAGAAACCTGCTCACTCGCATTGTTTATGGAGAAAAATTAACGTTAAGAATTGGACACACATTTCTGTATTACAATACAAATACTTTTCTCATCGGCCATGTTATCATTCCATAATGTTATATATGTGTCTTAAGTTCGACTCGGGAGATCCTACACTCAGGATACACTGACTATATGACTATTGTAACAAAAGTCTCGCTGGACTCCATACAAGTCCATCTGTAATTGTAACAGTCAAGGGTCATTGCGAGTCACTCGGCGAGACAGAAACAACAGAGGATTATGTCACTGAGACGGTGAAGACATACTGAGCTTAAAAAAAGGTAAAAAAAAAAAGGTCACATTTAAAAATTTGTCAAACAGTCAGCATTTTTATTTTTACCCTTATCAGTTTTAGGATGATCCTCTCTTTCTAAACTCAAAATGTCTTTGAAAAGTGTTGTTACCAAAGATGTTGTTGTTGCGGGTGTATAAACAGACGTCATTGGGCCCGCCCCCTAATTTAGACCCCTGACTCCTCCCACAGGCGTCAGCATATTGTTTGGAAACACTGCTGCACTCGCTGGATGTCCGCTTGCCGATCACCTCCATATCGATTCTTCTTCTTAAACAAATAGACCTCTGTTTATTAACCGGACACAGACTGGACACTGGTCCTTTTCTTTTGTGACCGCATTCGGGGGGACAACATGGAGGTCGGATCCCGCTGTTGTTCGCTAATCCCATGGATGCTTCTGGCCGTCGTCCTGGGCTCCGCGCTCGGGCTTGGCGAGGACCTCGACCGGCCTCTGTTCGGGCCCCCAGGGTCTCCCATCAGGGTGCCGGAGAATGACCCGGGCTTGAAGAAGGTGCTGTCTTTCGCCGAGGAGCGCTACAACCTGGGCTCCAACGCCATGCACCTCCGCAAAATCAGCCGGCTCCTCTCTGCCTCCAAGCAGGTACAGTCCGTACACTGCTCGCTAAAATCACCTCACACTTGATTCTACCTAGTTACCATCTAATTTATGATCATTTATTTCTTTACTTGTATAACATTGAGGTAAAGTTGAGAAACAATAGTTTTTGCCGTCGTGTACCAGTGTAATAACAGTTACTGTGCCGTGGTCCTGGTAAACAACAGGAGACCGGGAGCCATTTAAACCTGCGTCACGTAGCTACAGTTAGCCGTGTACAGGCCGGAATACACCTTCAGAATAAGAGTATAAACTAAAAAACTGCTGATCAAATATTGACGCTCCTATTCAAAAAATCAACGACACAGAGAAACATACATTTCAAAGTTATTGTTTAGCACTTGCATCCACATATTGATGAGTTCTTTTGAAATTTGGTATCACAAAAGAGCCCAAGAAGGAATGTTTTCATTCTGAACGGAAGTGACACCGAGACATGTTGACAGGCTTTGTGCCATAGCATAGTTAGGATCAGCGCATCCATCAGTGTGTGGCCAATCACAGCTCACTGCGGTCTGCGTGGAAGAAAAGGACCAGCCATGATAAACAACAATTAAATATCCTCACCTTTTACTTTAACTAAGAGTGTTCGGAGTGCCAATCTAATGTGATGTCTGAATAGATGACTTTTTTCAGTCAGGATGATAATTTCTGTCTGCAAATTAACATAACATGTCTGCCTGTTTTCCAGCTGGTTAAAGGAATCCGTTACACTTTGACAGTGGAACTGAGTAACACTCTGTGTAAGAAGTCTGCCAGGCTCAGGACATGTGACTTCTATCCCGAAGCACAGAAACTCAAGGTAATGTGTGTGAGAGAGACAGAGAGAGACAGAGAGAGATAGAGAGGGCGAGAGAGAGAGAGAGAGAGAGAGAGAGAGAGAGAGAGAGAGATTAAGCAACAAAGAGAAAATAGGCTGTGGTTTTAAATAGCAAAGTCAGCTCAGTCGTGGAAACGTTCTTGTGTGTGTTTCTATCTTCGTAAGGATTTGTTGTCAGCGCTCAGTGTTTTGGTTTTTTTCCCTGCAGAAAAGTCAGCAGTCTGCTGATCTTGTGACTTGACTTTGACTGCGACTGACCGCTTGCTCAATCCAGCACACATGCATGTGACCCATAAACATACTTTCCTTTGTCTTTAGTTTAGTGTTATTTTTTCACTGCAAGAAGAAATAAAACTCTATTTACACAGTGAAAGAAAACAGCTGCTTGGGGGGGGGCTTTATATAACTGTTCGAGTGATTGTGTTTGCTTCTTTGGCACATAATTGATGCTTTGCACACATTCAGGGTCTGACACAGACTTTTTCTGTCAGTGGGAAACAGGGGGTACCAAGATTTCAAACAGGGGGTGCACCTAATAATGATTTTTAAAAAGGCTGCTGTGGCATCAAACTGTGTGAGAATGACAATTTAACCTCTGTCTTGTACTTATATTTATATGTTGTTTTTTTTCCCTGTTTCAGACAGAGATCTGTGTGTTTGAAGTGTGGGACATCCCTTGGCAGGGCCTCTCCACCATGCTCAAACAGAAGTGCCAGCCTAAAGGTCAGTCAGCAACAACACAGCCATCGTTTAACCTCAACTAATTACATCCATCACTAAATAAAGCTCAGGAGCAGCTCACAGAGAGGAACTGCATCTCTCTACCTTTTAAAATAGTATGTTAAAATGATTTTGGACGATTGGTCAACCGCATTTAAACCTATTGATTGACATTTGGCTAAAAGCTCCCATCAGCCTGTTCCAGCATGAGGCGGTTTCATCATTTTGATTTACATGAGAAGCAAAAGTGATGTTTACCGATCTGGTTAATCAGTGATGCTGACACAGGTCTGACTGAGCTTCAAGGTTAAAACAGCGACATGTCCGTCGTTATATCAGCTTTGATTCTTTCTCTAAATTGACTTTTAAGCCAATTTGATGTGTAGCTGTGAGATCTAAGAACAACACTTTTGTTTCTCAACATTACTGTGATCTTAAACCACGTTAGAAGTTCACTTATACTTCGATCCTTACCATGTTTCTTCTTGATGTGTCTTTCATCAATCGAAGCTGATGTTGAAGAGACCAACAAGGTGGAGGCTCCATCCACCAGCCAGCCTCTGGAGGTGAACATATACAGCGCTCTCAATGAAACACAGCAAAAAAATGCTTATCAGCATGAACCCAAAGTGGGGGACACATATTGATTTTGTGTGTTGTTCTTTTTATCTGCAAGGACTCTGTGGAGCTGCTGGGCCAGTTTAAAGAGTTCATGGTGAAATACAATAAGGTGTACAGCAGCCAGGAGGGTGAGTGGCTGATACGTATTCATATGTGTACATACCACGCATAACATTTCACATTCCTGGACACACTGAACACTGTATGCACACCGTCTATTGTATCTAGACCGAGAGGAGATCTCAACGTACCTTTCTGTTGTTCCCATTGGTTCAGTGATTCAGTCACTGGTGAATCAGCAGGCAGCAGATCAGTGTGTCAACCTCGTATAAGTTCAAGGGCCACATAAAGCCCAAACTGATCCGAATTCAGCAGAGTTGTGGCCTCTGATTCCTGAAAATGTTGACATTAGGACACTTTTCTCTTCAAACCACCCAAATGTTTGGCTGTCACTGCACAATAGCTGATCTCTCAGCTTCAGGCTTTGCTGCCTTTGCTGTTCAGTTTAGGTTTTCAGTGTTTTTATTAACTCAGTTCCTTCTGAAGCTGTGCTACCCTCCAGTACGCAAATTAAAAACAACATTTTTCCATTGAAAAATAGCAATTAATTTGTTATTTAGCAGCATCATGCTGATGAGCTGAGTAGTGTAGCAGACTGTATGTTTGACACTGCTGCAAAGCAACTTCTTAAAAGTGTGTACTTGATTTTTTGACCTTGCAGAGGCTGATCTGCGACTGCGCATCTTCCACGAGAACCTAAAGACTGCAGAGAAGCTCCAGTCTCTGGATCAGGGCTCTGCTGAGTACGGAGTCACCAAGTTCAGCGACCTGACTGGTATGTGGCTCTGTGTGTGTGCGTGCGTGCGTGCGTGTGTCTTGTCTCCCAGCTTCTGTGCCCAGCCTGCTGTCTCAGCATCACTGGAACAAGAACCAAAGGTCCTTCTGCTTTTCTCCAGAGGAGGAGTTTCGCTCCACATACCTAAACCCTCTGCTGAGTCAGTGGACTCTCCATCGACCAATGAAACCAGCTTCTCCTGCCCAAGGCCCCGCCCCTGACAGCTGGGACTGGAGGGACCACGGAGCTGTCAATCCTGTTAAGAACCAGGTAGTTTAGTTTCTGTGTGCTGCTGTCATGAAGCGAGTAATAATGAATACATGATTTCTCCCATGACTCCATCATGTTGACTTTTTGTGTGTGTGTGTGTGTGTGTGTGTGTGTGTGTGTGTGTGTGTGTGTGTGTGTGTGTGTGTGTGTGTGT
>JAUESF010000047.1:811127-822142 GCA_032274765.1 Malacoctenus tetranemus
GTGTGTGTGTCTCCCTCACAGGGTTACTACTACCTGTACAGAGGCTCCAATGCATGTGGGATCAACAAGATGTGCTCGTCTGCCGTCATCAACTGAGGCGCAAAAAACACACTCACATGCAAAAGGACACACACACACACACGCACACGCGCACACACACACACACACACACACACACACACACACACACACACACACACTACCTTGAGTTTCCTCCCACCAAATCATACCAGCTCACGAGAAGCTCGCTTGCTGTGAAACTTACAATTTACAGATTTCAAACTAAACGTGTGTTTCTCCTCATGTAACATCTGCCGTTCCTTCCAGTTACAGTATTTTAGGTTGTTGGTTTGAACTTATCTCTCCTCACAGTAACTTAGCCACGCCTGAAGTCCGAGCCCTCGTGGTAACACTGCTGTCTCCGTTCCCCCCTGTCCCATGTGTTTGTGCTGAAGTCAAGCTTTTGACAGGGTGTGTTGAGAGCTGTTCCTTTAACCTCTATGATTGATTGCACATAACGACATCACTGCAATGTGATTGCAATGACTGCTGTAAGACAGTGAGACAGAATTTAATGTTGAATAAAAAAAGTATCAAATCCTGCTGTTTGTTTGTCACGTTACATCTGGAATACACACAAAGACTGTTGCACATCATGCCTAAAATAACTCATGCCATGAGGATTTACATGAAATTAAGCATGTAAGATAAATGGTGTGTGAGGTAGAGCAGATCAAACAGACAGTGTCCACTGGAAACAGGAGGGCCTCAAATGACAACAAACAATCGTGTGAGCTAAAGCACAAAACAGAGAATCAGCACAATGGGGGAGAAGCACAAGGGAAAAATGGGAAAAAAGGACCAAGAGAACAATAAGAACTGACAAAAAACATTCATGTTGGAAGTACATAGTATGAGCCAACTCATTTACCAGTGCAACACATGATGATCGTCTACTGTGACCCTCCTGAATCCCTTCCAAATGAGGAGTTCATGCTCCAAATTCACATGATTATTGCACAAATATCACACTAATGTTGCCTCTTGTGTGCATTCTCTTCACCGTTCTGTCCATATACGTTCAAGATAAAGAGTAAATACTGAAAATGAAGCCGTCATTTGGGGAGTCGTTGTCCAGATCATTTAGTGGGCAACAGATGATCAGCAGGCGCGATGATGTTCGATCTCTGCCGGCTCACAAACATTGTGGAACATTTGCAATCTTGAATATTGCTCAGGTTGAGCTCAAACTTCATTTCCCATGATGCAAAGCGATAAACACGGACGAACTCAGTCAGGGTTCTGCGGGCTTTAAAAATTAAAAATATATCACCGCAATTCATATTTAATCGAATCACTGAAAAAGCTGAACAACGCATGAAGAATCGAAGTATTTTTGAAATGTCTTATTTACGAGAAATTTCACCAGTTTTACGCAGTCATTGCGTGGAGGTTCAGCTTCCCGTTGTCACCTGACCACGCCAACATCCTTTGTTTTGAAGCCGCCCCAGCACGTGACACCGGAAGCGGAACAGCCTCCGACACAGACTTTGCTGGATAAACAGGAACGCACGCGGCTGTGTACCCTCAGACTGAGTGGTTAAAACGCGTGTTTCGACCTTACAGTGACTCTGTTGCCGACAGTCACAGCAAAGACCCTCATTTTCTTCTGCATTTCAAGGTAAATATGTTCACTACTTGCATGGTTACGCGTTCAGTCGCGTTTGGCGTCGGCTAATGTTAGCTTTCTTAGCTAAGTCCGTGTAATGTTCATGTTTTCCCGTAAAATGGTGAACTGTGCTTTCCTTTGTTGCTCAGTATCAGTTTTTAACATGCTGTGATTTGCGTAGTAGTCATAAAAAACAAAAACGCACAACAAGGAAAAAAACTAATCACTCAGTTTCTATTGACTAAATTAATACAGGTTGTTTTTTTATCTTGTTGCCCCGTTGTTTAGTTTGGGAGACTCGTGTCGTTGGCTTTGTTTGGCCGCTGACCTACACATCTGCCCCACTCGTCCAGCTGGCGGACCACGCTGCCCTCCATAATGTCGCAGGCCACCAAACGTAAACACGTTGTCAAAGAGGTTCTGGGAGACTTTGTCACTCCCTCGGAAAACCAGCAGATCGTCAAGGTACCGCTGATTAGATCATATTGTGGGTCTCCCTGAAGCTACTACTGTAAGCACCCACTCATTTCTCTGTCTTTGTGCCCCCCTCCAGGTGACCGGTAGCCGTGGAAACAACCTCCACCAGGCCGTGACGGCACAGGGCGCCAGCTTCTTAGTGAGCATGCCCACCAAGTTCCGCAAGAACATCTGGATCAAGAGAGGTGAGTGAAGGACGGGTGAACCTTTGAGACAGACACTGTAGAGACACTTCCCCTGGTTAGAGGGGACGCTGATCCACTTCTGTCCAACAACATGTAAAAGCTGGGTGCAACTTTTGTCACAGTGGTTAAATGTTCTGTTTTTTGTCAAGTTGATGATCTCACTTATAGTTTGAGTGCTAACATGTACATTTCCAACATGTGTATTTGCTGCCTTTTGACATGAATAAACATCCCGCCTGTTTTGAGCTCACAGTAAACTGATGTGCTAAATGAGCTTTCTGATTTGTCTGATGTTTAAAGGTGACTTTGTCATCGTGGATCCTATTGAGGAAGGAGATAAAGTGAAGGCTGAGATCAGCGCCATCCTCTACAAAGATCACATTCAGTACCTTCAAAAACAGCAGCTCTGGTACGTTTGCTGTCACACGCATGGTATCATCCACAGCACCATCCTCATCACCATCATTCTCCTGAAAGTAACGAGTGTTTTTCACGTTATTTTCCAGGCCCGAGGGCTTCACAGAGGACGCGGGGACCAAGGAAAAGTCCAACAAACGGCAGGAGAAGGACAGGGACAATGAGGAGGAGGAGGTTAGCGACTCCGAAGATGACGAGAGCGACCTCTTTGTGAACACAAATCGCCGTAACTACCAGTACAGCGAGAGTGAGGAGGAGGACAGTGATGAGGAGGACAATGGTGATGAGGAGGACAATGATGATGATCAAGGGGAAAGGACTGGGAACGGCTCCTCAGTGCACTGACAATCAGGAACTGTAGGAACTCTGCCTTGATGTCATCATCATCAGCTGATTGGGCATGACTGATCCGAGCGCAATGGCTCCCTCTGCTGCTCAGGTGTGGTGCTGCAGGCATTGCTCCCTCCAATCATTCCTACTCTGAAAGACTGACCTGCAGGAGAAAATCCTTCACGTGGACAATTACTACTTTGCTCGTATGTCATTGACCCAGCATGTACAGCACACTCGCAGGGTGCTGTCGATTCCTTCAATTTGATAAACCTTACAAATAAATCTGACCACAGGAAGCACAAAGTGCTTAGGTTTGAGCCGGTTGGTGATTTCTGAAGCTTGTGTACAGGCTCTGGTGTGTATGTGCTCTGATTGTCAGTGTTCCAGGTAAACCTGCGGGCAGGTCGACACATTTCTTCACTGAGCCTACGGTTGGTTTTGAAAATGCTGTTTGGTTAATTTTCTCCCATTTGCAGATTTTGGCTTCTGAATGGATTAAAGTTTTATAACCAAGTTGGTTTTATACTCTTCATCCTCCTGTCTGGGTCGACCATAAACGCGTTTGAACATTTCCCCTATGAGGAAACGTTCAGCTGGTGCTCATGTCCTCCAAATATTAGATCTAAAATATGTCCATGGTCATCAATGTTGCCACCCTCAGTGTCGTTCCAGGACTGTCACCTTTCCACATGGTTCCAAGTGTCACTGACAGTAAAAGTCAAGGTCTAATACTGATGAAATGATCTGGAAACACAACAGTACAAGTGTTTGTTGTGGGCAGGTTGTTTGAGATAGAAACTCAGCCAAGAGGCAGCCCTGTGTAGTGTCAACACCAGCGAACTGGCCCCACCACTGCAGATGGGAAACCGCTCCAACAGCTCACAGGAGTAGTTCACACATAAGAGTCTGTAAAACATTGGTAAACAAGCTTGTAAGCCAGTGTGCACTTCAGGAGGAGAACAAGTGGCATTGCTAACAAAAGAGACAACTTAATTAAAGCATCAGGTTACATGCACTGACTGTGTGATGTCAGTTTGGTAAAGTTTAATCAATTCAACCTCAGTTCATATCTTCTATGTTACTCTAAAAAAGACCAACAAAATACAAAGAAGATGACAAAAAACATTCACAGATTTAATTTGATAATCAGAAACACTGCATGTAATACTAAGACTTATTAGGTCCCTTAAACCTGTTGGGACTGGAAAAGTCGACTCCAGCATCCAGTCTGGCTGCATGTTTGTGAGCGTTGCTGCATTGTGTTTTAGCGTGGAGCTGCAGAGCGCTTCGCCCGCTGTCATGCCTGCTATTCAACCTTCACTTGGCTTCTTGTTCCTTTGCACCTTGGACGGACAAGACAACAGCGTCCAGTTCAAATCATCAATGAAATCACCTGCTGCTCTTCAAATGTCCGGAATTTCACTTTCTCTGAACACACTGAGAACCAGACATGCAGAACTGAACGGCAGATGAAGTCAAGTGTTCCCAGCAGAGCGGTTCGAGCTCGCTCCCTGAATGCTGACATAACACGAGCATCCAGGTCGGCAAGTTCTGGATTTCCAACAGGCTTTTGCTAAAAACGCGTTTTTTGGGGGTCTCACAGAAAACTGCAGGTCAACTGCGTTGAAAGAAAGTTTTGTGCAACATCCCAACCACATTTTTGGACGCAGTGTCACTTTGCTCACGCCGACACGTTCAGTTTGATCTCGATTGCTTGGCAGCCGGCTCCGCGGCGTCCGCCTTCACCTCGGTCTTCGGTTTGACCGAGTCCTTGCTGTCGCTCCTCAGCGTCGCGTGCCGGCACGCCGTCCGCGTTAGCGTCATGTTTGCCCACAGCTTCACGATCTGACTGGGGCTCCGCTTGTGGACCAGCAGGATGGTGTGGTACGAGCACGGCTCCGTCGCCTCCTGCGCCGGGAAGTCGAACGTGAGGAAGGCCGGGTGGTCCGCCGGGAGGGCGTCCAGCCGCAGCATGCACATGCCCACGTACACGTCGTCGATGGGGAACAGGTGGACCCTTTTGGACATGCGGTGAAGACGCTTGGTCACCAAGCCCGAGTACACCACCCCTCCCCCACCCGGGTACCTTGGGTAGTTGTCCGAGTAGAAGGTGTCCGGAATGAAGTACTTGGAGGTTTTGTCCCGGTTGGGGGTGGCCGCGACGATGACGTCCCCCACCATGAAGTCCCTCATGGTCTTCTGTGCCTGGGGTCCTTTGAGCTGGTCCAGGAGGTAGGCTACCATTTTTGGGGTGTTGACGAAGACGTCGTCGTCCCCCTTGAAGACGAACGCCGTCTGACCGCAGGATTTGGAGAACCAGCTCCACAAGAGGACGTCCTTCAGGGTGAGGTTGAAGAACGTGTCCTCGAAGTCCCACTGCAGCATGTCCCCGAAGTGCTCGCTCTCCATCTTCAGGAGCTTGGAGAAGTCCACCGCCTGCTCCTCCGCGTCCCTCCTGCCAAGCAGGAAGAGCCTGCGGACGTAACCTCCGCCTCCTTCTCGGCTGCTGTTCCCCCACTGGCCCTCCACCCAGCCCGCCCGGCCCCACGTCTGCCGGATGGCCTGCCGGTTCTCGAAGCTCGACTCTTTGGTCTTGATGGCGAGGAGCAGCAGTGGGCGCTCCTCCTCCCGCGGCGCCTGAGCGCCACACGGTGCGCTGGGCTGGAGGATGACCGGGTAGTCCCTCCTCTGCATGTGGCACACAAACCTCTGCAGCTGCCGGGGCAGCTTGTTGAAATGGTTCCTCATGCTCTGGAAGTAGGTTTCCTCAGAGAAGCTCTGCTGGAGGAGGTAGACGTCCGAGCCCAGCGCCTGTGTGGCGTTGCCGCGGTGCAGGATGGGATTGAAGTGGCGGTCCATCACCAGCTGGAGCTGGTTCCAGAGAGCGTCGCCCCCCCTCTGGTTCCAGAAGGTTCCAGGGATGGGAGCGTAGCCCCCGGTGACCACCGCTCCTGGGGCCACAAAGTGAGGGTTGGGGGTGCTGCTGAGGTCTGCGTCCTCGGTCCTCCTGGACGATCCTGACATTTTCAGCGTCAGCGTGATGACCACGTAGGCGCTCAGCAGGAGCAGGCAGATGCACGGCGTGCACACGCAGATGAAGACGTTACGCCAGCGACAGTGACGGTGGGCCATTCAGCTGCAGAGAGAGCGTCAGATAGAACAATCGTCGCTTCGGTCTGGGCTCAGGTTTGGTCTTAAAAGTCACGGAGGACGGAGGAAAGGAGGCGAGGAGTGAAGCAACATGCTGGGTCCCTTTTCCTCTATGACTGACTCCCACATGTCTATGATCTGCGACGCTCCAGTAATCTCCAGTAAACCCACCTGGAATGGTCAGACATGTGCGTTCGCTCTCACCCTCACTGTCCCATAACTTCCCTTCTCAGATCAAAATCTGACTGAGATTGAGAGACAATCAGAAACCATCTACATCAGCTGTTGCAGACCTGCTGCGCTCTACCTGACACCACCCGGCGGGACGTGCTTTTGCGAGCAGAGTGAATGATGAAGACTCAGCCGTTTGTTTTCTTACCTCCTTCCAGTGACTCACTGAATGCTCGCTGGTTTGTGCGCCCACGCTGGCGATCTGAGGTCGAGGTGGAAACCCGGGTACCCAGCTGTGCCTCGCCGGGGCAGACCCGTCGACTGTTCAGGCTGTTCTCAGTTAGTGGAGGTGTGTGAGGGGGGGGGGGGGAGAAACAGAAGGGCAGTGTCCAATCAGCTGTAATGAGCGCAGCATGCATCAACACCTCCATGTCACCAAACTGGTTTCACCACTACGACCGCTGCAGAATTCATATAAAGCGCCACTGAGAAAACATTGCGACACAACTAAAGAATTTAAGGCTCATGATGTTTTAACCCTTCCAAGGTCACAAAAACACATCAATCAGATGTCCAAAAGTGGTTCAAAACTTGGGAGTTTGTGACCCTCAGTGGGGGGCCCCACACATTACTGGGGGCCCCCCCCCAAAAAAACCAAAACGTCACATTGTGATGAAAAAAAGAATGAGAGGCTGTCCTTGATCTACAGCCAACTAGGGAAACTCTTATTTTGAAGGCTCTCACTTTTGTTAGTTGCTGGGAGTGTTTCGTGTTTCTTTGTCAGGTCAAATCAAAGGTTGAATGTGGAGAGTCCAAAACCCTGTTCCACAGGAAAGTTCCAGGACTCCAGTGAATAAAAGTTTGGAGCAACTGCAAGAACCCCCCCCCCCTGCCCCCCATCATAGACTGACTTACCTTTTGAAGAAAAAAGGAAAACAAATAATTTGATACTCTCAATCCAAACTTTCCTGCAGCCCACCTGAGCTCAAACATTACTCTGCTGGAGCTTCACAGTCATCACCACCACGAAGCGCACCAGGAGTCCTACCTGTCGCTCCAGCTGACTAACAGATTCCTCAGTCCGAGCAAATAGCTGAATGATGACTGAATGACTGAATGACTGAGTACTGACGAACCGGAGGGACCGGCCTGTAAACGTCGAAGGTCCTGCCGGACAGGTCAGGAGGTGGGCGGAGGCTCTGCATATGCTTCATGCATGTCAGAGGTAACAAACCAGTGAGCTCACAGAAGAACACAGCAACACTCCTGAAGTCACTGATCTTGTTTCTTGGACCTTTTGAGCAAAATAAGTCCTGTGAAAAAAATTTGTTAACTCTGGCAACAAAGTCAAAGGGAAACCGGACACAAAGTGTCAATGTGATTGGCCAGTGAGAGGACAGAGAGAAACAGAGGGAGGAGGACTCATTTTCAGGACAGATAAAGGATTCCTCCTGCTTTTACCGAGCAATGTTTCTGAAGTCACTGCATGACTGCAGAAATAGCCTCACCTGACAGCAAAGTGCACCGGACACACGCTGCCACCTAGCGGTCATGCTTGAAGCTGAGACTCACCTGGTCCGACACTTGCAGAGCGTCTCTCCACCACCAGAGCATCACGAAATATGAAGTTTAACGAAGCCTTCAGTCGGTGGCAAGGATGACAGGACTGTTTCCAAATGGTAGGAATAAAGTTTTATTTTTCCATATGAAGGGGTGGTTTTTGGAGTTCTCTTCTTTTACAAGTAGCATGTTTTTGAGAAAACTTGCAAAAAATCGTCTAGCATATTCCAAGAATGATGGACATGAAGAGAAGAAAAGGGGGGGGGGTTTATTGCTGGATGTTAAAATGAGAAGACAACTTTTTTTTCTAATTTTTTTTTCACCGCGTGGAAGAAAAAAAAAATTAAACCCAAAACGATTTTGCTTGCTGCTTTTTCCATGCACCCAACTACCAGTACCACTAGGACATGCAGGGGGGAGGAGGGGGGGGGGGGGAGACGGGGAGGGAGAGGAAAAGGGGGGGGCGGTGGGGGGGGGGTTGAAGGAGGTCGTTTGAGAAAAAAGACAAACTGCGTTACCAACTGATAAGACAGAGTTTTGTGTGTGTGTGTGTGTGTCAGGTGGGGGTGGGGGGTGGAGGAGGGTTATTAACATTTTCATCTAGCTCTAGAAGCACACGATCCCCACTTGCAGTATTTCCACAGAGCAGATCCCAGATTAGAGGAGGAGGCACACCTCTGCACTGTGGAGCCAAATAATAGCGTTATATATTCCTAGTGTGATGCCCCAGAATACAGGAAACTCTGTGTGTGTGTATGTGTGTGTGTGTGTGTGTGTGTGCGCGTGTGTGCGTGTGTGTGTGTATCTGTATGGGGGTTGGGGGGTGATGAACATCCTCTGTAATCCATGCATCGTCACCTCTGTGAGGAACCAAAATGAGGCTGTTGGTTGGAAAGGAACTTTGAAAGGGACACAGGTTGGGAGCACAGTATGTGTGCTGTTTGGAGATTGGGGGGAGGGGGCTGAAAGTTCTCTGTCGGCTGACTGTCAGTAACGTGGACGAGGAAGACGTGAAAGGTGAGGAGGGTTGGGGTTGAGAGGAGGGGGTGGGGGGGTGGGGGACGGGGCAGACAGAGACAGACACGGTAACAGATCAATCAGTCAATATGACCAAGCAAAAAAGGAGCTTCGATCCATAAGAAAGAGAGAGGAATGCAAATCAAGGATGCAACAATCGGGATTATCATATGTCATCTTTTGGCTGTGAGCTAAACAAAACCAATCAAACAAACATCGCACTCAGAAAAGTCGCATCAAACCACGCTAATGCACCCCCCCACCCTACCCCACACCCCACTGTCACTACTGTGGTGAAGCACGCCCGCAGTTGTGGGAGGGGCTAAAAAGTGAAGAAAATCAAAGGTGGGGAACCCAGAGCAAAGGAGGGGGGGGAGGCTGGATAAAAAGGGGGGCAGAATTCTTAGGAGCGCCCCTGCATCAGAGCAAAAAGACGTGGTCTCTGCATGTTTTTTTTCTCCTGTCACCTTTGTCTTCATCACCACCATCATCATCATCACTCTGGATCACATCATCATCACAGCATCTTACAAAAAGAAAGGAAAAAGAAAAAGCAACTGATTCTTCCTC
This sequence comes from Malacoctenus tetranemus, assembly GCA_032274765.1. Taxonomy (NCBI): domain Eukaryota; kingdom Metazoa; phylum Chordata; class Actinopteri; order Blenniiformes; family Labrisomidae; genus Malacoctenus; species Malacoctenus tetranemus. The sequence goes on from JAUESF010000047.1 coordinate 820,677, forward strand.
GTGATTCTGAGCAGCAGCTTCTCCATCGAGGGAACCCGAGAGAGAACCTGACACAGGGGACGGAGACAGGTGTGAGGGAGGGAGGGGGACGGACGTGGATCTGGCCTGCGGACTGAACTGTGACTGAGTCGACTCACTCTCTCTCTCTCTCACTCTCTCGCTCTTTCTCTCTGTCTCTCTCGCTCTCGCTCTGCTCGGAGTCTTTTGGCTGTGATGTGATGGGGGAAGTCCTGAGACACAGTGCGGCTCTAAGCTGCTGGCATAGGAAACGGTCGGGCTGGGCAGTCCACGGGAGGCCAGAGTCAGGCTGGATTACGACTGGATCGGTCGGGGCGGGTTCGGGGGTCGGCAGCTCCCTGGCCAATGACTGCTCGCGGAGGAGGGGTGGGGGGCGGGGGTAGAGAGGGGAGAGGAACAGGGAGGGTCTTACAGTGCAATGGAGCTTTCTGGCAGCGTGAGGATTGGGCGAGAGGAGCGCGTCAGTCATAGAAACGAGGGTGGGGGGGTGAGGGGCACGCCCTCCATGGGGGTGAGCAGAGGCGCCAACCAGATGGGGGTGTCATGAGGTGACCCTACGCAGCCATGCACACGCGCGCACGTCAACACACACACACTCCGCGACCACCACCAACGTCACACGGCAGCACCCTGAACACCTTCACACAGGGAACTTGGAGCCGCGCTCCCTCAGCGAGTCGACACTGTGACTCTACCAACGGATGGCCGGCAGGCAGCAGAGGTGAGGACAGAGACGACCGATGTGTGTTCGTCCCGGGGGGGGGGGGGCGGAGAGGGAAAGGAGGGTGGGGGGGAGCCGACCCGACAACATCGTCCGGCCTGCGTCAGTGACTGAATGTCCCTGTGGAAAAACGAGCGCGTCGCGTGGATTCATACTCATGTAAACAGACACCTTTTACACAGGAGGAATCGATATTGCATGATGACATAATCAAATCACAGTTCGAAAAGAGGAAGATCCCAAATAAGAGAAACAAACCAAAGCAAAAAACAAACAAAACAAAACAAAACCAAAACAAAAAGGAAGGAAGAGGGTCGGTCTCTATAAAAACAAGGAGTCTTTATAAGAAAGGCTACAAAAACTCAATGGGACCTCCGACTTTAGCATACAGCAAAAGGCACCACAATATTATTCTATTTATCTAACTTGTGAAAAAATTGGCACGTAATTCTCGTATTTTTTCATCTCTCATAATGCTGTAAATCAAAAAACTTTACATATAAATATCCCCCCCAATATAAAAAAAGTCTTTGCTGTTAGCTAGTAGACAATTTTTGCTGAAATGAAAATAAATATTTCATTTGTTTAGAATATCTGTCTGTTATACAAAATAAAAATATTTCTCCTAGGTGCAGGTCTCTAGTCCACTGGTGTGTGTGTGTGTGTGTGTGTGTGTGTGTGTGTGTGTGTGCGTGTGTGTGCGTGTGTGTGTGTGTGTGTGTGTGTG
>JAUESF010000047.1:870288-884540 GCA_032274765.1 Malacoctenus tetranemus
TATAAGGAAGTCTCACGTGAACAGAATCTGGTTTCAGCTCCTTTTCACGTCACATACACTCCATCGCCTCAGTAGGTCACATGGCTCCGCTGCAGGAGTGATGACACGCTCACAGCAACGACTGTCTACAGTTCTTCACTTCATCAAATGACAATCCCATTCACCGACAGCAGCTGTAGCAAGTACGACAACGAGTCTGGTGTCCAATTACTACAGCTCACTGCAGTGGTCTTCACATTCAGTGAGACCTCCTGCAGGTTTCAATCATGATCACGAGGTGGAAATGGGATGGAAGAAAAGACAATGTCTGAGAGAAAACAGAATAAAGTGAGAGTATGAAAAAGAAGTCCCTGTCAATCATAAAAAGTTACTCCAGAGTACCTACAGACATTAAAAAACTGTGTGTGTGTGTGCGTGTGTGTGCGTGCAAGCGTGTGCATGCCTCTTCTCCCAAGTTTGACCCTGCTTTAAAAAGTGTGTTTAGCTGTGTTTAGCCTAACTGCAGCAGCGCTGTTATAAATAAATGACGTGATAATTTTAGCATGTCACAGAGGTAAAAATAGTACATCACGTCGTCATCAAATGCTGGATGAACCCGTCGCTGGGAAGAACGGAGCGCCTTCCCATCAGGGACTCTCAAAACTCACTGTCAGCAGAGCGCGGGAATGACATTCCACCTTAAAACATCGTTTGTGGTTTTTTTTTTCGTGGCCGACGAGCGACGAAGACCGGAGCTGCTGAATGATTCAGGATCACACGCGTGACGCGTCGCCGTCAACATCGTATAGTCACTTTAGTGCACGAGGGGGCCGCCTGTGCTGTGCTGTTCTCCAGTCAGGTTCACCACAGGACAGGCACAGGCTTCAGTGGAGGCTCCATGTCCTCAGAATCGGTGCAGCCTTCCACAGGCAGCCACACACACACACACACTCTCACACACACTCAGCAGCACTAAAACACTGTTTGGTTTTGAGACAATGTTGAAAGAACAAGATCCAAGTGTCGCTGTAGACAGAAAACTCACCATTAAAGAGAAATGAACACATCCATCTGATGCAATAATCTGTGTTTTCAGCTATTGAGAACCAGGCCCGCTCCTCTCAGCTCCTGACAGCCAACCGCGGTCAATCAGATGGTTCTGCACACCTTCTCTGTCCCCCTGCTCACAGTTTCACCTACTTCTCTGCCACTGTCTACTTTGAAAGACCGCAGCCTGCTCATGCAGAACGTGTGTGATCTTTTGCGGCACCAGCGAGAACACAGGCGGGTGTTTTTTAGACGGGCATCATCGCAGAGACTGGCAACAAGTTTGGAAGATGCGCTCTGTTACCACCACCCACATACTGTCACTGCAGTCAGCGCTGGCACCGGGGAGACAGTCCCACCGTCACACCTCATGCAAAACGGCACCTGCTTTGACATCTGACGTTTGGCCGAGGTGATGACGGGAAGTTTGGAGAGGTGAGCTCGAGACGAGAGAGTCCCCGGTTCCCGTCACATGCTGCCCCCCCTCTCTGACACACACTCACACACATGCACGCTGCTGCTGCTACTGCTGCTGCTGCTGCCGGCGGCTGCTGCATGTTCCGCGGCGTGAGGCTGCGATGCTGCAGGTCCTGCTGGTGTCCACGATACACAAGTTTGTTTGCAGGATGGAGGCGCTGCATGAGGTTGGATATCGCACACAGATGACACGACGCGCGCGCGCACACACGCGCGCGCCCACACACACACGCGCACACAGCTCCTGACACGCTTTCCATTTCATTATGGGTGACCGGGTTATGGTGGATCGGGGGTGTCAATGGGCTGGCGGCTCATGCAGATGTGTAGCGACCAGCACGCTGGCACGGTGCACGGACCAGCCACGTGCACGCGCAGCCGGAGAGCGGCGGACGTCTCCCCCAACGATCACCATGGCAGCTCCTGTGGCCCCTCGTCGCGCGCGCCGCGAGTGTACGGGCAGGTACGAGGGGCTGAAACTTACCGCACTTGTCGCACAGCACTCTCTCCACATCCTTCTTCAGCTCCGGCTCGCTGGCGTCCACGGGGGCGTAGGATGCCTTGAATACCAAAGGCTCAGCGGTGGGGTCCATGAAAAAGATATATCTGTGGTCCTTCTCCACTGTGGTGCACGGGGCCTCATAGCCGAAGTCCCCGACGGTCACGAGCTGCTCCCTCTCGAGGCCGCCGCTGTTGACGGGCCACACATCCAGCACTTTGACATTCACACTGTAGGGCTCCCGGGAGGAGACGTTCTCCGGGGAGGAGCGCACCTCGCCCTCGATGACCACGGCGGATCGGTACGCCTGGTCCTGCAGGGAGTTGAGACTCGGGGCGTAACAGGCGAAGGAGACCCCGATGACCAGCATGGAGAAATGCACTGGATCAAGCCTCATGCCGTCAGCCTGTGCTGTGCTGCAGTGCTGCTGGGCGGCGGAGCGAGCTGGAAGAGAGAGACGGCGGCGAACGGGCTCCGGCAGAGCAGGCAGGGCAGAGCGGCAGACCTTGTGGAAGTGTCCATGCCATCTGTGTCTGCCGCTGCTTTCCCCATACGGCTGCTGGCGTCGGATGGGGGGGACACACCAGCCTAGGAACCGGAAACGGCCCGCGTCTGCATGCTTAAAAATGTGATTGCTGCATTCTCCTTCACCGACCACCCTCCCCCTCTTAGCTCCCCTTTTTCCTGAAAGGCAAAACAAGACTCGTAAATTAGCCTCCTCTCGGATCCAGGGCTGAAACCTCTCTCTCTCTCTCCCTCTCACTCTCTCTCTCTCTCTCTCCCTCTCTCTGCCTCTCTCTACAGCTAATAGGCTAGCATCGCATGGGTGGGCGCATTGCCTCTCTTGGAAGAAGAAAAAAAAGCGGCTTGCGCGTACAGGGGGAATCACAAGAGATGACACGCACTCCACGCACACGCACACGCAATATCGGACCCTTTATCCGCTGATTTCGATCGCCAAGAGTGCCGCTCTTGCAAATCCAATAGTCAGTTCGCCCCCCCAAAAAATGAAAAAAAGGAAAAGAAGGAGTGACAGCAGGAACGAGGAGGGACAGACGGACGGGACCAGATAGCCGCGGTTATCCGGTGAGGCGTTGCAACAGTAGCGCGCACCCTCCAGCCGCGTCCCCTGCGCCCCTCATCAAACGCGAGCGGCTTACGTGAGCAAACATCACCTGCCCGGTCACTGGCGTCGGCTCGCCACGTCCTGCGCAAACACCCCTTAATGATCTGGGCGCCCACCGGCCCACCGCCACGGACCCGGCCGGCGAGTGACCATGCCGGTCGGCTGTGCTAGGAAACCAACCCAGAAAAAAAAAAAAGACAACCTCCTCTGCGGGTGGGAGCGGGGAGAAAAATCACGCACGCTGCGCACGGACACACCGGCAGCCGGCGGAGTGCGTCTGCAGCCGAGCCCTGCGCGGCGCCCACTGTGGATCTCCGGTGCGAACGGGGCGCAAAGAGAGGCTATAGGCGACTGCTGCACACGCACACACACACTGCGGATGGATGTTGCGATGACTAACGCTGCGAAATTCTCTCAATAGATTCCTGAGCATGGCGATGGCGAGCCGGCAGTTTGCGGACCCGGGCTCCGAAAGACCCTCAGACACGCATCCGCCCGCCGCACGCTGCACGGGAGCGCCACCCTAACCCACCCAAACCCCCCCAAGCCTGGAATGCGAATCATTGCAGCTCACTCATATCACCGCGGGATACTGTACACTTTAAGGGCTCTGTGGCAACACGTGGTAGCAACAGTTACCACAAACTGCGGTTTTGAGGAGGGGGGTGGGGTGGGGGGTGGGGGGTAGGGAGGGGGGTGTAATCTGACCAAATACGTTGCCAGTCTCGCTCAGCTGCAGCGAATTACACTTTTCTCCCCACTCCCCTCCAACACCTCCCACCAATCAAACCAGATCTCTGCAAAATCTGCTGAATCTTTTTTTTTCTTCCCCCCCTAGGTTGACCATACGTAGCTAGCACCCGGCCCTGCCTCCATCCCTCCATCAGCCCCCCAACCATTCATAAGATTCGCCTTTCCCTCGCTGTCAGGAAGTGGCGTGCCCTTCCTTAGAGGTCAGAAAGCCCGTGACTGTCCACTCCAAGAAAGGGATGAAATATAATGTCATACAGGGGACGCACGGGCAGGTCTTTATCCCTTCACTGGAGATGACTGAGATGATGAAGAGCACGCGTGGGAGGTCGTTTCATCACAGGACGCACCTCCATCACGGCCTCACCGCAGCAGGCTGTCCACCGTCCAGCAGGGTCACATGAGGGACCGGCCTCTGTCCGTGGTACTGAAAAGGCTCGACAAGCCGAATGAGCCGTCCCAACAGGCCAATCGCACGCTGGCTGACACGGGCTGAAGGCCGCGGGCCGCCCGCTGCAATGGACAGCTGCCTCCTCAACTGCAGGCTCTCCCTCCAACATGGACAGTTTCACATGAAACATCCTGAGGATACACTGTGTTATACTCGCTCACTGGTTGAGTAGTTTTCCCGAGAGAGAAAATAGTGCCCTTTGTGTGTTTGTGTGATCGGTCCTCTGACCCATCCCACCTCTGCTCCTGACCAACCTGTGCTCAACCGATTCACAGATCCATCTCTCTTTTGTTTATTCATCCACTCACACGTTCATTAGAGCCAAAAACAAAACAGTACCTGATTTGTGGCTCATCGAGACCCACCTTAACAAACCCTTTAATGCTTGTGTGGCTCAGAGGGTCTGTTAAAGGGGGCAGCTTTAGATTTGTGTCAACATGTATTAAAGTGGATGTGGTCATGTGAAAACCTTCTCAAGACACACTAGTTGTCAACTCAGCTAAAACAGGCTAATACAGAGATACAGCCACTGTTTTCATGACTCACTAATGATCAGGCTTTTTCAACTGAACCAAATTACTTTCCAGATGAATGATGACTCGCATGGATTCATATCTGACTGCTCACAACCACACATTTGGTTGGTTAATGTCTGTGAGTGTGTGTGCAGCTCTTAAATTAGGCTCTGTTATTGCAAAAACAAAAGAAAGAAAGAAATATCAAAATAGCACATTTGTCTGAGGCTCTTTGAAGGCAGCACCAGTTAAACTTCAGTCAGTAAACTGACTGGCTACAACCTGTTGTTAGTAATAATTAATGTCAATAAAGGTTGAAAAAAAATTACTTTAGCTTTAGACTTTTGGTATCACCTGTTGACTGTTAGTCTCAATATATGACTCCCACACATTTTCATCATATACAACAAAGGAGAGATGCAAATAAGTTGACTTCCCGCTGACACGTGACACACGTTTTTTTCCACGTTTATTTGTGTTGTTTATTTTTCAAATAATGTCAAATAAAGTGACTGAGATCAATTGTGTTAAAACATCCAACTCATAAAATCCAAAAAAAGAATACAGAGCACACTTGATGATTTCTAACTTCAGTGGTCTTTATTCTGTTGCTCCAGCTCTCTGGCCTCTCGAAGCTCCACGCTTCCTGCCTCACAGTCTGCCTTCTTCGCGCCGATGAAGCCGAAGCCACCAACAGGCTCCCATTGAGAAACAAGCGACACACGCGAGTCCAATCAGAGGCTAATGATTCATGATGCCTCACAGTGCCCCCCCCCCCCAAAAAAAAGTCGGAGTGCCACCCAGCCGTCTGCTGCTTCATTCAGAAAAAACCGTCTCCCTTTCACCCCGCCGCCGCTCTCCGCCGCTCCTTCCGCGGGGACCCACGCGTGTTCGCTGTCCGTGGTGCTGAAGGGAAAGCCCCAAAGGGCTGTCTGCGGTGCTCAGACCCCCAAACAATAAACACCAAGTGGACCACCCCCACTGCTCAGTTTGTTTGTTTTTTATTGTGTTGATAAACAGCGGCGGGGTAAAGTGCGCTTTAAAAAAAAAAAACACCACATTTTTCCCTGCAGCTCTCCGTACATCCATCCATCCATCGGTCGGTGCTGTTGCTGCAGTGCTCGCGGCTCATGCGGGCGGGGGTAAACTTCTGCCGGCGACACGCCGTCACGTTAACGGCCGGCCAGGAAGATGATGCAAAACGCTGCAAAAACAGCGCGCGTGTCTTGAACGCAGCCCGCTCGGAGTACTACAGTAGCACCGTCTACAGTTACTTTCATTTTTTTCAGCCTCTCCTCCTCCTCCTCCTCCTCCTCCTCTTCCTCCTCTCGTCTCGCGATAGAGCGGCGGAGTGGTTTGACGGGCAGTCGAGGTTGCAGCAGGCAGAGGGAGACGGTGGAAGGTAAAGCAGGGAGGCAGCATCATGGCGGACAGAGACAGTGGCAGTGACCACGGAGGGCCGACCGCAGGCCCCGGCTCGCTGCCTCCGGGCGCGATGGGCGCCATGTCCCGGCTGCAGCACGACACCGAGGAGCTCGCCTCCAAGCGCGTCGACATCCAGAACAAGCGCTTCTACCTTGACGTGAAGCAGAATGTGAAAGGCCGCTTCCTAAAGATAGCCGAGGTCGGGGCTGGGGGAAACAAGAGCCGCCTCACTCTCTCCATGTCGGTTGCCGTGGAGTTCCGCGACTATCTCGGGGACTTTATCGAACATTACGCCCAGCTGGGCCCGAGCAACCCGGACATTGTGCAGGATGAGCCGCGGCGGGCGCTCAAGAGCGAATTCCTGGTGCGGGAGAATCGGAAATATTACATGGATCTGAAAGAGAACCAGAGGGGGCGGTTCCTGAGGATCCGGCAGACCGTTAATCGGGGGCCCGGCTTGGGAAGCGCGCAAGGCCAGACCATCGCTCTGCCGGCGCAGGGGCTCATCGAGTTCCGCGACGCTCTGGCCAAACTCATCGACGACTACGGCGTGGACGAGGAGCCGGCGGAGCTGCCGGAGGGCACCTCGCTGACGGTCGACAACAAGCGCTTCTTCTTCGACGTGGGCTCCAACAAGTACGGGGTCTTCATGCGGGTGAGCGAGGTGAAGCCCACGTACCGGAACTCCATCACGGTCCCGTGCAAAGTGTGGTCCAAATTCGGCAACACCTTCTGTAAATACGCGGACGAGATGAGGAAGATCCAGGAGCGGAGTCGAGAGAAGCGGGCCTCCGAACTGCTACCTGAGGGCCCGCACGGCGGGGACGACGGCGACGACGACTGACGCGCGTCTCTCAGGAGAAGCTGCTGTGAATCGAAGTCCCCCCCTTCCTCCTCCTCCTCCTCCTCCTCCTTCTCCTCCTCCTCCTCCTCCTCCCCACTGAGACGAAGCCGAACTCCGAAGAGGCAACCGAGACTTTCGAGAACTGTAAAATAGGAAGAGAGATCTCCAAGGGAATCACCCCCCTCACACACAACCTCCACAGACATGGCAGCACCCCTCTGCTGCCTCCTCGCTCATTGTACTGGATGTCACCCCCACTTACCACCCGTGTAACAGTAAGCCGCTGCTATCAAGGATTGAACTGTAAGATATGAACTGTTTCCTACTTGATTTCAAATGACAATGAACAGAGTGTTTATATCTCTATCGATGACAGATTTTGCACACATCAAAGCTATTTCGAGAGAAGAAGAAGAAGGAGAAATGTTTAAATGTTTCAAAAACAAAAACTGGTAAGATGCTAAGATTTAATCAAAAACAAAACCAGAGGTCTATTATATAAGAATGACGAGTCTTCATGTAGAAACCAATATTTGACATCAGCACAAAGAGAATATATTATGGACTTGATGAAAACCAAAATCTGATACCAGATGTATAGTTTATTATAAAGGTACGCAGAATAAATATGAAAAGCGCTCTAAAAAGTGTATGAATTGCAGCACCACAGGCCTGTAAAACACCTGTCAGCATGCCTGTAGGCCCACCAGTGGAGGGAGAGAGAGAGAGAGAGAAGTGGTGGGCAATGGTAGGCTCTAGTCTTTGATTTGACCCGAGGAAGCCCGGTTGGCCCTAAACCGAAGCGTCTCTTTATCACGCCCGGGGGGGCGATCGGTTGGAGGCGCCGCGCCGGAGAGCCCGTTTTTTTGTTGTTGTTTTTGTTTTTTTTTTAGCGCGCCTCCAACCAACCAACCGACCGAGCGACCGACCGGAGCGACCGACCGGAGCGACCAACCCAACCGACCAATGGGACGAGTCCTCCTCCGAGCTCCTCTGTCGAATATCAACCCTCTTGCACCATGTCCATATAAACCTAAATGAAAAAAGTGCTAACTTAGATGTACTAATTATGATTTTGTGAATCAGCTGTAAAAATGATCCTTATTAAGATGCCCACGTTTTCTGTGGGTTACGTTCTGTTTTTCTTTTCTTTCTTTGTTTTGTTTCCTTTTTTCTTTTTTGTTAATTTGTTGTTCTTTCCTCTGGTGGGGTGGGGTTGGGTGGGGTGGGGTGGGGAGGGAGGGGAGGGGAGGGAGGGAGGGAGGGACGCAACAAAAACAGAATGAGGTCCACTTGTGGGAGAGCGAGGCGCCAGAAACGAAGCGAAAACGAGAAAAAAAAAACGAAACGAGACCCGAAAAGACGCGCCGGCGCGCGGCGGCGGCGAGGCGAGGCGAGGCGACGCGTCCGCTCTGACGTCACTACGAACCCGTGCCTTATACACTCCACTCGTTTACGTGTTCTCACGTGGATGGTCCGCGACCTCGACCGCTGTACGTCTCTTTTTTCTTTTTACGAGTGCTGTGATGTAGGCCAGAAATCTATCGTCACTTTGGGGGGGTGTGGTGGGGCGGGTGGGTGTGTGGTGGGGTGGGTGTGTGGTGGTGTGGTGGTGGGGGGCACCGTTGTGGGGACTCTCACCCCCTGCAGTGGCAGGCGTGGTCAGAAGTTGAGGCCGCGGCCCTGCTGGGAGCTTGTTGGTTGGACCCAGCTGTGGTCATAGTTGAAAGGTCGGGTGGGGCGTGCTCACCTGGAGCCTCCCCCCGGCTGCTACCCCCGCCCCCCCCCTCCGGCCGGCAGAAACTGGAGATGTTAGAGCGGCTTTGCACGCCATATGCACCACGACAGTTCAGAGATATTACAGTAGAAGAAGAAAACGCACGCAGCAGCAGCAGAGATGCGGAGCGGTGGTTCTGTCAGACGTTGCCAGCCGGTCGGCCAGTCGGTCCCGTGCAGCCAGCGCGGCCGAGTGCAGGGTCCGAGGCAGTATCTTATCTCTTTATGGTGCTACAGCCCCCCCGCCCCACCCCTTCATCGCTCCTCGGGGGGCCGGGGGGGGAGGGGGGGGGCCTCGCCGCTCAGATTATGTCACTTTTTGCATCGTCGTCCCGGCTCTGACGCTCTCTCTCTCTCTCTGTTTCCTTCCTTTCCCCCCTCCGTCGGAGTCCCTCTTTCTCCACGTTTCCCTCTCGTCCGGGCCGCGCCGGGTCCCCTTCCCTTTCTCGGCCAGAGAGGGGGAGCGGCCTGGTGGGAGGGCGCGAGGGGGAGGGGGGCGGCGCGGGACGCTTCATTTTAGTGTGCAATATTGTGTGCGTGCCAATGGTGGCATTGTATCACGTGTATAGACTATAAAAAAACAAAAAAAACAGACGATTTAATGTATAGGCTATGTGATCAGTAGATATATCTGAAAGCATGACGATGAGGTCCATGCATCCGCGTTATATTTCCAAAATGTGAAGGCGTTTCTTCTCAAGCACTCGCTCAAAAGTTAAAAAAAAAAAACAACAAAAAAAAACAACCGAAAAAACAGAAAGAAAACAAAAACAGGTGGGACTAGTAGTGAGTGTCTGTTTCTTTTCCTGTCACATTCTGTAAACCAGTAGGCTGCCTTGTCCGTCTCAGCGCGCGTAGACTAGTGCGGGTGTTTTTACGTGTCTACCCCCCCCCTCCCTGCAGAGTCACCCCAGAAAAAAAAGTCCCCCTCTCATTTCCTTAGACACACACACACACGCACACACACACACACACACACACACACACACACACACACACACACACAAAGTCAACAACCCCTGACTGTCTCCATGTCAGCCCCCTCTGCAGTGGCCTGCACTAAAGTTGAATAGTATCTTGGTGCTTGGGACCAGAGGTGGCTGACACACACACACGCACACGCACATGCACACGCACACACACACACACACGCATACACACACACACGCACGCACGCACACACACACACACTCGCACAGATACGTCTCTCCCCCTGTTGAGGCCTCTTGTTGCTGTCTGAGTGTTTGGGAGGCCTCGAAACTGTTCTGAATGGCGTCTAGAGCAGCACAAGGCCTCCTGTCATTAGAAGCCAGGGAAACTGGGGTGTTGGAGCCCTGAGCGCGAGCCCCTCCGCAGCGCCTCCCTCCCCGAGGGACGGCCCATCGGCCGGGCAGGTGAACGAGGACTTGACTTTGGCTGTGCCGCGGCCTCGCTCTGGGCTCAGCGATAGAGATCGCGGCCGTGGCCGCGGCGGGCCCAGAGGACAGAGGATTTTGTTGTCGTTGTCACAATGAGGGCTGCAGTCCCCCCCCCCCCCACCTCTCTCTCTCTCTGATGTGGGCGAGGCGCCGCTCCTCTTTCTCCCGGCTCGGGCTTCAAAAGCACAGAGGGAGTAAAAGTTGTCTGAGCGCGGCGTCACGGAGCCACGGTCCTCCTTTGTTTTGACCTCGCTGACCTTTTGGGCTCCTGTACGAGTGCCGCTTTACGATCAGTGTGCTCTGGGTGTTTAGTTGGTTTAAAGCTACTGCGAGCTAATAGGACTTAGCGTGCTGCCGTGCCACCCGGCCGGGGCGGAGGCAGGAGGCAGGGCCGGGCCTCAGCTGCAGCTGCAGAGGCCTCGGCCGGGGCCGACGCGTCGGACGTAGCGCGCCGGGGGCTGCAGAAAGTCCATCTGGGTGCGATTGGTTCTGCCTGTGGCTGGGAGCGTGCTCCACGCAGGCCTCGTTCTCCGGCTGCAGCGAGCCTCCGAGTGATGTTGAAAGGCCCGATGAAGCCTGGCACCGCACTGTAGGAGAGCTTAGCCACCGGTGGCAGCCTCCCGCGACCCCCCCGTGACCCCTGCCCCCCCTCCCTCCCTCGGTCCTAACCCTGTTTTTTTTGGAGGAGCGCGCAGGAAACTCTCCTCACCCCCCCTCCCCCCTCCCCTCTCCCCTCTCCTCTCTCCTCCCCCCTTTTTTCGCAGAGCCGACTGTAATTCCTCCCGCGCTGCCCGGTGAATTTCAACGAGGCCGCTTCCATTGAAGGCACTCGCGTGAGCCACCTATGACTATGTGCCCGGCAAAGCACATCTGAGGTCAGCCTGAGTTCAACACGAGCTCAGAGTGTCTCCGAGTTTGCGGTGCAGCAAAAAAGAGCTTTAGCTTTTGGGGCGGAGCTCCGGCCTCCGGGAGGCCGCGGCGCACGCCAGGACTTGGGAACACAAAACACTTCCTCGCTCTTCTTCTCTTTCCTTCTCTAACGGCCAAATATGAGCAGAGCTTGAAACCTGTTTATGGATGTTCACCGTGTGACTTTCTCACTCTGTGAAAAGCACTTTTTTTTTTTTGTTAAGACAAATTTTTTTTGCCTCGTTTTCGTCGCCAGGTGCTACGGGGGGGTCAGTTGTGCTTTCTTACGATCCTGAAAGACGACCGGGGGCTCTGTCTGGGGGGGGTCACAAGGAAAAGAGGGGGAGAGGGCGCGCGTGTATGTGTGTGTGCGTGTTCTGTCGCCGGATGTATTAGTGATCAAATCCTCGCGACCTTGCCGTCGCATCGCGCGGTCGTCCAACGTTAAGCCCTAAACGGCAGACGGGGGACGGGGGGGGGGGGGGGCCCCTGGCTCCGTTTAAGGGCCGTGGGGGGGGGGGGGGGGGGGGGTCGCTTCCTGTATCCCCCCCCCCCTCCCTCCTCCTCCAGAACCACAGTGATTCCACAGCCGTAGCCATCGTAGCAATCCGACCCAACCCGGTCCTGCGTTTCATCTCTCTCGTCAGCTTCTTGTGTTTCAGTGTTACGCGAAAAAATCACCGGCGACCAGAAGAAAACGACGTCGTCCCGGATCTAAAAGTGCAGCGTCTTCGCTGTGAATGAGACTAAAAAAGAGGAACCGGCTGCATCCAATCAGAACGCTCCGCGAGCTGGCTGCCTTAAAGTGCCGAGCGAGCCGAGAAACATGAAGACTTTTGTTTTGTTTTGTTTTGTTTTGCACAAGTATTGGAGCTCCTTCAACTTGAAAACTCCAGGTCGGGGCGCCGAAGCCGAAGCCGACAGACTTCAGCTTCGAGTCGCGCCTGGTTCGACTGAATCAACTCGTCTCTCTTGTTTTTAAAAGGCGCTCTCGCCGTTTCTTCTTGTCGTGTTTACAAAACATAAAAAACGCTCGAAATCTCTCATTGGCGTCGTCGGTGTCGTTTCGTGGCGCCGACCCCCCCCCCCGAGCCGAGGCGGCCGACACCCGAAGCGGGCCCCAGATTGCTAGGATGGCTCCTGCGATCGGCCACCCGGCCTCGATGACCCCCCTTCCCCTTTCCCCTTCCCCTCGAAAACATTTGCACCCGGGTTCCGACGTCGCCGTCTGTTCCGTCGTCAGAGCTCCGGGTTTGACCGCAGCCCTCCGGTCCACGCCGAGGAGCTCCGGCCTTCGTTTTGCACACGCAGCAGCGAGCGGGGGGGGGGGGTCCACCGATGTGCGTGGGGCAGACTGTATAGGCTGCTGTTGTGCGCGGCGCCCCCTCGGGGACGCTCTTTTCTCCAGATGTTGCCGATGGTGTTTATGGGAATGGGATGGGGGGGGGGACTTATAAGGGGGGGGCGGGGTCAATGCACAATGAACATATCCCATGTCACCGTTTTGGTCTGGATCCCTTTACCATCCCCCCCCTCCCCTCCCCCCTCATAACGAGATAATATGTTGTATCTTTCAAAAAAAATATTTTATCTGTGGCGTGCATGTGTGTGTGCGCGTGTGTCTGTGTGCGTGACTGCGTGTGTGTGTATGTATGTGTGTGTGTATATATATATAAATATATATATATGGTTTGTTATATATGATGCTCCTCCTTTCAGAAAAATATAACATGTAAACAGGAAAAACATATTGCTGTTTTTTTCCTTTGTATTTTATACTTACAGAAAGCATTGAATAAAAATGGATAAATACTTGCACTTTAGATATATTAAGAAGAATAAAAATCTGCATATTATTTTTGATAGGGATCTCACATTTAAAGAGTATAAACTACAGGCTTTGTGACTATTGCTGGACAGAGATGTATTGAGTTCTACTTATTGAAGTATATTTTGTCTGTGTGTCGGAAGGTTTACTAAAGTAAATTGCATGATAAAGTAGTGCTACACCGATATTGTTCTTTACTTTTTAGTTGGTAAAAAAAAATGTCTGAAAACTGTGATAACGACCCTCTTGTATCATGTTGACTCTCTCCTCACCCATCCTCCTCCCCCCTCCTCCTCCCCCCAAACCCCCCCCCAGTATTTCTTACTGAAATATGGCCTTTCCCGACTCTCCATGACGATGGTGCTTACTTTGGCTTTGACATCCAGCTCGTCCTCTCCATCTCAGACATCACCATAACTCGCGTCCTCACACTTCATTACTTTCTGTTATGTACTCTCACTACCTTATTAAATTTCCGTTGATGGCAAAAAAACCAACCTGAAGTGGGCCTGTGCTGTTTTCTACATTGATGCTGGGTTTTTTTAATGTGTAGGGGGGAGGAGGCGGAGTTGTCCACCCCCCAGTCTGTATGACGACTGTCTCCATGCCAGGAAAGTGAGGTGGGATCTCTGCTCTCGGACGCTGCAGGACTGAAGCTTTTTTTCCCCTGGTGGTCTTAAAGAGGGTGGCGGGGGGGGGGGTCACTTTGTTCCACAAGTGAGTGACGTGAAAGTGACTCTCAGGTCTCATAAAGCTAAATGGAGCCACTGTCACGTTTTGCAGTCCACATGGCAGCAGCTTGCGAGTGTGAGGGTCCGAAAACTCTGATTCGACAGGTTGATGTGAAGTAAAACTGAGTATCTGTTCCCCTGTATCCTGTGTTCCCCTGTATCCTGTGTTCTCCTGTATCCTGAAGTGGAACCAAACATTCAATCCCTGTGTTTTCACCTCAGTTCCCTCCTTAGCTGCTTCCTGTGAAACTGTGTGACTCATCCTGCACTGACTCCCCCCCACAATATACAACCACACAGGGTGTCATCTCTGCCTCATCACACGGCAGCTTTAAGTTGAACTTCACAAAGAGGAGAATGTCACTGATCTCAATAAGTCTTTTGTCATTTTTTGTGCAAATGAAAGTTGGAGACAGTCCATGTCCTGTTTTGGGGAGGGGACGGACTCTGGGAACTAAAAGTTAGAGGCTGCTGCTT
>JAUESF010000047.1:966994-985284 GCA_032274765.1 Malacoctenus tetranemus
TAATTTTTTGATGTGTTCTGTAGATTTATTTGAGCCTTCTGAAGCACAAATTAAAGAGATAAAAGTCAAATAAAGAGATAAAAGTCAAATAAAGAGTGAAAAGGTAAACGAAACAAAGAAGCGAGGACAAAACTTAATCAAGACTAAGATGATAATTAAAAAGGTTCATTTTAGTTTGGAAAATGGTTCAAGGATGTTATAACCACCTGGTTATGAAGGATTGCTTCTGTGGAAATTGAAAGCTTTTATTGGTGGGACAACACAGCAAACATCTCACCAAAACAGAACAGACTCTAAACTGTGTCTTTTTCTATCTGAGACGACAGCACAGAAGCCTGAAGAGACTTTAACCTGAAAACACTCGGCTCTTATTTTGTAAACTTTTCATAGATCTTGCCAACACCTGATGATGGACTCACAAGGCAAAACATAAAACATTGTCACTCGTCTCTGCTCTGCATCTTCTACGGAAGGACAAACCACCTTTGTTTATCTGCAGCATTCTTGAAAGACAAAGGTTGGTCTCATGTCAGATGTTTCATTAAAAGACAGAAATATCTTGTGTCTTCAGTGTTTCACTGAGACAAAGTTACCTCATTAACTCTACAGCGCCTCCATCTGGGACATGACGGCAACTGGAGTGATTCTTAGAAACATTTAAAGCACCTTTTTCAGGTCATGTAACCGTAGAGGGCTTTAAAACTGAACAGTCTGAATAAAGTCTTTAAAGCTGGAGGAACTTTATTTTAGGAGAGGCTTTAATTTTTACACCACAAGAGGAAGTCGGTTGAACAACACTCGTGTACAAAATGGCTTCAACATCCTGGACAGCCATGTGAGACCTCACAGCTGTTTATTACCGATCTACCAACCGACCTAAAGCCGAGTGTTCGTATCAAAGTGTATGAAAATCAGAGGAGGCGACACTCACTTTTCCCTGTCCGTCTTGTAGATGCGGGCGATCTCGGGTACTAAGGGGTCGTCCGGGTTTGGGTCGCACAGCAGAGAGCAGATGGACAGGAGAACTGCAAGCCACCACACGACAAACATCAGAGGAAAGGTCACAAAAAAGGTTTACGGTGTCTGTATCTTTGCTCAGGATGAGACTGTCTCCACAGGTTAGTTCTTCCAGCTCCACTAACAAAGAAACAAACACAACTGGAGCTGGAGACCACTCCAGGCACCACGATCTACATTTGTGTATCACGCTGCTGTCCTAGAGCTGGACTGACATTCAGAGAAAGACGGGACGAGATGAATGGAGTGTTTCATGTCACTTCCAACACGCGGTCCATAAAAGCAGCTGCATCTGTCCTTCAAAGAAGGAGCCCGGAGGACAAAAAAGAAGCCCACCTTTGGAGATGGTGAGAGCCGGAGACCACTGTGACCGCAGGATGTCAAGACAAATGCTGCCGTTGCTGTTGATATTTGGGTGGTAGATTCTTGTGGTAAATGCAACCTAGAAAAGAGAGAGAGGGAGGGGGGCATGGTGGGAGAGAGAGATTCAGATGGAAGAAGGGAATGGAACCAGGACAAAAGCAGGCTTATTGTCGACTTTGTTTATGCGCTGGGCTTCTTCGTGGATGTGTCCTGCTTACCTTTGGCGGTTTGAAGGGGTAATCTGTGGGGAAGTGTATGGTCAAGAAGAAAACCCCGCTCTGGTAAGGACTGTCATTCTGAGGACCAGACAGACACAGTAAGAACAAAAGCACAGACAAAAAAAACCCCAAAATATGTGGAGTCTGAACTTTTGCATTGTAACCTTAGGCAACAACATGGGAGAAGTGAGGAAATGTATGTTGTGGTAAATCACTTCTGTTTTTGAAAAAAACGCCTCTTGGGACTCCATCTGATCCTGGCAGGGAGCCTGTTTAGTTCCCTTTATGGAGGGCAGCACGTTTGTCAAAGGACATGGATTTGTGGGATGAGCAGCAGAGCTGATAACATGGACCGTTTCTATGACACACCGGTACAGCTTGAGGAGCACACTTCAACATCAGTCTGTGTCGAGAGTAACAATGAGTAGAGGGAAATTTCACTCTTGCAAAAAACAAGAGCAAAGCAGTGAGGTTGCATCAGTGAGCAGCTGATACTTACAGGTCCCATTATTGTGGCTTGCCAGTGAAACACTGCAAGACAAAGCAAAGAAACTGGTTACAAAACATGACCAACACAATGTGTGACGGGGTGGGGGAGGGACGAGTGTCCGACGCGAGCATCCTGTTGAGGTTTGAACTCGCGTCACATTGGGGGAAAAATGCCGGTAAACCACTGCGATTATGCGTCACCAGTAACACACTCTGGTGGTTTATAGTACAGTGGTTTATTTGATGTTGGATGGCAGGAAGAAACGTGTGCAGAGCGACGTGTTGCTACTGAATGCTCTCATGGAGCCGTCTGACAGTCAAAAGGCAGCAGATGTGTAGTGCAAACCAAGAGAGTGGAGAGTAAATCTGGTCATTAGAGCTCCTCCTTTTTCTGTTTGACTTCCAAATTGTCTGGGTCTTGTTAATGGGGGAGTTTGCTACGTGCAGGAGATGCACTTAAACAGCAGGAAGTCCTACCTGCACAGGAAAGCATTTGTTGGCAGTAACACAAAGATTTACACAAGACTTGTTTACTCATAAGATCTACATCCTTTAGAGGTCATTCGAGTACACTGTTCCCCCTAAAAGATAATCACATGTTATAAGTTCAAAAACCCCAGTTTTAACATAGATGGATGGATCCTTAAGAGCCTTCACTGTACAGCCACATCCTCAACATGTTTATTTCAATCATTCTTTATGAAAATCAATTGAAACTCCCGTCTGTGGTCGTAGCCACAATCTTTTTTTAATTGCCTCAACTCTGTTTTAACACGACAGCCAATCAGCATGCTTAAAATTTGAACATGTGATCCACTCCGAGATACTGAACCCCAGTACTAAAAGTCAGGGAGTCTCTTGCTGCTCGCTAATATCAATGCATTCTGGTTGGTGCCACTAAAGAGTCTTGATTTAGTTATGAGGATCTGTTAGCGTGCCTGCAGATGTGTTCAGTTTGTACATCTTGAGGTGAGAGATTTGTTTCGTGTTTGTTTTTAGGAACTAATCATGCAGTAGAAGCTCACTACTGCTGGTGAAATCCAAAACTGCTTCAATAAAAACAATGAAGGCTTGACCTTGACAAGAGATATTGTAACAAGTTTTTCCAATATAAAAAGAGGAATAACACAAATGCTCACTGTGGATGTAGCATCAGGATCCAACTACTGCTACAGACGCCTGCAGCTTCTGTTTGCACCTCTTTAGACACAATAATGTCCTAATATTTGAGCCACACTCACCCAAACTAAGGGATTTTTCTGCTTAAACAGAAATAATAAACTGCTTTAAGTCTAAATGTAGAGTTTGGGGGCTACGCAGCACAGCTGACCTGGGAACACCCAAGAGTATCCCAGAGGGAAATATACAGGGACAGGAGGTCTCGTCTGGACGTCTCTGCTGAGACTGCACCCCCAAAACCAGGTCCCAGAGAAGTGGAGGACAATCAATGGATGGCTGGTACAGTGTGTTTATTTTAGCATTGTGCACGTTAAAAAAAAATCCTGAGATAAAATGCATCAAATAAGTAGATTTTGACTTCATCTCATCGACGTCTTTGCACTGATGTGGAAGAAAACCAGGGTCCAGTGTGGTAGTACCCCTTTATACCACCAGAACAGAGTTACTGTTGATAGTTACTGTAGCAGGTTGACAAGACGTAGTACTGTAACACATCCATGCCACAGGGACATTTTGTACCTGTAACATGTACTTTGAATGCTGCCGCAATGACTGAACAACAATCAGTGAGCAGCTAATTTAACAAGACAAGATCCACAGTAAGCAGTGATTGGGCCAATATGGGCTGAATTTACAGTGTGCGTCACAGCAGCTTTGACCACACCTGATGAACCAACTTCATCATTTCTAAATTGTGTCCATTTCACCACAGTCACCGCAGACAGAGAAGTGACCATGTCCTAACCAGCAATACTAAAGTACCCATTCACGAAACCACTTCTAATGATTCAGAGACGAACTTGGTGAGGAAATGGTTAACTGAACTGGACTCCAGCAATAAGGACTCAGTTCTGAATTTGCCAACAAATGAACAAATTTATTGTGGCAAAACACTTTGTTTCTGTAGCCTGAGGTCTTTATTCAAAGATGCCTGTCTGAACAGACACAATTGTCAAGTTGTTCACACTGTTTATGCAGATGCTGAGATCAATTTACAGATGCTGAAGCTGCCAAATGAGCAAACTGGTTCATTAGTGACATAATCAACTCATGCTGGAATCTAAACCACTGTCCAAATTCACAATAGTGAAATGTTTTGGAGTGTCTCCATGTCTTCTTCGACACACTGAGAACTTGACTCACCAGCTCTTTGTATTTCCCTTTAAACTTGATGAGAAATAATGGAAAACGTCAAGAATAACGAGGGAAATAGAGTTTGTAACAGCAATTCAGATGAGACACTCTCTAAGTCCTGCAACTGTTTGCGGTTCAATCAAGACTTAAGGACATTTAAAGCGATATCTCAGCAGTAATGCAACCTTGAGGTCATCAACCATAATACAAACTTTGGTTCATTTATCCTGCACTCACCCTTGAAATTACTTTTAATGCTTGTCATCATTTTCAAAATATAAATAAACCCATTGACAAGCTATTAGGTCAGTACTCCTTGGATTATTTATGATCTGTCTAAAAAAATGTATGATAAAAGTGATGAACAAACTACTTTACACACTTGTGCTTAATTAACAATCCACAGGAGCCTGATGACTGATGTTTGTCAAACCAACTGGTAGCAATTAAACAGTTATGCAGTTACGAGACAAAAAACCTGAGCATCACTTCTCAATTAAGGCAAATAAAAGTGTTCACTCACTAAACCGTTTCCTAATCTATAAGATTATTTTGTGACTATTCTGTGGGAACAATTTGTTGCAAATGGTAAAAAAGGGAGGTCAGATATTTTGGAACATGTCATTGTGAGCAAAAAGGTTCAGGAGACTGGATTGAAAACACTTAGATTTCAATTCATTTTCTTTCATTTTTGGTCATTTGTGAACATCTGAAATCAGCTGCCTCTGATTTTTCTTGGATGCATCCCTGGAATGATCCTGACAAAGACAGGCAACAGGCACAAACAAACAAACAAAATTAATGTCAAATGTGACTGGATTGATTGGCGCTTATGTCCGACAGGACAGTGGAAGGTGTGGATGCACACTTACTGTCATCTCCTACTGGTCCTGCAGAACACTGGGCTGGAGGGTCCCGTGCCAAGTCATTTAACTCCTGCAACAAACAAATGACAAAGTGGGTAGACCAGGTCCTGCAGTGTGCTGCAGTATGACAGGCACTTCCTCAAACAGGTACTCAAAAACAAAGTCAAGCTGAGCTTTTAGCAGAATGGTAACAAAGACGTCTTCACACATAACAGATGCTTGAATCAACCCCTAAATAATTAAATACCACTGGCTAAAGAAACTTATCATTCCACGTTAATACCATGAACCACTTCTCGTACAGTTTGACCTGAATGGCTATGTATGGGCTGATCTGAGAGCAGGTGCCCCTGAAAGCACTCCACAGTGTCACTGCTGTAGCAGCCCTGCATGAATTTCCTTGAGCCACAACACCAGAGCTTTGATGTAGCAGCTCAGGCCGCTCTGGCATCGCGGCACATCTGCAGGTGCTGCGGAAGCTACAAGTGGCACTGAGGCCGAGGCCACGGTAAAATGACAGCTTTACGACGACAGCTCTGACGGTCCCATGAACCGAGCCGCTCGGTGCGGCGTTATGGTGGAAGTGTTAGCTGAGCGTGGATGCTAGCGGCTCAGCTCTGCTGCAGCACAGAATGTCAAGTACGGTAAACAGAGAGCGGGCCCGTCGGCCACGATGGGACACTGCTGAACGTCACAGGCTGGATTGGATACGATGGTGAGAAAAAACACACTAGGCAAAAGCCACGACGACGTAAAACACTGAATTATGAACGACGTGCTGTTCGCCTGCTCTCAGCAACATGACATCAAAGGCGAACAACGCGTGGGGCCTGCATTTAACCACCCTGCTCTTTCACGCAAACCAGCCTTCAGCCACGACACACAACTATAACTGGATTTTATGACCTTTATTCTTCAGGAACAAACATCCGCATGATGTTTTAAGATACAAACACACAAAATAATATAAAGACAGTCTACAGACGATAAACAGGGCGATATACACGTTAGCTAAACTTGCTATATCAACGCTGACCTCTGAGCTGGTACACTTAAAGTTCCAGTTA
This sequence comes from Malacoctenus tetranemus, assembly GCA_032274765.1. Taxonomy (NCBI): domain Eukaryota; kingdom Metazoa; phylum Chordata; class Actinopteri; order Blenniiformes; family Labrisomidae; genus Malacoctenus; species Malacoctenus tetranemus. The sequence continues at coordinate 973,328 of JAUESF010000047.1, forward strand.
CACACTGAATAAAGATGCTAAATAGTCCACTATCAGGAGGTTCACTGATACTGAAGCGAAATGAGTGCCCGAGTAGTGTTTCGTCAAGCTAATGCTAGCTTTACCGCTCCCTGGATAACTTTACACGTATCTGTCACATCAAGCAGCAAGTGAGGAAGGATTAACTAGCTGTGATGGGTGGTGTTTGAACTCCCAGCTCGAGAACATAGGAGATACGGAGAGCAGATTCAGCACCCTTCTACATGAACCACTGCTAGCCGCTTTAATGGAGTGTTATAAATACAGCTAGCTTGTCCAAGTTAGCCAACCAACAAGGCAGGGAGCGTTAGCCTGCAACAGCTAACAGCGCCGCTAATATCGCTAACTGGTGACAGCTGTGGCTGTTTGAAGCGGTGAGACACAGGCGGTGGTAAGTGTAAGACGGACGAAGCAGCACATGGGGTGAACCTGTGTGACCCAGCAGAAAGCAGCTAACCCCGTGGACGGCTGAGCTGGCCCGTTAGTGGCAGCAGTGGGACAGAAAAGCAGCGCATTGCTGCTCCAACTGTCGTCACTCGCTATTCACAGACCGTTAGCCTCCACCTGAAGCCCAGCTCCCGTTATCCCGTCAAATTAGAAATTTTATTCTCGCAAAAACCATGTAAACACACGCGCATCCACCGGTCAGGCTGTGAAACAAATCCACGACCAAACTGCGAAATCCAGGGCCTCGTCGTTCACTTCCTTACCTTGTGAATTCTTTTCAGAGCCATTGTTGTGCTAGCGCTTCTGTCAGGGAAAACGTGCGATTAAAATGGCGATTGATATCACTGTCCGTCGATAATACTAGCACCGAGCTCTCATAGAACACCGTTACTCTGCGCACAATTCACCGATCGCTACCGAAGGGAACCACCGAGACTATTTTGAGGCGAAAGTGGAAGATAGAAGGGGTAGAACCGCGTTCCTTCCTCCTACTGCAGCGGCTACCAAATCACTGCGGCCTGCGTCCTGTCAGCGTCAAGCAGCACCACACTTCCGGTGGATTCTTTTCGCAATAATAGCACCAAAATCAGTACAGTTTTTTTTGTGCAAGAAACTACAATAATACTGGATTCTGAAGGTGATCGCCCTGTATATTGAGGTCACTGGTGTGCCACAACTCTGTGAACCAATAACAATACTGAAATGAACAAAATTTAATGAGCCACTCGTCCCACAACAGAACAGACATAACATCAAAGTTGGCTTTTTTGCCATTACTAATGAATCTGAACATTCTTTCGTTTGATTTTAGATGATGATTGTCAGTAATCCTTTCTTGAATTTATAGCGCTGGACAATGTTGCATACATATAGAGAGTCAGGTTTTGTTCTTTCCAAGATATGTCTTGATTTTGTCTGGATCACACAAATCACAAAAAAGTGTGTTCCCCACAAATAAATTTGGCCTATAATTTTTAGCTTTACTTCGCTTGTATTCTGCCTTTGCCCGATGGCAGCTGGGATTGGCTCCAGCACCTCCAGTGACGCCTCATTGGAATAAAAGGTATAGACAATGGATGGATGGGTGGACTGAGCTTACCCTGACAACCCTTATTTATTACTGGCCCATGGACTTATATTATTTGTCCGAATCATCAAACACCAGGCTGAAACATTAAAACGTCACTTTATTAAATTGATATATTCAGGCTTTCAAAAAATCGTGTGTCTAAGACTTTAATGCAAGCTGGTGTTTATATTTTTGGAGTAAACATCCTTTTAATCACTTCAATTGATCTTTTGGACTTCATAATATTGAAATAAACTAAAATTTTGGTGATTTTGCTTGTATGCTTTTAATATTGGAAGAGTTGATTTTTAAATGTAGTTGATGTAGATGAGTCGATGATTATATTACTGAATGTGAAAGCTGAATCGTGAAGTACTGAGGAACTGCTTTGAGGTTCTTTTATTTTGAAGGAAAGCGCCACTGTTGCAGCTGCTCTGTGACTGCGCTGCCAGTTTAAGGACCACCGCCGACATGCGCACGTACAGTGCTCCCAATGCACGCTGGCGACGTAACACTGCAACCGGCATCATTGTGGCTCTGGGCATGCGACGGCAGAGCGGCACTCAGCCAGCCAGGATGGAGCCAAAATGTCTCCCCTGCACTCACATTGCACTGTGGAAAGTCGTCCGGAGCGGCGCTAAAATGGTTCACTGTAGGACCTGCAGGTGGGTCCGCCGCTCTGCAGGCAGCAACGGCGGCCGGGTTGACGGGTGAGCCGGGTGAGCCGGCAGCGATAGATTGATATTAGCCTCTGGGGGGAGCGGGACTTAAATGGACTACATTCGGGGGCTGCGTAGCGCGGAGTGATATGACTATGTCTGTCTATGCCAGATTGTAAAGCAGGGCGCATACATCCGCCCTGAAGACTTGTGAATTAACTCTGTCGTCATGGTTCCTTTCAGGTGAAATGTAGCAACTTTTTTGAATGGCAGCTGATGTTTGCCTGGCATCACTAGAGTTCTGACCACTGGTGGAGAGGCAAATCAGTGAGCATTCTAGCTCAGGTGGAGGTGTCGGGGAAGTCACTGAGGGAAAGGATGAGGTCACCTCCAGTCGTGACCTCTGATAACCTCAGCCCACTCCTCTTGTAGTCAAAACACACTTAGTAACTAATTGTATCTGCTGGAAACAGGTATTGGGGAAGCCATCTCTCTTGTGGACTTCGGCACCATGATTAACACTGAACTCGTGCAAGTGATGACACATTTCTCATTAATGTACAGTAAATCCAAATTTAAGTGTCAGACAGACACAGTGATGACAACGTGTGCTGGACTGAAGCAGGAAAGCATCTCAAACCTGCAGGACGGCGGCTACAGAAAGGCCCAACAGGCTCAAACCAGGAACCTCACTGCCGTGCAGCACGGTGCTCTCCACTGTCCATCGTGACGCTGCCAGAACATCTAAAAACAACTCAAGATGCTAGTAACAGCCCCTCAGCTACACCCTGGTCCATGACTTTCAATGGTGCAGCGGCCGTCCTCAGGTCTGGTGTCAGTGGCTCCCAGGATGACGGGCCACTGTTGGACAACACTCAGCAGATATGATACTGGGCTTCCCTCATGGACGCCTCCCATAACACTTCTGTCTGCCGCTCCCGTGTCCTCATCGTTATTGTCTCTCGGTATCACACATTATCTGCACTATTTGTTCTCTTATACACTGCAACAGCCTAATCTTAAGAGGAGGTGAAGTCAGTCCTTAAAGGCAACATTGTATTGTATTGTAAGTCATCTGTTTTACATAATTCAGCAGATGAACCCAAAAAAAAGCCCAATCGTGTTTGTTTTTTCAGGGTATTAAGAACATAAGTCCTGGTTTCATGTGTCATTTGTTCCTAATTGGGCGAGTTGATGTGAGTGGAGCTGGCTGCCTCCCTGGTCTGTAACATGTATTGTAAGTGAAGCCAGCGAGCCAGCAGGAGTCTGGTTGGTTACCATGATGTCATTAATTGCTACACCTGCTCCTCCATGCTGGGATGTGTCACAATAGAGCTGGCGCTGAAAAGGCCTGGAGCAGCATGCGGCCTGCAGCAGGTTTGACAACAACTACAGACGGAGTGACACATTTCCATTGAGAGTGTTAGGCTGGATTTAAAAAAGAAAAGGAACACCAAGGAAACGTATGAATCAGGAACTCCATCTGATCAATGGTTGTCGCCGTGAAGCGCAGACAGGGGAACGGTTTTACTCTCACTTCCTCCTGAAGCGTCATCAGTCGTCGACCTTCTGAGTGACCCTGCTGTGAGTTTCCTCCCGGCACTCTAGACCTTGTGACCTAAAATGAGTATCCTCGCATAAGGATGATTTGAAGTCTCCAACTGACGTCATGAGTGTTTTCGGACCACCGGAGGGACCCTGACTACCTGGAAGAAAAGCACACAGGAGAACAACAGGCTCCACAGAGAACCCCCCCCCCGGGATTCAAACCCACAACCTTTGCACTGCGAGTGCTCCCCTGGGATCTTTGTGTTGACATCACATTCTTTTATTTTGAATCTCCAAATACTTCAAACCGTGCCTAAAAAAATTTGATACAGACATTTTTGTTGCTGAAAAGTCCAGTTTCGTTGGCGTCATGATAGTGTTGAATTTCACAATGGTGTTGCGTAGTAATACAGTAGTTTCAGTTGTATTTTTTCGTTTTAAAAAGGTTCAGATTGAGGAGGTTGAGCGGTGAGATCTTCAGATGAAGCGAGTTTTTTTTCCATATCTGTTTGTTTTTGTTGTGGAAGTACACAGAGTTTACAGCCATTCAGCACCATGACCTTTATTTGTTTATTCGTCGCTTCATTGTGGTGTTAGCCATCGCGGCCCTGCAGTCAGCGAGCTCTGTAAACATCAGAAACAAAACCGGGGATTCGTTTCAACCGATACTCAAAAGTTACATAAGGGACGGTTGAAGCTTAAAGGTGCAGTATGTCATTTTTTAAATAAAAGGTTAAATTAGGAATATATGTGCAAAACAAACAAAAGAACACCCAGTGGTCACGATGCTATGTTATTGACTATGAGATGTGCTGCAGGTGGGGAATGAAAGAAACAAAGCTAACCTGTCTCAACCCAGATTCTCGTCCTTTCGTTGTCCAAATAGGGCGACGGCAGAACAATAGTAAACAGGTAAACAAGGCTCGATCCTTTGAAAGTTACAAACCAGAGGACAATGTGTCCAATGTCTGACAGGAACAACTGTGGACAGTAGACAAACCGTGTGCTCAGCAGTGAAGCCTCAGTGAGCTTCCTATGAACTGTTCTCTAACTTCCTCCTCCTCTCTGGGATCCCCCTCTTCTCAGACAGCACTGATCTTTACAGAGAATAACCACAGTTTGAGCGTTTAAAGCTCTTCTCCTCTGCTTGTTAGTGTTATTCTGGACACTGTGAAGTCATTTGCCCACAACACAACGTGTAAAGCAGCTCGCTCCCATTCTGGCTCACAGATTATGATCAAACTCTCCCTTCGCATCGCCCCCGGCCCTCTATTTTTTATTACAGGCCCCATCGGAGCGCAAGAACCGACGCGCCGGGCCGCGCGGTCACGTGACCTGTCACATCAAACGCCGTACAGTTATGCGCACACGCGCGTTCGAGCGCCCACTCCGCCGAGGAGTTGCTCGCGGGAGGGAAAAGCCCTGTAATCAAAGTCTCCACAGGATGGCAGTATGAGTCTGAGCGTGTGTGCGGGGAACGTGTGTGCGCGCGCGACGCGTCCACGCGTGTGCGTGGGGCCTGCGTGGGAGTTCCTCCTTTCGCCATTCCGGGGTGTTGCCAGCTGCGCGGCTCCGCACGCAGGGGGGCGTCCCGGATAGGCAGAGCCTGCACGCTTCTTACCACCACCACCACCCCTCTCCCACCCCCCGTCTCCCAAAGGCGTCTCTTCGGCCTCTCACCTCCAGAGTCTCCCCCTCTCCATCCTCCCCCCCAACCCCTCCTCTTCCTTGCTCCGCCGCCGCCACCACCAGCAGCAGCAGCAGCTCCGCCACATCAGCACCCCCACATCCCCCCTTTCGCCCGCTGCCCCCACCTCCTTTTTTTCTTTCTCTCTCTCTCTCTCTCTCTCTCTTGCTCTAAAAACAACAACAAAAACAACCAACAAATTTCGGGACCCAAGCATGCCGCGGCGGCAGCTCGGTGTCCGCCTCTCCTCCCCCAAAGTCACCGCAGGCGCAGCAGCAGCAGCGGCAGCAGCAGCAGCAGCAGCAGGCTTCCCCCGTCCGAGAGCGCACGGAGACTCCACCGAGTGATGCCACCACTGCAGCGGGGAAGGCACCCAGCGACCGCGCTTCTCGTCGACGCCTGCCGGAGGACCCGACGGCACTCTCTCGGCCCTTGACAGAAGAGAGAGACCCCCCCTCCCCTTCCCCTACTCCCTCTCCCCCCCCCCCTCCTCCCGCGGCTCTTGTTCCCGTCCCGTCTTCAGGATGTCCGACAGCAACGCAAGTCCCGCCGACCGGGTGATCAAATGTAGGCATGCCAAAAAAAATAATAATAATAACAGCCCTGCACGGCCACTGAGAGCTCCTGTGTGCCAATAATGCTGCTGTTTGGTTTCTTTCTGTTTGCATCGCCGTCGTCGCACCAGTGTCTCTTTCTTTCCTTCCTCCCTTTTCCGTTCACACTCCGTCCCTCACCTCCCCCTTTTATTTCCTCCATTAATCACAGCACCTTGAAATAAAAGGAAGCATCGGACTGGCGAGTCAGCATGCATGTGCCTCTGAACCTTTTCGGTGAGGGAGGTGGTGATGGATGGGGAAAGGAGGTGGGAGGTGGGGTGGGGGTGGGGGGGGGTATCCAGCGCGATACGCCATAATCAGGGTCTTCCCTCGTTATTCTATTAGAATTCACCCCCTCACCGAGGCATTACCCCATTTTCTGAGGGGGGGATGTCTCTCCCTCTATGTATAGCCGAAGCAATTGTGCGCCACCCTGTGCTGCATGAGCTCCATACGCGCTCCTCTCCTAGCGGTGGTTTCGTGTTACTGAATAATACCCTACAGAGACACACACAACCGTGAGAGAGTGATAGAGAGAGGGAAAAGCGGGGAGGGAGAGAGGGAGATGAGCATCTTGTTCCAATGAAACATCAAGCAGTGTGACGATGACAGCGAAAGGCAGACATAAAGGTAAATAAATGCCGCGCGTACGCCGCGATCGTCGGTGTTGTGGTGCTGCTGTGTGGATGTGGACGCCGTGGTGATGTTGCATGTATGCAAAGATGTAAGGAGAGGAGAGAGCGGGGAAGAGAAAGGGGGGGAGGGCAGGATGCTGAAAAAAGGGGGAGACTTGTCACTCGGAGACTCTCAAGGATTTCGGAGCTTTTTGTCGTGGTATTTATACGCGGCGTGCTCTGGCCGCACGTCACCGTGATGCCCGCTGTGTCGGATGCGCGGACCACATCCATATGCTGGCCTACATTCAGCGGTCCGCGTTTATTTTTAGTCAAAATCCCGAGCCCAAGTCCGTGTAATCGATGGCTTCCGATGGGAGGCAGGCTGGCAACTTTGCCAGGCCGAGCGCGCACCTTGGCGCCCGGCGGCTCGCCCGGGGAACCGAACGGGCCTGATGTGGGGGGGAACTCACCCTGATGCTGGCTGATGTGACGTTTAGAAAGCACGAGTGAACGCGGCGGCTCTACGAGTCGCTATAGGTCTCTTTTGTGCTCCTCGCAGCGAGGCCTGAATGTCACTGGGTGATTCTGCTTCCCCCTCTCTGCGCGCGTAACGCTTCTCCCACGTCTCCGTAAAGGTCTCCCTGGCTTCCCCCCGCTCCCGTTCTCCCCCTGTGTCAAAGGAAGAGACAAAATGGAGAGGAGGGATGCTCGGGCTCGCGTCTACCCGAGACTCTCGAGCCCGGCTCAGGGGGTGGAGGGGGGATGATGCATACCACTCCGATGGTGTTACATTGCATCATTGGATTATGGAATATTTAATGTGTTTAGAGCGTCTGTTTCTGCTTGACGCGTGGGCGGCTCGGAGTGTGGGTGGGTTGGTGGGCGGGTGGGAGGGAGGGAGGGAGGCGGTGAGGAGGGGCTCTCCGGCTGCAGGGTTGTGATCCGCGGAGCTCGCGCAGATTGTCGTGCTTCGTCGGGTCACAACAAGGCGGGCAAGGCAGCGGGCGCGAGGCGAGCGGCGGCGCTTCCACGCAAGCGGGATGTCACATGCGACGACGGCTGTGCGTCCCGCATGCCTGACTGTCCTCTCCCACCGGCTCACCCCCCACCCCCCCTTAATAAACTCACAAGGTCTCTCTGCCGGAAGAAGCGGAGCTGACAGTTGGATGCGTCGCTCGGGCATGCCCCGGTATTCCGTGCGTGCGTCGTGCCGGGGAAAAAAAAAGGGGTGGGGTGCGCCGGGGGGCGTGTGGAGGCAGGAGGGGCAAGATGGTTAGATGGCGGTGAGGGGGTGGGGGGGGGTTTCTTGCAGTTTTTGCACGTAGGACCTCGGGACTTCATGTGCATATGCCTAGATGGCTGCGTGCAGTAGTGCAGGGGCGGTGCGAAGGGAAATGTGGATCCTCTTACTGCAACTGTATTTGCCCCCCCCCCTCAGCGAACCCCTTCCATCATCTTTACCCCTCAATATGGAGCTCCTCGCTGCTTTACACGCATGTGTGTGTTTTCTCTCCATCTGTGTTTACACGTGTGTGCGCCATAGTGTTGCTGGGTCACCGCAGGAACACACTTAGCGACCTATATCGTCATGCATCATCCATCACACGCGTACACACACATGCGTTTGCCTCCCTCACTATAGAACACTGCAAATCATCAATCAGGTGAGAATGAGTTCATGTGAATGAAGCTGCCCGGGGATGGACATGGGAAGAAGGGGGGGGGGCATCAGTCAAAGAGGGGGCATCAGAAGGAGCAGTGGTGGGTGGACTTCCACCCCCCCCCCCCCCCCACCCATCCTCCCGCTAGGTTATAGATTTCAGCAGATAAAAGGTGAGCAGGGATGGAGCCAAAAGGACACGGCATACTGAGAGGAACGGACAAAGAGGCAGAGAGTGTGGGGGCGAGGTGAGGGAGAGAGGGAAGGAGAGAATGTGACAAGGCCATGGAGGAGGTGAAGTAGCTGGGGAGAGGAGAGAGAGAGACAGAGAGAGAGAGAGGGAGAGGGAGAGGGAGAGAGGGGGAGGCACAGAGAGAAAGTGAGGCAGAGGCAGAAAAGGAAGCCCAGGAGAAGTAGTATTACACACTGCTGAGTGGCACACCAGTATATTCTGAGCGGCGCAAAAGATTCCTCACGTTTCCGATCACTTCTTTCCACTGTAAACCCTTTCCTGTGAAAAGAAACAACCAGGCCTCGCGAGGCAAAAGTTCAAGACGTGAGAGCTCAGCTCAATAACTGCGAAATGTCAGAGAGGACTGTCTTTGAACTCGCACATAATTCAGACAAGAGGGAGGCAGAATGAATTTGTTATCTCGTATTGCGAGACAGTGGAGAACCCAGAAAAAGGACCGACTGAGTGTTCGGTGCCTCTTCACGGGTATCAAAGCACTATTAGTCAGTAGCGAACAAGCTCGCTGCAACATAACAACTTTTTATCTCAAAATGAACCATCACATTAGTCCCACTGGCAAATGCGCGTCCATTATTGTGCAGATGCAGATGGCGCCAGATGATGGGGAGGCTTTCAAAATTCACTGGCTTGAACAGCGGCAGGGCAGCACGGTGGGGTCGTGGTTGGCGCAGGACGTGGGTTTGGGCTCAAATGAGAGGTGGGGGGGGGGGGAGGGGGGCTTCTGCTGTGCATGGAGGGGTCTTCCCCGGCTTCCTCTCTTTTCCATCAAAACGTTAATCTGTTCTTGGCCCATATGTCGCTCTGTGGCGTGAATGTGACCAGTCAGCTGACTCTGCAGGTCTTCAGGGAAACAAATGAGCATCAATGCAGCACCCAGCTGTGCAGGAAGCCTTCAATGGCAAAAATAAACATCAGCTTCGAGAAAGATGTTATATATTATAGCTATAGATGCAGCAGTCTGCCTGCAGTTGCCCTCGCAGCAACGATGTGGCTCCAAGAAAAGACAGTCCAGTCATGTGATACCTGGAATAGTTTCCAAGCATGAAAAGTGATGCATCATGTTGGATGCCCGGCTTCTGCTTTATAGACCCATTTATGGCAGCAGCACATGTGTAATGGGGCCCATTAGCCTGATGACTCATTTTTGTGATGTTGGATGTGTCAGCTGTGGTCCTGTTGCTGTGTGTGTGAGCGTGTGTGAGTGTGTGCTTTCTCAGGGGAAACCTGCTGATGCGAGTGCTTGATTGTTGTGACAGAGGTGTGTTGTGTTTGTTAGCACAGGGGGGGCCCGAGCTGCCGAGCCACGGCAGAGTTAGCAGCTTTAAAGCTAACGCTCCGGTTGTGGCTCTGGGTTTTTCAGCGCTAACACGCTGCTCTTCACGTCAGCTTATGCTAGATAAAGCACGCGATGGCTTTATTGTCTTCATTGGTGGGATTTGGACGGTACGGTGGGACAGTGGGGAGCGTGTCTCCCTCCCAAACACAGGGTTGCTGGTCTGAATCCGGTGGCTATTGGCGTCATTCTGTGTGGTATTTTTCTGTTACCCTCATGCCTGTGTTGCTTTTTGGATTTGAATTTATGCCACAGCCAGAGGAAACGCATGTTCACTCAGTTCATTCAGTGAATCTAAGTGGCTCATAGTTCTGAGTAAAAGTGCATTGAAAAAGTCATAAAATTGGTTTTACGAACTGTGAAACTGTCTAATATCTGACATTTATTCCACAATATCTAAAATATTTCTATTCAGTATCACTCTCGACCCCATCAGAATATATTAAAATGTGATATTTTGACTTGATTCCCTTTCCTCGAATTCAAAAAAATACTTGCAAACCACGAGATAGCTTCTTGGACATTATGTCGAGATTATATATCAAAGAACTGACAAAACAATTAACTTGTCTATGATGCTTTATAGTTATCTTCAAATGTGCTTGTATGTGCTAATTTTCGATGTTCTCTCTGACATTTATTGCACAACTCAGACTCTACACTGTTTCAACGGGCTCCAACCTTCAGTGACTGCATTGAGAATAGATGGATGATGGGATTCATTTCATTTCCTTTCAACAGATTCAGAAAGTAAAGAGAGATAACCAGTAAATGACTCCGGTAGTACATTTGTTTTGGGCTGCATCTGCCAGTCTCAGTGTGCTTGGCTCTGTGAGTCACAGTCACCTATTCACACGCTGAAGAGGACAGCTGCCACGCATGTGTCGCACACCGTCTATCGCAGGCAACTTTGGGCTCAGTGTTTTCTCTCAAGGACATTTCGACTAAAGAGAGGGTGAGAGAAGGGAACTGCCAACCTTTGAGCAGGGGGCAGTGGTGGTGGTGGTGGTGTGTGTGTGTGTGGGGGGGGGGGTACCTGCTCTACCAGCTGAGCCACATTACCAGAGAGTCCAGCTGATGAACACGACAGTTTTGGTCCTTTTGAGGAGTCTGGTGAGGAAAACAGGCAGCGAACTCTCGACCTCTCTTACCAGGAACTTTTCCGTCGCGGCGCTGATATTTCATCTGGTCGAGCACCGCGATGTGACGAATGTCATTAACCGCGACTTTGGTCGACTCAGATGTCAGGGTCCCTGTGATTAATGTCCACCTAACTACAATACGGCTATTATTACTGCAATTAGTTACAGCGCTCCCTTTCATGACAAGTCAAGCCACACAAACGGAGAACGGCTTGTTAAATGATGACAGCAGGGTTCAATCTAAAGCTCTGTGGCGCTGCGGAAAGAAAGGAAACAGCTGCTTGATGAAGACCGACTTCAGAGTGCCACTGACATACATCTACAAACTCGAGGAAGTGCTGCTCCACCTGCTCCACTCACGTCTTTTTCTCCATTTGTTAGCAGAGTTTGAAGCTAACAACTCAGGCTGTTACGTGTGCTACTTTTACAATCGTGTCAGTCATCCTGTATCTAGCTTTGTGTGCTGTACGTGGGCTTTTACACCGCACAGCAGAGCTACACATGGGATTGTTCTGCTGCCAAATGCTGTGCCATTTATTAGGCAAGGTGCCAATGTGCTGAACTCCTTGATAATGTACCGAAAGAACAGAAAAACTGCTTGATGAGCTGAGAGGCGGACTCTCATGCTGTTCCACCCTCAAACAGCCTGCTCGCGCTTTAGGGGTTTTTGTGGTGAAATCAAAAGGCCGGGCTCCCCTGGAATCACATTGCAAAGTGCAAAGGTGATCCACTGTATATCCTTTGATAGCTCTGACCTTCTGCACCAATCAATACGTGAGAGAGGAGAGTTTGCCCAAGCTGAGTGGGGCCGTATCCAGTATGCACACATGCATGCATTCAGGCACCGCGTGCACGTTTGCACACACACACACACACACACACACACACACACACACACACACACACACACACACACACACACACACAC
>JAUESF010000047.1:1048147-1058237 GCA_032274765.1 Malacoctenus tetranemus
CAGTGAGAAAAAGAAAAGAAAAGTAAAAAGAAGTTCCACATTAAGAAACACATCAGTCCTAAACCAAACCTAGACGCTTCTGCTGTGCTGATCACTGTGCTACTGTGACAAAACTGACTTACAGGAATAAATCTAAACCGTTTTTCAGGCTTTCAAATCTGATTTCACCACCTTAGAAATAAATCCAGTGTTTTCCTAACCTGCAAATTTCACCGTTATAAAGAGACAACAAGCTGAGATGTTAAGAGACACCATTCAAACACACGGTGATGCTACATCCCAGAAGTGTCTTCAAACGATGCTGAACCACAGGCACGCTTCATTTGATTAGGTGTCAATTACTTATAAGCACGAGAGGAGAATAGCTACAACATAGAGCTAATAACTACTCTTCCTACTGGAAGTCCTGGGTGCCTACTCGGTCTGGTAAACTTCTGGTTTCACGTCATGTTTAGTCTCCGGGTCGCTTGTCAGTAGCTTTTGTTTTGACTGGAAGTCTCTGTTTTGGTCCACAGGAACAACATTTGATAGCGCTACCTTGTCACAACTGTGATACACATGCAGTTTACAGTGTGGTGATGAAGTTAATGACAAATGACAGATGAAGCACAGCCCGGTTCTTTCATTAACCTAACGGTTTCATTATTTACCACCGTTAGCGCGCCTGTTAGCCACCGGTAACTGATATTAGCTCGCAACCAGCTTTGGATAAGCTTCTAGTCATATTACAGGCAAAAAAAACCTTTCCTCCGCAGGTATCTGAAGACTAATTATTGTAGATTAGGCAAGTAAACTGGTTCCAACTAGAAAACTATACAAAACACAACACACATTCAGAAAATCAATAAATAGCCGAGTTAGCTTAGCGGCGTTAGGTTGGGGGGGAAACATTCATGGGACACACTCGGTTCACATAGTATAACGTTTGAATAAACACCTTCTAGAGAAAAGAAAAAACAACATAAACTGCACGGCGTTTGACCTTTTTACTGGCAAGATTTTGTTCTAAAGTTCATGAGAATGGTAAAGAAATAAATCCAAAACAACACTCACTGCCGACACCGCTCGCCATCGCCACAAGGCCGTGGGATATATTTCCGCCGGACAGATTTCAGCGTTGCACACACGGCACACTGAGCCATGGATGTCGCGCTGAACCGAGCGAGCGGAACTAAAAAAAACAAACATTACAACAATAATGTTTAGAATAATGAAAACATTCTAGTTAATAATTTTAGTAGGTATTCAAAAAATACAATATGTGCCACTTTGTATGACAAAAATATTCATGGAAAGTCAGATCTTGTGACGTCAGCTCATTTTTTGTCACATTGACTTAAACGTGAAAATTGAGTATATTTTCATGATTTACTTTGCTCAAATATCCACTTCGTTTGTTTGTACAAACATTGTAGCAGTTACTGAAAACAGAAAACAAAACATCCTGTGGTTTTTTGATGTTTTCCTCCTTTTATCAATGTTTCTAGTTGATTCATAGCTTGTTTAATTCACCTTTACTTTTAACGACTGAAATAACGACAAACTACATTAATGCCTGTTGAGATCTGCCGCCGCCCTCAGTCGGAAGAAGTCATGTAGAAGACAGATGAGTCAGCTTGTTGTCAGCGAGCATCACTGCTCCTATACAGGCTTCCTTTATTAACTGTCATGAAATGATTGATAGTTTGTAGGTCAACGCTCATAGAAAGGATGGATCCATGCAAGCTAAGACACAGTTTGAGTTTATTTGTACTTGACAAAATTGGAGTAGCAAGAGGTCAATAGGTATGTATCCGTTCGTGTGAATTTGTGTATTTGCATGATGCGATTGTGAGCCTGTATCATTCTCCCATAATGGACTGGTGACCTGTCCAGGGTCTACCTGGGCCACGCTGCACGAAGAAAGCCCCGCCCCCTGCTGTGATGCAAGACTTAGGTTCATGAACGAAATGTTGTGCACAGTGTGACATCTGACAGGAAGAAAACATCCACACCCAGTTAAATATTGGCCGTCTTTATTTCAACAAGACTAAGACATGTTTAATATACATTTTCTCTTACAATTTAACATCTATCTCATCTTGTCTTTTCATAACATTTAGGAGATACTCTGACATGTAAAAATCTGGTGTACTGTTAAGGCCTCTTTTAGAGACATCTAAAAACGGCTGCTCTGTTTTATTTACACATTTTTTTCATCATTCTTTTCAGTCGCTCACTCGCTCGCCGTGTCCTCTGACAGCGAGTGCTCTCTGTCCTCGTGGGCCGACAGCAGACGGAGAGGCTTCGGCGCCTCCCCGGCTCCACTTTCAAGTCACCGCACTGAAGTTGCTTGGGGGAGGGGGGGGAGGGGGGCGGGTTTGGACAAACAACATCCAGCAGCTGGACCAAGGCCTCCTCCCTCCCACCCCCCCACCCTCCACCCATAAATGAGAGATAAAAACTGCTGCTGCCCTGGCCCGCAAGCACAGACATTTACCACCATCACCCATGACATTTCCTCTGACTCTCTGGGTCTCCTTGCGCTCCACACAGTGGCGTCCTTCCACGCGACACAGACACGTGCATAGAGCCCTTGTGGAGATGTCGGTCGATCACAAACACAGGAGGGTTGGTGTCTGCAGGAGTCGTGCCTGATCGAGCTGCTCCAAGCACGGCGTCATGATTAAAAACACATAAAAGCGGCCGGGTTGTTTAATACGGGTTGCATAGATGTTCAGTCAAATCCTTCAAAGTCAGACTCTTATTTGAACCCTCCTGTCAAAGTCTGATTGATGAGAGCGTTACTCTTCTTTTGATGTGGGGGGGAATGTCATGTCAGCTTTACAATCAACCTGTCAATTTAAAAGCCAAACAGAAAGCAAAGGGATTGTGTCTACAGCTTCTTGAACTACATCTAATTGTTTTTGTGGTTTTTGTTTCCTCTTCAATTTTTACAGAATCAACATCTAAAGCCCCAAAAAAAGATCCAATCAATAAATTACTCTGAGAAGTTACATTTTTTTTCCCCACCGACACTGCGTATCAGACCCTCCTGGGTAGCACGTTTTGGACGATCTTCCAGTACTCGAGGCATGTTTGCAGCGACGTGACACACATGCATTAGTTACTGTACAAAAAGCCACACGAGGCAGCAAAGGCTTCCAGATGAAGCGGCCGCGTAATGTAACTTCCAGACCTGATTATCAAACCAGAAGACTCCCACAAATCTCTCTCATTGTGCTTGTCAGACGGTAACACACTCGGGCAGCCTGAGCAGATAGATCAAACATCCACATTCTCTTTTCTCTCTCTCTCTTTGCCTCAGAACATGCGAACCGTGTACCAAAGATAAAAACAAACAAACGAACATCAGGCACCTTAAACTGCATTTGTTTTGGCAATATTTGTGACAAGGTTTTCCCCCCTGGGGTTGAAATGGTGAGGATGAGCAGAGGTCGATCAAATGGTTCAGGATGAGTCCGCTCATACTGACACGGGCCGTCAAAGAGGTACGAGTGTGTGTTGGGGGGGAAATGGGGTGGGGCAGTAAAAAAAACAACAAAAAGCTGTGCACACTGACCAAAAGTGCCCCCATTTCCTGTGAACACCGTCTTCTTCCACCACCTAAAACTAACAGTACAATCCACTGTAGTACCTAATATATATCTTCATACCAAAAATAGCTAAAATTACAACATCTCCTCATCAAACCCTGTATTAAAATAATCTTTTCTTGATTTTCTTTGATCAGAACACTGACTTCTGTTCTTAAAACATACATGTCGCCACCTTTTCCTTTTTGCGAGTGGGACCGTGTCGAGTCGGATCTTCTGTGCAGAGCCGAGCTCACAGTACCAAAAAAAATAAAAAAAATTAAAAAAAATAAAGAAGAGAGGGGCTTTCAGCACTCGTCAGGTTTTGCCTTCTTCAGGGACGACGACGAGGGACGGACCCCCCGGCCGCACATCTGTCAGACGCGGTTCCACCCCACACCACCAGGTTGCATTGAAATGAGAGTGCGTGTGAGGCAAGACCTGACTATGGAACTGCTTAAGCGGAGGACATTAAATTAAAACATTAATGAGGAGGAACATCACAAGTTAGGGTGAGATAATGTACAGAGTGGACATACAGTAATGTTGCATGTGTGTGTGTCTGTGTGTGTGTGTGGGGGGGTGTTGTGAGACTATTCTAAAGACTCCACCTCTGGGGGGTCGAACAAATATACCTGTGCTGTGACTCCCTCTGCCTCCATGAAATCCAACTAAAGCTGCTCCCACACCAGCGTCCATGGCTGGCTGGTGTTTCTACACACACATACTCACAGAGCAGCCGTCTGTCAGGAGCAGCGGCGCGGGGCCAACAGGTAAACGCTCCTCACAGCACAGTGTGATTGATTCAGTCGATGGGAAGACGGAACATCTTCAGTAATAAGAAGGTAGGTCCCAATACAGGCACTGGGTGTTCAACCAGACTTCTCTCTAAATATTGACCTCTCTGTTGGCAAGCACTAAAGAAGGCACACAATGGACGATGACATTAAATTGCCAAAAATCAGACAATTCCATCACATTTGTGATGCTGAACCACAAGGTGGCTCCAACAGAGCCAGGTTTATCTGTGAGGGGAGGGGGGGCAAGGGTGGATTTCTCTGAGGGATTTATATTGCTGTACACTGATGTCCTTAAAACATACAAATAGTTAATAGCGAAGTTACTGTAATATTAAGAAGAGTCCCCCGCCCCCCAATGGTGGACAGTCTGAGGTCCTGAAGGCAGTCTTTTTCTTTTTAAAGTCTCTCTGACAGTTTTTTCCCCCCTTTCCGCTCTCGTTACTCTCGGTCTTTTCTTTTCCTCTCTTTTCCTCTTTCTCGAGCCCAAGACAGTTTTATCTCCAGTGGGCAGCGAGCAGAGCCAGAGCCAGCCCGCAGAGCGCCAGCGCCATGCTTCCCCGGGAGGCCATCCCGTCCGACGTGTTACTTTGCACCAGGTTGACTCGGGGTTTGTCGGGGTTGGGCGGGGTGGAGAAGTAGATGTCCTGGTCGGTGTCGCAGGACGGGGAGTCGCAGCCGCTGCCGCTCTCCTCACCTCCACTGCCGCCGTCGTCGTCCTCCTCTGGAAGGAGCAAAACGGGGGGCGTTAAGGTTAGGGTGCGTCCCAGTGAAGGAGTGGTGGAAGGAGCAACTGTGTGTGGCGGATCTCACCAGTATCCACAGAGATGTCGGTGCCGCTGTACGCAGCTTTGAGCCAGCTCGTCATCTCCTTCAGAACCGCGATCTGACTGCGGATCACTCGATCTGGTTTCGTTATGTCCACGTCCACATCAGGGTTCGACACCTGATTGGCCAGCCCGTTGCCGATGACGACCGATTCGTATCTGTCGATACCCACAGTCAGAATAAATTCAATTATGGGACTTATTTAATGATGACTATCAGAAAGAGAGAAGGTGTGCCCTGCGTTTCTTACCGGCTCTTCGCGGTGCCGTTCCAGCACTCGTCGCCAGGTTCGATCCTCTCGCCGGTGCACACGGTGTCTGGCAGCGTGGACCAGAACTTCTTGGCATGTTTCAGCTTTTTCTTCACATCAATCGTCTGTTAAATCACACACAGTGAAGAAATCAGTGAAATCATACTTCAAAAAACAAGATGACAACATGCTACAAACTGTGATTGGCTGTAAATGACTTCTTTCAGTGTCTACGAGCCTCAAGCCCGTCGTGCTTTTTCTCCTTACCAATCGATCCAAACTGGTTCCAGCTGCAGTTGTCGGTCTTGTGTCGGGATTGTACGGGCGGAAGCGGCCGGGGAAGCTCGTGTCTTTTACCGAGCGCGCCGAACGGAAGGCCTTGCTCGGCGCCGGGTTCCCACATCCTTGGAAAACCTGAACGAGAAAACACACACACGGTGTGAATGTGAGTCTTAGTTTAATTTACGTCCCACAATCATTCAAATGGCCGGAGGGATACTGACTTTTTGGGACACTTGCATACTGTTCTCCTGCATGTTCATGATGGCCTCGGAAATCTTCACGTCGATGGGTTCTACGACCGACTCAAAATTGAAGGGGCCTTCGAGCCTGTCGGCAAGACCCAGCATGGCATCTGAAAACCAGCACAGTGATAGTTTAACACACAATCAACCAGAAACAAAAGAACAGAAAATACCTTTACGATGTATTGTACAAATGCTAAAAATGTGGGGGAGGATAAATTTAAAAATGACAACAAAAATGTACATCATCACACCAAGCCAATAGTATAAAACTGATAGTTTTAAAATCTAATTCCTCTGTTTAACAAAGCGAGGGTTCACTGTATACATTTTATTTGCCAGTAGGCTTTAATACACTGATTTTACACAAAGCTACCACTAGGGGGAGGTAAACGCACAGGAGATGGTTGCTGTTAACCAGTGAGGAGTCCTCACATCACTGCAAACCTGCAGGGCAGCAGAAAGCTGCGGTGTCAGCAGGCAGCCACACACGCATGTCATGCAGACACAGACGTCACCAAACATGTTTTTGCCACCGTCTGACACGCAGGATAAATTTGATACGCACAGTGAAGAATAGTGAATATGTGCACCGCCCCGAATGTAATGAAACTGATCTCAGTCTGTGTTTACACAACACAAGAGCTGCATTCATTCTGAAGGCCGCAACACGTCCAACTTGTACCAGCCCTCCTTCTCCCTTTACCTCTCAAGGCGCTGAAGAATGGGGAGCATGTTTGTACATGACTTTGAACAATTAACACTGCTTGATTGTGAGAGTCCGTATGCCTCATTTCAAAAAAAGATTCAGGGCCACCACATCACACTGGTTTTATGTCCTTGAACAGGGAGAATGGTGCAAATAGGAGTGAATCTGAGGCACTAAAACTAACAATTTTCTGCAGTAAACTGTGTGATGATAACCTCAGAAGCGAGAGGCTGCGTAAATACACTCTGTTGCCAAATGAATCATTTTCATGTTGTGACTGAAAAAGAAACCTAATCGTGGTTAGGTTAGTTTTATTAAAGGTTTCAGTGAGCGTCCTTGTGTACTCACCGAGGAAGTTGTTCCACTCTGTGTCCAGGTCGGCCTGGTTGGCCAAACACCCCCGCATCACATTCAGACAGTAATTCTGGCATGGCTTCAGGGCCACTTGGCCTGAGCAGTAGGGACAGTACAACATCTTCATGGCCGCTCGCACACAGCTGGGAGACGCGCTGACCTGCAGGGGGGGAGGAGGAGGAGGAGGGTCAGCGAACAGACTGTTTTCACTCCACCGCAGCTGAATATCTCCACTCATCCAGCACCAGTGTGGACACATGTTCACGCTTTGCGAAAGCACTGCCATTAATTTTATGGGCCCACTCCACAAAGCTGCATAATCATCGATGAATCACACACTGCAGTGGAAAAACATGACATACCAGAGTGGTCAGAATGGTTCTTATTATCAGCAACAGTGTAATGAGAGCACGGCCAGTTTTTCCAAGAAAGATAAGGAGTCGGAGACAAAGAAGAAATGGATGGCTGGCACTTTAACCTCTGGTGACTTCAGTGGTTTGGAGGCTGCCTGACTGTAGCATTCCCTGAGACGAGTTTCTGATACTTTGAAAATCCTACTTTGATTGAATTTGGCCTTTGTTCACATGACAATAATGTGTTCCACGCTAAATCTTGTCTGTGAATGTTCTTGGGAAGAGCTAGGATTTGGGTGCAAAACTCTTCTCTGTTTCCTGGTAGTGTGTGAATGTACTGTTCGAGACAGAAGGTCAGAAAAATGGAGAGTGGGAGTTACCGTTGACACTTTATTGACCACCTCCGGCATGAGACCCAGGCCACGAACGAAGGTGCGCGCGGCGATGAAGGCTCGGCTCAGGTGGATGCGGAGCTTGCGCGGCACGTCGCCGAACGGCTGCAGCTGCTCGGTGTGCCGGCTGACGCACTCCATGTAGGCGTCGCTGAACTCGTACTGCACGTTGACCAGCCGGAACATCCTCTCCAGCAGCTCGGCCCAGAAGTCCGACAGCATGGAGTCCAGGTTGACGGCGGAGCTGCCCGAGTTGTAGTAGCGCGTCAGCGACTCGAAGAAGTTCTTGAAGAGCTCGGCGTTCTGCACGTACATCATCCCGTACGTCCGCACGAACATGCTGTGCAGCGAGCTCTCTGCTTTCTTCAAGAGCTCACGGAAAAACTCTGCGGACAGAAGAAAGAGAGGAGCGGTTTGCTGTGATGACCGAACCTCCAGGTTGCCAAAGAAACAGAGGAAACAATTTGACATTGTTAACATTACAGCGTGTGTCTACAGGGAGGGATTTGTTTTTAAAAGATGTCATGAAGGAAATTGAATTCGGAGTGAACGATAACATATTGCTGGTAACATTTACAGAGGCTGAGAGCTGATTTTATCAATCTTCAGCCCAATATCTCCCCAATTGCATTTGTGTTGTTTGGGAGGAGCAGACTTTGCGGGTATGCCGTTCCACTGCGTCAGACGGCACACAAACACACTGTGAGGTTCGAGTCTTTGAAGTGCATCGACTTAAACGTGACCGTGCTGGATGTAAACAACTGACGCTCTGCTGCTGGGAAACTTTCAGAAAGAAGTAAAGTATGATCTCACTGCCAGAGAGCTGCAGCATACGACATCTTAAGATACCAATGCAGAGATCCATACACCCACATTTCCAACAACATGTTCAAGATCTCAGCAATGACAGTGTGTTTGTAAACGATTCTACTTTTTATTCGGAGCCTGCTCATAAATGTCCACATGGTGTATACGAGCTAAGATCACAGATCTGGGATGAAAAAACAATCTCAGAGGAAGCTGTAGTGACTCAGAGTACAGCGATGATCAAAGGGGGAGAATTGGACTTCAGATTTGTCCACAGGCAGCACGAGAAAAAGCCCCAAATGATACGAAAGAGGCCAAAGTGGGATGAAGCAAGTGAAAGTTGTCTATCAACAAAGTGGATTGTTTGGGACTATGAGGGGCTGCTCTGCACGTCATGAGGGGCTGTGGCCCTTTGGGTCAGCGTGCGAGATATCAGAGCTCATGGCTGTTTCAACAAGCCTGGAATTAATTCTTATGAATCTTGCTTTCAGCCTAAGCCTCCATTTGAAAATGTGCCTAACGGTATTCCACTTGTCCTGCTCCCGCGTCCCGACTGTCTGAGTGACCAGCTAAGAGCCGGCTTAGTCAAAAAAAAAACCCTCAGTGAAAGGCGAAGGAATGCAGTTTAGGAGACCGTTGGAAATGTGGGAAGAGAGGAGAGGAGCAGGAGGAGGAGAGGAGGAGGGGTGGGTGAAAGGTGGGCCTGGAGCATCTCTGTCATGCTGGACGAGCGTCGCTGCTCCTCGTCTTGGTGGACTCTCCATTCAGCGGGGACGTCTCTCCACATCAATCTGCTTCAGACTGACCACCATCAATGGCATTTTTCTGTTGTCACATTCCATTCGCTCTCCTTTTCTGGCCAGCTTCTCTTGGACTTTCCTTCAGAGGCATTTTCAATAGGATTACTGAATAATGCGACCCCCTCTCACCCCCCTTCCCCTCATCTCCCGTATATGGACCTGTACCCCCTGTCCAGCCTTGCATCTCCCTCCCTCCCTCCCTCCGCTGCTTTCACTTCATCAGTTCCTTCAGAGAGCTCTCTTCACTAGAGACAGGGAACAATGACCTACTTCATCCTGAGGAATGTCCATCACCCCCCTCCACCCCAACTTAACCCACCACCAATAATCCAGGCCCCCCTCTCCCACGGACACCCCCCTTCTACTTTCTTAATCTGAACAAAATGAGAATTCCTCAGAGTCTCGGAAAAATGTTTCACCTTCAGTCCCTTGTGTGTGTGTGTGTGTGTGTGTGTGTGTGTGTGTGTGTGTGTGTGTGTGTGTGTGTGTGTGCGCGCGCACACACACACACAATCTTTGGTTAATGTCGAGTTGAACGAATGTTGTATCTATCATAGCTTGGGCCGGAATGATTTGCTTCTTTCACAATTCAATTTATTCACTAGACTTGGGTGCTGATTCAATTCAGTTTTAAGGAATGAAACGACCATTTTGTTCCTCAAACTCGCTCCTTAGTTTACCTTCCTACGAATTGGGACAGC
>JAUESF010000047.1:1065215-1077186 GCA_032274765.1 Malacoctenus tetranemus
ACACACACACACACACACACACACACACACACACACACACACACACACACACACACACACACACACACACTGAGGCTGAACTTTTAGGTGAAACAGCCGTCCAGTCTCTCTCCTCGAGCAGGGCCCCCTGCCTGCCCACAGCACAGGCGCACAATCAAAAGGGCTACATATCCATGTGGAAAATAGCCCTAGTTACCAAAGTACACAAATAAAAGTGAGATGGTCAATATTTCACAGGAATGTCTGCACAAATGTCACATTGTTAGCTCAAAGGATTAGGTCTCCCGAAACTGAAGATTCTTTGCTAATGCATACTTTGTGAAAACATTTTGGCAGCCAATTTCTCAAGCCGCCGGGAGAAAAATGGCACGGCTGGAACAAAAAGAGGGCCAACAGTGAGTGAGAACAGTTGGATCTTATAAAATTCAACCTCGCACAGATATGTTGCAGCCGCCTCGTCTTTTCGGAAGAGACGTTGTGCGTTGTTGCATCAGCCGTCTTTGTAAGCATCGCTGACGTGAACAGTCTCAGTGGGACTGGGGCACCTTTGAGGGTCCATCCACTTTAAGATGCAATGAGTGACAGAGCATTGTTCAAAGAGTCACTTAGAAGAGGAAAACTGCCATTTATGGTGGGCAAAACAAGAGTGCGACATCTTGTAAACAAACATGTGACTGTGTGTCACAGCATTCACTGGCTCTGTGCTGCTGCTCTGCCTCCCCTTTGAGGGGAGACCACCATCCCCTTAAATGGCTCATAAAATAAGTCACTTCCCTTTGACATTGTCCTGCCTCTCAAACTCTGTTCTCAGAGGAAGGAACGGTGGGGGAGGTGAAAACGCCTCGCAGACAAAAACCAGATTAGACACCTCACCACCCCCTCCGCCTGCCATCATGTGCCCCTGAACCAGACGGACCTCAAAGCCCCCCCCCCGCTCCCCCTCTTCCCACCCACCTCAGCCTCGCCACCACCCTGCAGGCTTAACCAGCGAGGTCAGGGGTTAACAGCAACTCCTCTGAGAGAGGTCCTGTCCTCTGACCCCCCCCTCCCCGTCCGCCGGCCAGCACATCCACCACACACAGTAACTCACAGCCTGAAGCCCCCAATCGATCCAATAATAACACGCACGCACACAGAAAATAACCCATGCATGCTGGCAATTAAGAGCCATAAAAGTCGCAGACACATGCAGAAAATATAAATAGGAAACCTGAACAGCTATACACTCGAGTCATAAAAAGTCCCTCGAGGATTATTTCTGTGCCCTTCTCAACTCCGGGGAAGGCCAGAGCTGCTGTAAGCGCTGTAAACAAGGCCACGAGGTAACACACGTCACCAACCGTTTGCCGTCATCTGTCACTGCACGGAGCCTGGACGCCCGTGAGAAAACCAGACGCACCGAGCTCAACATCTGTGAAGAATCCAATGAGGATTGTTGATTTAATCCGAGGTTATCTGCAGGTTATTGTCGCGGGTGGAAAGCGAAACAACTTTATTAAGAAGACGCAAAAATAAGCAAGCATAATTGTACTTGCTGTGATTTATCTCTGAACGTTCCACACGAGACAAAGCAGCGACTCATTCTACTCGAGTCTGTGAAACAGTGCTCATGAATATAAAGGTGGACTATTAATTGGCGCATTATGCTCCCTGCTGAAACATGTAAAGAGGAGAGTGCTGCCAGTCTGCGGAGCATTACTCACACAGACTGTTGTAAATTTGCGCGCCCTGCAGCCATAACATTCTCCTCCAGCTCCTCACCTCTGTCTAGGGTATAATTATCCTGGAGGGGGGGCTGGTTAGGGGGTTGGTGCCATTTGTTGGCTAACTTTCTTTTCTGCTCCACTTCCTGTCATGCAGGCCGGACCAGAGGTGGAAGATTCGACGCCGCTGTTAAGCGAAGACCCGACGCCTCGCTCGCTTGCATCTCTTATGGGCATAATAAATTGTACTGTAAATAAAAGCGGTTTTGAAGGCGGGTGTGAGCAAAGGGGGCACGAGGTGAAGCCACGACTTGAAAGAAGAGATGAAAAGCTGAAAATTTTTCATTTCCATCCAGCTGCTTTTTCTTTCCCCTTCTTGAATTCCTTCCTGTTACAGCATGTTGTCAAATCGACCTCGTCTCTGTCTCTGTCTTTTCATTTGAAAACCATAATAGTTATGGTGTTTGAAATTCCTCTCACATACCATCCAATAAAAAATCCCTCTATTCCATTAAAAATGCAACCAAATGTTCTGATAACTCAATTGAAAACGTAGAAAACACAAGTCATTTGAAAGGGAGCATCCAGAGAATACTTCTTTTGGAGCTGGTTTTGGACATAAACAGTTTTGTTTGAATGCTGAACGTGTCATCCGTAAATTAAAGCCCTGCAAATACTATTCAATGGAATGAATGCATCCAAGGCTGCATAATTACACAGGATTTGGGAGAGGAATCTCCCGCCTGAGATCAGCCTGACATTAGAAAAACAAAACTCAAGCTATGATGTTTAATGAACAGTTTCTGTCTGGTTTCACACCACAACTTCTCACAGTGCCAATAAAAAGGGTCTCTTCTAGATTATGACCCCTCCCTTTTCAAGAAGCCCTTAAACTACGTGAGCTGGGTAAAAGTCTTATTTACAACATGGAGGAGCAACAGAGGGGGGGGGGTGTGAGGGACAGAGAGGTGTTACAGTACAGCCGCAGACTCTCGCTTCAGGGCACCCTGCCAGCAGAAGTTGAGGAAGGAGGAAAAGTGCGTCTTTCCCCCTTGTAGATTTTCCTCCCTCCTCTCTGAGGACTCACTCAGTGACGCCCTTCATGATCTCCCAGCTTACAGTTGGACTACGAACACAGCGATGCAGTGATACTGAGGAGCAGTGTGAAAAGAAACCCAGAGAGCCGTACACAAATTAGGTGCTCTGCTTTTCCAGATCGTAGAAAAATAGAAAACGTCTTTTACATTTTGAAAACCAACATGCACGCGACCAACACACCAACGTTCCCTTCACTCCTGTGTACACCGTTTCACTGTGAGCTGCAGCTCCATCACCGCAAAAGTGGGGAAACTGTTCAACAACATTATGCTGTAAGCGGAAACCATTATTAGAGACTGGGCTGTTCATATGGAGATAATCAGGGCCGGGCAATAGTTCCACCTACTCTTTTTCTACACTTCAGCCCCTTACAAAAATAGAGTAATGACAAGTTTATAGCTGCTCTGGCCAAACCAATAATGCTTTTTAGGTCGCAGTAGATGAGGAAAGTGGAAAAGAGGCTGAATGTGCTGGGAGGAGGGTGAACAGAGTCTGACGCAGGAGCCTGAGCAGAGTGGTGAGACGGGACAGGAAATTTCCGCACTGAAAACAAACATTTAAACTGGTTTACGGCATGGGCTCGCTTAAATGTAAGCTACCAGAATAGATAAGGTGGCTGACCAACATTTGGTTGCTCCTGCTTTAGGACAGACCAGTGTTTATACAGACAAACCCTGGAGGTGCTACATTCACCTCGACGCCCGCTATAGGGCCCCACACTCCACAGCACACACTGTAGCTCTCCTCAGACAAGTTTCCAGCACGAGGTTCCAGCTAAGCACAGACTCAGACATAACACCACTCCCATAACTGCTCGATAGCTTGTAAAGGATGCAACTGGAGTGGGCGACAGCTTTAAAATTTAGAGTTAAGCTGTAAAATTTTTTAATAGGAGTTGCTTGAAACTGCAACTTTAACATCTGCATGTCGGCCTCAATAAAACACTTAAATAGCAGCTATGCAATGGAAGAGATTCCATCTTTGGGATTGTCATAAAAATTCAATCTACACTAAAGAAACTCAAGTGGTACACGTCACCATTCAGACAAAAAATGCTGGAGCATGAAAGAAAACAAGTTGCATAACAAGGATAAAGTAAATAAAAGGGAAAAAGGTTTAATCCAGTTATTTTTTAACATGATCATCATCCTATCATCACTTTCATGCCCCATGTGCAATAAATTTGTACCCTTGGCCTGCCGCTTATGCTGCTGCAGTGATGAATGAAGCGACTGACGAACAAGCGATTACCGTCAATCACATGCTGAAAGCCTTTGTTCATACGTGCTCTGGCAGATGTGGCTGGCAAATTGCCTAATAAAGAAAACACCAGCTTCAGAAGAAGTGAGTCCACCTCAAGTGACATTTTTATTTCCACGTTTAAGATAATGTGAAGCTGCCATTGAGACAAACTCAAAAGTCAAGATGACAGCTTCCAAATAAAAGCCACATTAAATTCCTCGGCCTCTAGTTGTGCATTATTGTTAAGTCAATATGGACTAATTGTGAGTGGATAAAATACACAAATGGATCTTTACAGCAAAGTTTCTCAGTCATTTGAGGTCGTTTTAGGTTGTTTGGTAGACAGTTGTATGGGTAGGGCCCTGATACAGCTGTTCCACAGCTGGCTCACCACTGCAGGGTCCGGTTGCAGATAACATCACCAGTCAATTATAGAGACGTTCAAATGTAGGAGGTTTTGGCTTCATTTTAAGAAAGTATTTTTAGTACAGCGGAAGAAAGTTGGGATGTATCGTGCTTTTTTTCTTTTTTAAATACAGTGGAGATCTGTAAATGTCATCCATAACTGAGCGACACCACGTATATAACTGTGAAGCTGTCATCATCCATCTCTGTGACTCCTATCAGCAGAAACCACAAGCCCCACACGAGGAGTCACAGCTTAAACACAGACTGGAAACATGAGTCAGCATTAACCAGGAAGATTAGCTCATACAATTGGTCACATCCATGAAAGATTGCACAGCTGAGAGGAAGCCCCTCTGAGTGGCTTTGAGCCTGAGACCCACTATTCTCACTTGTGACATGAAGCATTTACCTCCCTCAGAACAATGTTCGCCGGCCATTTATGGAGGAAGGAAGTTCTGGGTTAAAGTGCTCTCAGGAGCGAACACTTTAAGCTGCACCAGCAGCCGAGTGGCTCTGATGATATCTCAGTGAAATGATGTTTCCTTCAATACATGTAGAATTAAAATCTTTTCCACAACACAGCTGTCAAAACACCAAACGGCCTAAACTTGCTTGTCACACAGCGTGTGGATGAAGAGGGAAGAAAGCGTGTGGGTTGAAGTTACTCAGTTAGCTCGCTTTGCATCGCTGCAGAAACTCTTTGTGCCGCTCATCCACAGTGAAGAATCATCACGTTTTAACTGGTAACCTGAGCCCAGGCGCGCACATTTTTTTCCAATGTGTGCTTCATTTTCTCGAAAGGCTCTCAATCTGACAAACAAAAGCACACGCTGGGCTCTATAAATCGGAGTCCTGCACCACCGGAGTCCATTTCTGATTACTAAACCAGTCGGGGCCTCAGGCCAATTAAAACTCGCCATTTGTGAACATTCCAAAACGCCGTCATCCATGAACATTTACCCAGAAGCCCCTGGGGAGATTCCACAACATTGCCCTGGCCTCTCGCTCTGTCTGTTTCCCCTCTCCCGTCCCGGCCCTGCATCTCCGGCTTTGTCTCCCCACACAAAAGCACCCTGCCTACACCACTTCCCAGGTCACTGCTTTGTCAGGGCTTCGGCTTGCCTGTGCACTTCCCCAAATACGTTTAACAAGTCAGAAACCAAATTCCAGCCGCGGCGGGGCCGCCCTGCCAGTTCACCTGCTGGAGAAGTTATATAAACTCTCTTGTGGTCAAAGAAAATCTGGAGGACTGCTCTTGAATGCTGACCTGTGGAGTGACATTATCTCCAGTAGAGAAGCTCAGAGCGGACCAAGTCGTGAATGTTCAGTGATTAAAACCCGAGAAATTCTGCCTAGAAAAAAATATCAAAGCGAGTGCATGAAAATTGATGCTAAAACATCCCAAAACAATCAATAATAACAAAGGGCCTATATAATAAAAAATGACCACTAAAAGCCACGATTCCTGTTGAGGCAACAGGGAGTTGTGACTTCAAACAGAAGTGGTTTGTTTCAGGATGTAATTCAGTTTGGGCAACTTTCACTGCGCCCTCCACACTAACTCTGTGCTATTGTTCAACTTCCTCCCGGTAAATAAATGAACCAGTGGCGATCTGCTCGACCGCCGCTTGGACCCGTGCGGCCCTGTTTTCTAACACGCGTGTGCGGGCCGAGTTATGTCCAAGGAACAGGTTCATACATAAAAGGCAAACCTAAACAAAACGCTTGCGAATAAATCAAGGAGCGTTCCTTCCGTCCGTCCCCCTGCTGGGAATCTCTGTGCAACAACTGCTCTACGTATCAGTGGGAGTTGGAGGCGATGATTCATGTTAACAACCGGGCTAATCTTTCACCCCTTTCCACATCTTTCTTTCAGCTTATGCGTCTTTTGAAGCGCCGCACATATGCAGCTTGCCGTTTGACCTGCTGCTTTTACAACAGATCCCACCTTGTTGTGTCAGGCTGTTCTTATGTGCGTCTGTGGAAAGATGAGTGCGAAAGAGACACTGTTACGTGTACAATTTGCAGAAACAGGCAGAGGGTTCGCAGACAAACGGAGTGAACAAGTTACAGCACAGCGTGATGATCACAAGGGGGGGAGGGGGGAGAGAGAGAGAGAGAGAGAGAGAGAGAGAGAGCACAAAGACCTTCCTGGCTTGTCCCTCTGCACCAGCCCTCCATCTTTCCACTGACTCATGGCATACAAATGAAAACAGACTTTAAAGGGGAAGATGAAAAACACCCTTTACTTAAAGCCAAGTGCTTTACAATGGGGCCCTGCAGAAACACTGTTGTGCTGTCAAAGGAATGGACTACTGTTGAGCTTACAAATAGGCCTTCTTTAAGATGGGCTTCGCACGCTGCATGAGAGCTACGCTCTTCCAAATCTAAGGCGGCTTACAGCAGTCGGTGGTGTTGTCGTCTACATGGTGCAATGCCCCTTTTAACGACAGGAAGAATTTAAAGCATCCAACTGTATTGAACAGTCAGAACGCTTTCCAAGGACCCAACGCCGACACAACACAGTTTAGCCTGGAAAAGCCGAGGAAGCCCTCCTAAGGACAGGCGGCTCTTTGACAATGTTTATAACAGACATCCAAAAGCAGCTGAAGCCCACCAGATGTTGAGGCAGGACGGGGCCCGGCGAAGCCCCCCCAGGCAGAATGAGGTCAGGTACAAGATCAGGTTTCTGGAAGCTCAGAGCTACAAAAGGGCAACAAAGATTCTGATATACCTGTTGGGCCTTCGGAAATCGGACACCAACCAAGGGCGGTGGGAAGAGAACCACTCATCGCCGACTGTCAAAGGGAGCAGAAAGCCTAAACCTTACGCTACAATGGTTTAATGGGCCTCAGTCATGGATGGCTCAGTCTGTTCCCAATGATATGCGCCAAATGCTTCGATAAATCAGAGCTCCGCGCCAACGTCGTGATGCACAATAATTCAACCCCGAGCGAGTCGAGCGTTTGCTTTCCCACACGACAACTAATTTTCCTGCCCGCAAAAAAACTCTCGCTGGCTAAATGAGTTGCAGCTCTGGAGTTGTCGATTCGCAAACCGTCTGATGCTTTCAAGCGTGTTCGTTTTTTTCTCCCCCTCTTATCAGGTCTCAGCTGGCAGGACGTCCACTGGCCTTACCCTCATTGTTAAATCTGAGATCTGATGAGATGGCATCAACTGCTCCCCCTCCAAAAATGATCATAGACCAACAAAAAGCAGGCAGTACACTTTTTGACCAACAAAAAGAGTTTCAGATTTTGATACAAACCATATAATTCATATGAAAATAAATCCAACAGCAGGCAGCACACAGATTGGGTAAATATTAGGAACCTTATTAGACTAACTGTAGTTTGGAAAAGTGAGCTGAGTGAGTGACTGCCTTGTCAGTGAGTCTTGACGGAGGCCTTGGGAGTAATTAGCTGGGATTACAGCTCCTCTGGCCTGCACCCAGCACTGGGCTTTCAGTCCAAACAGCCAGGCAAGTCCCTGGCTTCACTCCCTCGCTGCTTCCCCCTAACCGCACGGGCCTCTGGCGAGTCACACGCGCTCTAATGATGATCACTGCTATCAACACGGACATCAGGCTCACTGCAGCTTCATAGGAAATCAATTAACGTTGGTCGAGTTGCACCTACATCATAACCAGGCTCCAGACGCTAGCCGGCAGCTTTGTAGTGAGAGGCAAGAGAGCAGGAGCCCCTGGTTGTGTCGGGCGAAAAGGGGCTGGCGCTCCTCCCCTGCCGTTTGGGAACAGGGTGATTGGGGCCATTTGCCACACTCCTCACAGCCAGCAGAGTGACACCAGCACAACGGTGATCGGCACACAAAAGGACAAGGGGCAACTAAGATATTAAAGGAACAAACACAAATAACACCACGAAGGTTTGGGTGCACAGCAGAAGGAGAAGTTCTGTAACCCGAGGAGTTAAATGTCGGCAAGAGGCTGAGGTGGCAAACACAAAGACGCAGCTCTGAAAATAAGGACTCAATCATCTGAAGCTATACCCTAAACCACATTTCCTTTGGCCTGGTGTTTACAGGTTTCCTACGCTTCCTCTCACACCATGAAGCCATATTTGTGTATTTTCCTGTTACACAGTGATAAAGTGCACTCTTAAACTAATCTGTCCCAACCATCAAAGAGAGGTAAAAGTATTATTAAAGCCAGCCGAGCTATCAAAACCAACATCAAAGCTGAAGGGAGATGGATGTCAACAGGAGATGTGGTTTGGATTTGGCAAGCACCTCATCTAAAAGGCTTTCTGCACACAAAAAATAACAAAAGCCAAAAAAAGAAAAGCAGACGAGACAGGGGCTCGGTGGGCTGAATGCAGCAGGGCAGGAGAGTGCCAGTAAACCACTACCAAGAGTGAAAGAAAGAGAAACTCATCCAGGGATGAGGAAGAAAAGGAGAGACGTGGAATGAAACAGAACCTCCCAGAGGAGCTGCTAAAGAGCGCGCAACGGGAGAAGAAAATGAACCGATATGTCAGTTGGGACATGGCGGGGGAAGAGAAAAAAAAGAGAGACGTCCTGACTTTTTAACAGCGTGCAAACAGGATGTGTTAACAAGGAATTTCAGGGGGGGTCACACTCCCTCAACTCAAAATACGGAAAACCACAAAGCCAGATCAGGATTTCTCACAGTTTGTGTCCGGCAGAGACCCTCACAGATCCTCCAAATGATACATACAAGGTAAACTGTGGCTGCTGGGAGGCCCTCCAGTGGGGGAAAAAATGCTGTGTGTTGAGACACGTATGCTCACAGTGGGCTGTACGTACAAGCCTGCACAGCTGACCAAAGATGATTCACGGGGCTCGTATGCATCTCGATACGTCCTCAGATTCCCTCAAAAACGGTGTTACACGTCCAGGGTCAGTCTTTGGCTCCTGCCAGGCCAAACACTCCTCCTGGATGTTCACACATCAACCCCAGTACAACACTCTTTCCTGTCAGTCAAATCCCCCCTCTTTCTCTATGTGCCTCAGTCAGCCCCTCCAGCGCTCTCTTTGTTGCCGTGTGTTCCCAGCTCCGGGGCTCCTGTGTGCAGGTCTTGGTGGTCCGGTGTGGAATGTGGTGAGGAGGAGGAGAAGGAGGGCGGCGGGGGGGGGGGGGGGCCGCCCGGCCGGCCGAAAAAAAAAAGGAGGGGTGCTCAATTGTTCCTACACAGAGCATCTACCCCCCACTGATCTGTCGCTCACTTGGCTATTGGATGAGGAGGAGGAGGAGGGGGTTACAGGCCGAAGCAAAGGATGCAAAGTGATGGAATTGCAGGCGCGCACACCGCCATTGAATCGTCGCGACACTCAGAGCATACAAAATGAGTGCAGGAGAGAAACTTAACATTCCACAGTAGTTGAAGAGGACTCCACAACTAAATCAGTCCCAGAATGACAATTTCATCCCCTGAACCAAACACAATCTACACAAGAGCAAATCCAGTCCCACTCCCATCATTGCACTTCTCCTGTGCAGGGCTAACATTTTTTTTCGCATGCAGCGATAAGCTGATGTTTTTTGGATAAGGCAGCTGCTGTTGGCAGAGCAGAACGGGACGCCACGAGAGCGCCTGATCGCAGACCTGCCACGACGCCGCTGCAGCAGGAAACTGATAAGAGCGAGCAGGCACGTGTGGCAGCTCCGTCTTCCTGTTTCCTCCTCCTTTTCCTCCGGCCTCTCCGAGTCACAGCCAGTTTCATCGCCTGACCTGGTTTCACGAGATCCCAAACCTCATGATACCAAAAATCAATTATCAGTGAGAGTTTGCCAAACTGTCGGGGAGAGAATATCACACATGCAGGGGAAAGGGCAACAGGAACCTTCCCATTATCACTGCATTTGACAAATCTCCAAGAAAGCAAAGGCAAAACCACAACCCTCACAATCTGTTTAGTGATTCGCATATCACTGACATGAGCCCGCACGATTTGGAAGTCATGTGCCCTCCCTCGACATCCTCGTGTAACCTAATGCAGGCATAACAAAAGCTGGGGTCAGCAAGTGAAGGCTGAGAAGCCCTTGTTATTTTAGATTCTCCTCATAATACTGGAATGTAGGAAGAGGGGACAGAAAAAACAACAACATTGCAACTACATGCATCAGAAAAGGTCAAACAAGGAAAGTGAAAAGAGTTGCTGAGAAGTTTTGATCCGCGACGCTGAAGAGCTCCAGCACATCATTCAGGAATGTTATCAGAGATTACTTCACATGCTCTAATGTGGCTGTTTTGTTTTATCTCAACATGCTCACAACTCCCCAGCAAACCCATCACTGACATTCGTGTTGGTAAGCAGCTTATCCTCTGGGGACAAAACCCTCGTTCTGTGGTGAGAGGAGCTTTCTTTGTTAGGCCATTATTCCAACAGTAAAGGATCTAAATAGCTTTTATTGTACAAGAAGAGGAAATCTAAACCAAAATGTGGCTTTGATGCGCAGAGAGTAATCCCTCATAAGTATTATGAGTCACACGTGCACGAGTGATTTTTCCGTTGGTTGCGGCCACACCTATGGGTGTGACTGAAGACGGTTTCTTGGATGACACATCTGAATATGTTAGAAACCTTCTCATACCTGGCTGGGAACCAGTCTGGGCTTAGGAACACATTTTTTCCCTGCGTGTTCTAATTATGGAAAGAACAAAAGCAGCATTTAACACTCCTGCGGCTCTTGAAAAGATTCAGCCCACAGTTGCAAATGGGAGACAAACCGTTTGGTGTTTACATGGTCTGACCTCAGGTCTCATTAAACACGCTATTTATCGACAGGTAAATGGTGATATTATAGTTATGATAGTCCACGAAGACAAACAAAGCTGGAAATATGAAACACCCGAACTCTGTTGACCTTTAGCGATACATTCTCTCAGTCCCTTTTACATAACCGGTAACAAAGAGCTCAATGTCGAGACTTCATGTGATTACACAAACATCATATCTATAGGCCTGTGGCTTTACTGGGAAACACTTCACTGTACGATCGGCTGCTTAGGCCTTATTCGGTACGACCCAAAATACAAAGCCGTTGTTATGAGTGGCAGCTTTGATAAGCATTCACAATCTGGACGACACGTCTGGCCGACAACGGCCCCAAAACACACCGGCCATAAACTCTAACAGCTAACTATCTATGATCTGCAAAAAAAAACCTTTGCACTGTAAGCCTGTGAGTTTCTTCAAGTAATTGACCTGCATGACAAAGTGCACCTCAGCGGTTATTCCAAATGATAACATTAGCAAATGATTTATCGTAAGACAAAGACGCCTTGTTTTGGAAGGCTGACCCTGGGAGCGAAGTGAGACACTTGGCAAGCAGTTTATTAGTTAATAATTGCAAGTGTTCAAATACTAGGTCACCATTCTACTGAGCTAAGCTGCTCAAATATTGGTCTTTGGACCATAAAAAGACAGCGTGTGTCCCGGTTCCCTGCTCTTATCTTATCTGCACAGCGTCAATGCAATTGCAGAACCTGCTATTCCCAAACCGTAATGATGCAGGGCTCGCTGCCACTGGCTAAAGC
>JAUESF010000047.1:1179615-1197187 GCA_032274765.1 Malacoctenus tetranemus
AAATAACAATTAATTCAAAGTGCAGTACTAAATAAGTACAAAATAAACATCACAGACATGACTGGTCCTGATGCAGTGAATCAAACTTTCCTTTGCAGCTTCCTAACAATTCATACATTGAAACCTGCTGATCTGCCCAGATCCTGCAAAGTCACATCTAATTTACCTGATGTTGAAAAAACCATTAATCAATCCAGAAACAACTGGAGTTCTTGTTTCCATTCTGAATATGTTGCATGTGGGCGCTCTATAAGGCGAAATACTACCCATCACGTGTCCCTCCCTATTTAGTCACAGCTCAATGAATCCTCCAACTGTTGAACCCACATTCTCTCAGCGAAGTGATGAGAATGATCTTCAATAGTTAAATATTAGCAGTAGTTCGCCCTGCATAACATATTGCACACATTATGATTGTTATTTTTTACAACAATCTGAATATTTCGGGCAACTTCGGAGGAAGAGTTTTCAGAGGCAGGTCATGCAGGATGACCCGAGAGGACCCACACGGCGGGTTTTTACAACAGAACCACTGAAACTCCTCCGAACAGAGGTTCTGTGGCAGAAATCTCGTTTCGCGATCGATCGTCTCCGCGTGCAGACTCCGTGTCCGTTCTGCTAACGACTTTCCACACGAGGCCGGAGAGCTCTGCGTTCACAAAGTGGCGCCAACAGTCTGGCCCGCCACTGCAGCTGAGGATGATGATGGTGATGATGATGATGATGATAATGATGAGCGCGTCACCCCCACTTCCCCCCCCCCCTTCAATTAAAAAATGGATGTCCACGGCGATCACATCCGCTTTAATCCACTTACATCCTTTAATACAAGCAGCAGCAGCTGCTCGGTGGGTGGATTGCTCCGTCCGCCGTTACGCGTGGACACCAGGAGCTCTGCGCGCCCAAACAAAGACTCGGTGAGCGGTGTGGAGCCTTCCTGGAGGGAAGGAGACGCCGAGTGGCACCATCCAAGTTGTTCAAAAAAAGCTAGAGATTGGACCGCTGGGGGGAGGGGGGAGTTGGTCGGTACGCGAGCGGTCAAATGAAGCGCAAAAGGCCGTTTGGGAAAGTTTTTATCCAAACAAACTCGTGATCACACGCGGCGATCTGTGCCGGAGGAAAACGGGGGGTTAAAAGCAGCAGCCCTCCTACCTTCAGCCGAGCGGCTCCATCCGGCGCGGCGCGGCGCTCCGAACTCAAACGTCGCAACGTCGGATTCCGCGGGTGGATCCTCCTGCAGCCCACACAGCCGCGCTTTTTCCTGGCACAAACAAAAAGTTTTGCCATGCATGAAATTGTGGGAGCATCTTTTTTTTCTCTCTCTCTTTTTTGATGTTTCTCTCTTTGTGGGGGTGGGGGACGGGCGCGCAGGCGACGCTTCTCCTACCCCCCCCCCCCCTCGCGAGTATCCTCCTCAAATCCTCTCACATCCCAGAAATGTGGCGAGAGTTTAGACATCGGAGACCTTTCCTTCCTTCCTTCCTTCCTTCCTTCCTTCCATCCTTCCTTCTCCTTCCTGCCC
Organism: Malacoctenus tetranemus; assembly: GCA_032274765.1. Classification (NCBI taxonomy): domain Eukaryota; kingdom Metazoa; phylum Chordata; class Actinopteri; order Blenniiformes; family Labrisomidae; genus Malacoctenus; species Malacoctenus tetranemus. The sequence continues at coordinate 1,181,138 of JAUESF010000047.1, forward strand.
TCCACGTTCCCTTCGGGGAAACCCGACGCTCGAGCAGGTCTGGCGGTGCGGAGCGAAGTGGGGATACTTTTATTGACCCGTCCCGCTCCTTCATTCAGCGCCGCGCTGGTCAAAAGGAGCCCAGGAGGCTTGTGACCTGTAACCCCTGCAGACCCTGCCCCCACGCCGCCTCCTGCTCCGTCTGCCCGAGCACGTCCCCTCACCCGCACCGGCGCACACATGCTACAATAGTAATCCTCAATAACCCGGCGTCTGAGACCCGAGATCCAAACTTTCAGAGGCTCTCCAAACGCATGGTGGCAGCCCCCCCCTCCTCCTCCTCCTCTTCCTCCCCCCCTCCTCCTCCTCTGTGGGAACGGGCTGCAGCCTCTCCTTACTTGCCTTCTCCCCTGAATGAACTTTAACCTACTTTCCCATGCTGGATTCTGCCCTACATGCGCAGGCTGTGATCGGTGGGCTTTAGGGGGACGGAGCATCTGGCCCACAGTCTAACCCTGCTCCTCGTTGTCTGACGTCCTGGGGTCCGCCACCCCATAAAGAAAATAGCAGATTATTGATGACCAGGAACTCTTGCTTGCTCAAATCCAGGCTAATTCAGACAAGATCCCTTCTCACTGCTGATTGGCCAGGTTGGTTGGTGGGTGAAGCCGGAGCTGGAGGAGCTCCTACAGATGTATCTGTGTGTTTGTTAGCAGAAATGAAGAGGGGTCCTCCCGGACAAAAGGCTGCCAGTGTATTGAACAGGCCTCCTGGCAGGATGGAATGTGTCCCAGTGAACTCCCAGCTTCGACTGGGAGGAGGGGGCGTCTTCAGGCTCACCGGGCAAACCAGTGCGACCGCATGTAAAGTTCAATGGATTGGTGTGAGACTGCTATGTGCAAAAACAGAGATGGTGCAAGAAAAACTAAGAGGGTGTGGGGCTTTTTTGTTGTGTTTTTTTTTATACCAGGTTAAAAGAAATCTCTTCATCATCCCTCAGACACTAGAAGACATCTGTTAAACGGAGTCTGTGATGATGTTTTTGTTAGTTTCACACAGAAATCGGCTTTTAACATATTCTTGATTGTGTCAGAAATAAATCCTGAGTTTTTTCTGCAGTTTTTTTCATCTGTGTGATTTCATATAGATCCTGTCTCTTTAAGTGGCCAACCCACACCCACCCACCCAGCCCACCCCCACCCACCCAGCCCACCCCCAAAAGCCAGCAGCTTCCTTCTGACTGGACGGCTTCCAGGAAGACTTTTTCCCCCATATTTTTTGAGAAGCCTCTGAATTCCTCCCTTTTTTTATTTTTAGAGAGCCTCATTTCAGATTTTTTTCTTTTTTCGGAAGGCTTTGTTTTAAGTTTCAGGATGCTTTTCTTACAACAGAATCTAGGCTCTATCCTCATGGAGGGAAATTAAACTATCCTTTAAAAAACGGTTCACAAAATCATAAAATGAAATCAGGGACAACACAAAACCACTAACATTGTAATGTAGATGTCTGGCCAGCCGGTGTCACTATAACACACAAATCCAAATAAGGAACAATCTAGAGCTGCTTTAACCCTCGAGCAACCATCTTAGTTTACTGACTGAAATGTCCGAGTAGGGTGATTTGTGACCTTATTGTGTTTTGTTCAGGAATCTGTATTTTTAATAGCTGGATGGGGGTTTTTCATACCTGAACTGCTCCCTGTACTTAAGACAGGTATTTTATAGTGATCTAATGTAAAAAGGTTTTTGCTATAATCAAACATTTAGTGCAAGAAATAGCCAAAATGCAGACTTCAACAACAACACATTTGGACAGTCCTTGTCACTTTGGGCTTGCAAAAATATTTATTTCCCCACACCAACCAAAAGAGCTTTATCAAAGGAAGTTTGACTAAAACTATTTTGTACTTATTCTGTACCTTTATCCTGCTAACATGTCTAAATAATTAGCCTAATTGGTTGCCAGGGAATACGCAAATACTGGTACATCGAAGTCATTGTTAGAAAGTTGTCTTACTCAGAACACATTCCATCAACCTCAGTTCTCACAGAGCACACAGCACTCCAAAAGATATAAAATGCATTAAAAAATGTAAAAAAGCATTTTTTAAAAATCCCCCCAAAAATGGATTTTTACAACAAAAAAACGCATTTAAAATGCAATGAAAATTGCATTTTAAAAACAAGCTTGCTCCATCTGTCCTGCCAACATGATCAGCACGCAATGCAGCTGCATCTCATCATATATTTCATTTCAATAAATGTTTGATGTGGTACATGACAGAGATGGGGGGGGGGGGGGGGCCCACACGCAAGTCGAGGCGACTTGAGTCCGACTCCGGTTGCCAGATTTGTGACTTCTTGCTTACTTGATCAACATCAACAAAAGACTTGACTTTAAATCGCCCTTCCTGACCTGCGACTTGACTTGACAGCTGTTTAGGCTTTAGAAACATTCTAAATGATTTCGCTTGGAGTAAATTATGGACGGTACCCACTCAGGACACTTGGTATACATTGGATGAGCGGTATGGGGGAATATTGACACGTTTTTGTGGACCTTTATGGACGTTTTTGGCTCGGGCCGTTGACCTGCATTATTTGAACGTGGGCAGATTACAAGAAATCTCAAAGATCTCCAGCTGAATTTGAGATGTCAAAAAGTGTTTCAGAGTGTTGTTCAGCATGGGGGTGAGTAGAAAATGAAGGCACATCATTGTTTGGGTGAACTATTCCTTTAAACTGATCCGCTCGGGTAGGGGCTCGGCTGCTGGTGGACGTCAGTCGTTTGCGCTGCCAGCGTTCCTGCCCGCGGCCTCGGAGCGGCAGGTCATGGACACGCTCGGACGCCGGGTTCCCCCGGTCTCCCCTAACGCAGCCGAAGCCCGTGAGCCTCCCCGACAGGAGAGCCACGCTCTGCAGCGGTGGCCATCAGCTCGCAAACCGTCCGCAACACGCTTCGACTACGACTTTAAGCTTATTCGAGCTTACTATTAATTTAAGCTTAAACGAGAAACCGAGCGTATATACGAAGCACAAATTGAAAGCTAACAGATCGTTAGACGCCATTAACTACGTCTTGAGTGGACATGTAAAAGATGATCGTAATTTGAGCAATGACTTTTGTGTCGTGCGGTCACAAGTGCTGCCCAGTCAATGTCAAGGGCTGAAGACAGAGATGTGCCGGGCATGGACAATCAACAGGAGAAGCAGCTACATTTTGACTGCAAACTGCACATGTATGGCGGGGCAAGTAAGAAGTTAGCGGAGCCACTATGGGGGCTAACATAGCAATAACAACTTTTAGCTGGACATGAGTGAAACATCCAACTAGCGTTGAGTTAGCTAAAGGCTAGCATTGGCACAGGAAACATGCAACAGAGTTCCCCCAAATAATGATTACCTTCAAGCAAAGTCACAATCTAGTCTAGCCCATAACGTGATCCAGGATGAAGCTGATCATCTATTCCATAGAAATCTCACCTGATAGGAAGTGTGCGCTGCAAGCAAGAGCGTTGTTGTTTTCCGTCCAATCCTTTCGTCAAACCGCATTTAGCCAAAGGCGTCTAAGGTTTTTCTGTCTGCCAGTGGATGGCAAGCGATAAAACTTTAAGCCAGAATTCTTACTTATTCCGGTCTTGGCAGCCAAAAACACAAGAAGACGACATTTTCCAGCCTCACGTTTTGTTTTGCCTCCAGTTGATCACGTGACGCGGCAGTGACGTAGACCGTGAAGGTGTCTATATTTTGATTGAAGTAAGTTTTTCTTTGATTGGGTAAAAAAGGCACAAATCTCCCTTCATAGTCTTTGACCTGCGGCAGTTTACGTCTTGCGGGTTTTGGCTCTGCGCTGGACGGCTGTAGGGCGGCCTCCGGTCGCTCGTCACTTGCGTCTCACGGTCGCAGGAGCCTTGGTGGTTCGTTTTCACCTCTGGGAGCGGTGAGTTGGCATGCTTCCCAAACTAGCGAAGCAGCTTCTATTTATTACCTCTGTTGTATGACGTCACTGATGACACACCCGGTACGGTCCTTTCATCCTTTGATGACGTCATCACAGGACGGCGTTCAGATACTCGTGTCATCATTTTTGCGATGGAAGCGCACTTTGGTGCTAAGTCCCCATGACTTAGTATCAAAGTGCGTTTCCATAGCAACCAAAATATTGACTTTGACGATGACATCAAAGGACGACAAAGACTGAATCAGGTGATTGATCAGTGGCAGGGTAAAACATAAGTGCTATATGGAAACTGCTCACTCGTATTTCGTAAAGCAATTGAGATGAGTATGAAGCAGAACAGTCCGGGAATGAGCCAAAGCCGCCCGGCAGAGAAACAGAGCCACCCGGGGCAGAGCCAAAGCCGCCCGGGGCAGAGCCAAAGCCGCCCGGCGCAGACCCAAAACCTGCAGTATGCAAGAGGTCGCAGGCCAAGGAGATCCTGCTTGTACCTCTTACTCCATTGTTTTGGTGAGGCTCCAGCGAAGCCCAAACGCTGTAAGAGGCAGGGCAAACGCCGCACGGGGGAGAACCAACCACCGTGCGGCCCTTCAGCTGCAGGTCAAACACCACCTGCAGCACGTTAGTATACCACCTTTATGCTCGGACCAAAAAGGTCTCAGCACCAAAAAGGTGGGAAAGAGTAAAGGGAATGCACAAAAACAGCTAAACTAGTGCATTCCCATAGATAGAAAATGCATTTAGAAATGCCTTGAAATGCAATTACAATTGCATTTCTAGGCATTTCAAATGCATTTAGACATGCATTTAGAAATGCCTTGAAATGCAATTACAATTGCATTTTAGGTAGGCATTTCAAATGCATTTAGAAATGCATTTAGAAATGCAATAAAAAATTGCATTTAGAAATGCAATAAAAAATTGCATTTAGAAATGCAATTAAAATAAAATCACAAAAAAGTTTTCAAAACAATTTCAAAAAACAAACAAAAAACCACAAACAAAAAAACCCAAGCAGACAGAGGCTTGCTCCAGCCGCATCTCATGTATTTCATGTATTTATTATGTATTTGTTGCAATGTCAGGTCCAATAAACATGACTTAAAAAAAGGTCAATAAACACGAACATGTTCCATCAAGAATCACTCACCACAACACAAACGGTTCACCACAAAGTTTTATTCTCATCAACACTTTCACACGTCACCTATATTTTATAAAGTTATGTACACATAATTTGCTCCCAAGGTAAATAATATATCCAGTGTGGAAAGAGAAAAAGGGAAGAAAGAGAAGGCAACGGAGTAGCAAAAAAATAATAAGAGCACAAAAGGAAAGAAAACAGAGGAAACTCTAAATCGTGAAATATGTGGTACTGATCATGAGGAGGTTTCATTCCTGTCTCCATCATACTGTCAGTGGTTTCTATGGTTACTGATAAACTGGAGGTAGGGTGACAGAAACATGAAATGCTCGAACTGTTACAGTTGCAATTGTTGTCCACAGCGCTCTCTGGTGGGCGCACTGCACACAACACGTCCTTCAAAGTGCACAGCATGACGGGAGTTTGTACGCAAGAAATACTTTGATACATTGAGATCTTTTTCAACAAGTCAATCAAGTACAACGTTTTATGGGATGGACACTATCAGATTAGTTTTAATAAACTTGTTTCTATCAATAAAACCGAGTGAGTTAATCAAAATAGGTCTAAAATGTGTCCTGTCACAGCATAGAGTCACGTGTGACAATATTCTTTTTAATAATCAAACACTTTGAGACAAAGTTCCATCTTGAAATGTCCGTGTACTGTGTGCCGGACTTCAGTCAATTGGTGCATAATGTACCACGTTCACAGCGGGGTGCTCCAATGGATCCATGGCTACCAAAAAAGGTCTGATCGCATCCCCGCCACTATCTGGTGCAGTGTACCAAACATCAATCAGTGACTTGAAAAAAAACAAACGGAAGCCAGTTAGTTTACAAAAGCTGGAAAGTAAACTACAGAGCGAAGCCTGCTGATCTGGATCAGAACACATTTACACTCGCACAATCACATTTTGGAGCGTCAAGCAGTCAGCAAAGAAAAAGAAAGTCCTAGTCTACATATGAACCTGAGAAAGTCAATAGTAATGCATTTGGGACCTGAAATGTACATTTATAAACCCTTCTTTCATGTTGACTTTGGTTTCAAGACAAATTAAGCGATCTGGAATTTCACGTGATCTCTACAATCCATTAAAACTCTTTTAAATAAGGCAAGATTCATTACGAGGAACCACACTGCAATTCAGTATGAATTAACATTTGTGTGGTGCCGACCAATGAAATGTTTAAGTGTAAAAACCTGGTTTTCTATCGAGAAAACCAGCCTGCAGTCCCTGTTCAAGTCTATACTTAGGCATGCGTGCATACAACTCACTGTGTGTGTGTGTGTGTGTGTGTGTGTGTGTGTGTGTGTGTGTGTGTGTGTGTGTGTGTGTTTAAAATGTCCAATAAAATGTGTCAGAGAAAGGAAGAGAAGGAACACAGCAGCTGCAAACTCAAATCACATGAGGTATATACTAAAAGACTGTGCACAGATCACACATCTCCAAATCCCAATCAGCAGCCATTTCAATTAGTCACAATGGCAGACGTAAGTAAGGCAACTGTTTTTACACCTTTTTTGGGTGGGTGTGGTGGTGGGGGGGCAAATCAGGGCTGTAATATGTGTGAGGGTGAAAGTCGGTGCTCGCCGCCCAGAACACGAACACTCATCGTCTGCTTACTCTGACAGGGTGGTGGCAAAACCTGCTGATGTATCACAAGCATGTTACAGCACATTTCATCACCAAGTGTGACTATCTTCATATCAGAACAGTGGGGAAGTGTGAGACTCAGTGAAAGTTGCTTCAGACAAGTCTTCCAGGGTTGCCTTCATCTTTTCGGTGGGACGCTTTGGGTAGTTCAGACCATTCTCTGTCGTCTAAATGGTTTCAGAATTTTTCAAATGCATGTACAATTAATTACTTTTTTAAAAAGTGTGCATGAGTCAAAATGAGTTTGCAGAGAGGTCCCTATTACATACATTGTGTCATCCATCTAATTTGGCTCGAGAGCAGCTCAGAAGAAGGCAGCAACGGACCACTCCTGTTCTGATAACAACCACTGGAACATTTCTACCAAACAGCCAGAACCTGCTACTGGCTACATGTATGTGAGCTACGTTGGCAGGATGTGAATGAATGTTCACTTTATTTTGAAGGGGAAAATGTCAGTTTCTTTTTTTACTTCAGTTTGGAATGCAGCGAGTTCTTCAAGACAAATCACTTCGGTACATTCTGATCTGATTAAGTCCTCATTAAATGAGAAGCAGGCTTGCAAAAGAAACTCTGATTTTCTGGGTTTGAATTCTACAATGGGCATTAATGACACACTGAACCCGTCAAGGCTAATTGACAGAAACAACTCTGATTTCTTAACTCGAGGCTACACAATGGAAATGAGGTGCTCACAGGCCTTTGTTGTGTTTGACTTACGATGACTCAGCTCATTGTTGTCTCAACAAAAAAATAGCAAAAGTTAGATTGAGTCTTGAAGTGTTTTTGCTGTGGTTTGTTTCAGTAGGAGGTTTCACCGCTTTAAAGTTCCTGCCGACCTGCATCCTCGATACCTCCTGCTCCGACATGAATGTATTAGGCGTGCAGTGTAACATTCTTGCGATGCATCCGTCTGTTTCTCAGTCATGCAGCACTTACTTTTCAATAAATCAGCGCTATTTGTGCTCAGTGTGTGAAGACGGCACGAAGCGCTGCCGTCGAGATCAATGGCTGCATCCTGTCTCCCCGCATTGGCCGTGAACGGATGGCTGGTGCCCTGCAGCATTATCTGACGCCTCGTTTCTATTTCAGTCACGTCAGCATCGCAGGGCGCAGCCTGAAAAATCACAGCGCAATTAATTGATTGATCCCTCTATGGTTTTGATTTTCCTCTTCCTGTGCAGGCCTAATGCACCGGCGGACGTGCCACTGTAGGGCTGCTTCTCACCTCCGTGACCTCGTGCACGCAACTATGAGCCGGTTAAACTACGCATTAAATCAGCTAACTTTGTGCCGAGTTGGGGGGGGGGGTACGGGGGTGCGCGCTCCAAGCCTCCACTCCAAAGCCGCATGTCGAGAGATCAGTTAAGTCCCTGTATCACAAAATAGCCAACAATAAGGCCAGAAACCAAACCGAAGCAAATAGATTACACAAAGTTCAAAGAGTTACTGTGCTTTAAAATGTTTACCAGGAAGATCCATTAGAAAAATAATATCCTTACTTCTCAGCATCTCAACCTCTAAATCAAAGAGTCGTGGCTCTGACGCTCACCTCAGAGGACACACCAGCTGTTTCTTAAGTCTCTGCCAGCATCAATGTAAGTGGAAGGGTAACAGTTTAAGGTCCAACATGACGAGAACAGACTAAAGGCATTTCATCATCACTATAGAAGAAGAAAAAGAAGAAGGAAAAGAAGAAGAAGAAGCACTGTGGTTTAAATAACAGTTCTTGGCCCACTCGTGTTGCTGGATGGAAATCACCTCCACATCCACACAAAACCAGAAAGTGAAGGAAGCTAAGTTAATATTTATTCCTATATTTTGTCCTTGGCGTTAAAGTACCAGTGTGTAGAGTTCAGTGGCTTCTAGTAGTCGGGGTGCAGAATGCCACTCTGTGTTATTCTTAGTGTGTAGAAGAACCTGTGATGGCCAAGAAATTTGCAATAAAAGCAGAAAATTATGTTCGGTTCATAATGTCTTTGCTACTCTTGAAACAGCGCAGCTTGGCAACCTGGAAAAAAAAGACCGACTCCCTATCTAGAAACAAAGAGCTCTCCAAGGAAGTAAAAACACACGTTTAAGGTGATTATAAACCTTTGAGAACATGATTCTGAGTATGATTTTCTATTTCTGCCAACAGATTCTCCTAAACTCTACACACTGGCACCTTAACTCCTCTTTGAAGCTGTTTGTTTTTGCTCTCGTTTCTTGCTTCGCAGCTCCAACCACCACCTCACAAATCTACAACCTGACAGAGCAGCTGTCCGCACGGCCCTAAGCTTCCTCCGGCGCTGGCTTTTTCAGATCCCGGATCTGCTTTATCAGATAGTTCTTCTCGTCGCAGAACTGCTCGTCCTCGGATCGGTCCGTCTGGAAGTGGCTCAGGAAGTCTACCAGCTTGGTTTGGTTCTTCAGCAGTATGTCCAGCACAGGCTGAGTCTTGTTGGGGTTTGCAACAAACACCTGGCAGAGGTGAAAAAAATTATGTCAACTCATGTTTTTAATTTAGAGATTGGGTTGCTACAACATCTAAAACATGATTGAAAAACACCAACAATAAATATTTGATGAACTCCAACCAGTGTTTGGCAGTCTACCAGCCATAAAAACGCCTAAGTGGCTGTTCCTGAAGCAGCATCAATTATTAAGCAAAGGATGCATGTTGTATGTGCACACCTTGAAGACGTGGAATGCTTCAAACTGGATGTTTCGGCTGTTATCCCTCAGCAGGTTCATCATCAGTTTCAAGTTCTCGGCTCGACTGATGTACTTGGTCATGACAGTGAAGTTGTGTCTGTCCAGCAGGAGTTCCCCAAGGAGCTGAAACAGGAATCACTGGTTTTAGTCTGCGTACCAGCCACGAAAGCATGCAGGTGAGTCTTCAAATGTTCTTGAAAGTGTTACAGTGGTACAGGTTTGACAGAGCAGGCGACTTCACCTTCAGAGACTGCCGTTTGGTGACATAGTTCTCAGAATGCAGGAGCTTCTCATAGTCTGTGAAAATCTGACGCACAACAAAACAAGAAAGTGAGCGACGTGAGGAGCACAATTTTAGTTCTAAAAGCACAGTTGTGAGCTCACCCTGTCATAATTCTTCTCCAGGAAGTCCGCACACATAAGCTTGTGTCTGGTGAGAAGATCCTGGGAGAAGAGGAGACGTCCAAACAATCCTGTTAACTCAACTCAGAATGCTGAGGCTGCAAACAAGCACAGAGTATAATTTCCTACCTTGAATGAGGCAAAGGCATCTGAGGCGATGTCGAAAGTGGAGAGCTCCACGTAACGGAAGAAGCAGTAGAACTCCTCCGAGAAGAGCACAGTCCTGGCGAGGGCCTCGTGACGCAGGCACTCCCTCAGCATCATGCCACAGTTCAGGGCCACCTCTGCACTCTCATATCTGCACAGGATGACGCAAGTCAGGGCCCAGCCATGCTCCACATGAATCATCAGCATTCATCACAGAGCGCTCCCAAAAACACAGAGCCAAACAAAAACACGGAAGGAGATTTTCAACTTTCACAGTGAAACAACCTGAAACATCTTAGCATCTTGAACCTGTTGTCAAATGTGTGTTTGCCATTGGGAACCAATGAAGCACCCCAACATGTGGCTGTGAGTGTGTGTTTAACCTGCAACATTGATCAAATGCTATTTCATTTGAAAGATGTCATATAAAAAGAAAACAAGTGCAGTTGAAAAGTGACATTTATCTTTTGAGAAACATACATTAAAAAACACAATTTAATGTGACTGCTATCAGAACAAATTGCAAATCTAAAACAAGCTTTGGTACAACACAAAACGTGTACCAGGTTAATTGGTTGCCAGGTTTGGCATAGAGAAGTATCTGGCTTTTCACAGTAAAAGCCTCGATCAGTCAATTTACTCTATGTAGATCTTAGCAAATGTTAATATATTTTCAATGTGAACACATTTATAGTTCAGTATTCAGTCATGAAGTTACTTGCATAGACGAAGAGGCAAAGTGTGTGCAGGTTGTGGATTCAGAATTAAGCTTTGTGTGAAAGATGACAACTCAGTATTACGTAGATTAAAAATACATTTTTTAGCTTTTAATTGCGTTTCATGAAACTTTATTTGCAATGAAGTGGAGGTACTCTTTTTTTTTTTGCTGATGTGAATAACATCCAAACCACAGCACAAGGTAGCATCTGAGCCCCCTCAGGATGACTCAGGTTAGAGGAGCTGTGAACCAGCACGCTGCACTCGCTCTGTGCATCTACACGTGTAACCCACATCTGAATGCAACAAGTTGACGCTTGTTGCTTTGGGAGACGTTGAAACACATTCTGTGTCGTGTTGATAATCAAGTATGTGGCAAGAGTGACTTTCGCAAAATAGAAAAATTAGTTTTGATTCCTTGCTGTAATTTTCTTAATGAGATTAAAAAGCTTGCAGAGCGTGCTTTGCAGAAGAAAAGGAAACTTGACAAAAACCCTCAAAGGCTGCATCAAACCACCGAGTACCAAGTTCCTGCTGGGTAAAAAAAAGTGAACTTACCCTTTCAGAAGCATAAACAGGATCTGTGGGTGAGTAGAGATGTATTCTACCGTGGGCGTACGAGTTCCAATCTGACGTCTCACAATGTTGCTGAACAAATGGACCACATCCTTCTTCCCCTGTGAAACGACAACCACTCAGAGACGTCAAGCGTTGGAAGGGTGCCGTTATGCAAAAATCCACAGTTCCAATCCGGGTACAGATATTTCGGATCAGACAGCGACCGTGCCGATCATCTGGAGCCAGCACACAAAGTGATCAATACTTTATACACTCATAACATCAATGCAGGAAAATGGTGCATTTCCTCTCACCTCAAAATCAATCTTCTGTAGGTTTGCGATGAGAGCGATCAGCAGGTTGGTGTTATACAGTTCCTGTGCAAGCTGGGCCACGGCTTCAGTCTGAGGCTCCTTGTCACCTGACCCGCTGAGGATATCCTTCAGGGAGGCCAGATTCTTGGACGCCTCTTCTGCAATCTTCAAAACACAGCCGAAGAGTGGACCAAAGGAACAATCAGCTGATGTGAACCAAATATGTCAAACTTTTTTTCTTTTTTTGTTGACAGTCAAGAGAAAAGCAACTGCTGACCTTTTCACACTTTTTGCTGTCTCCAGCATCCAGCTTTTCCATGTGAGCCACATTCTCCTTTAGGCTCCTCACGATTTCAGCAGGACTTTTCTGAGACTTCCCGAAAAGAAAAGGCATGTCTGGAGATCTCTGTCGGAAACAAGACGGCGTTTACGTAATATATCGGCTAATTATAATAGCAGATTAAGCTGCGATGACTTCCTTTATCTCTTAGCTTTACAAACTAACTGGGTGTTTGTCACCTGAACAGCTGCATCATAAGTTATGACACGCTGGCTGAACATTTTACAACACCTGAATCACACGCAAAGTCAAACAGCTTCGTAAAGTTAGCGATTTTCCAGAGGTAACCTCGGTTCTAAAGACCTTTGACGACAAATGCCTCACGTCAACTTGTTTCTAATATCAGCTCAACATGTTGCCTGGCTGACAGGAACGCGGCAGGAGATGCTAAGAGCGCAAGATGCTAAAATGTCAACTTTACAGCAAACACATCAGCAAAGTTTAGCTAGCTTGTGACCTAGTTAGCTGTAACGAGAAACAATCAGACTAAAAAACAGTCTAAGTTGGGAGTGAAGGGTAGTGCAACACACACTCACTGCTCACACACACACAGCACGCTGTTGAAATATTTAGTTGAGACTGACAGGACTCACCGACTGTAGTTTACTTTTGAAGCTGAAAGACGCTCGGGGGCTAAAGGTGAGCTAGCAGGCTAGCAAGTTGTCTCCACACTCCTAAATCCGCCGTAACGTCGACAGTGAAAAGTCTGAGAGGTTATCTGAGAAGTGCGGCCGTCCAACTTGCACCGACTGTAGCTACAAGCGGGTGAAAAGGAGCACTTTCATCGCTGTGACGGTTCATGTAAGTGTCACCGAACTCGCTACGGAGAGAGCTGCGGCTGGGCTGGCCTGTCTGACAACTTCATTTCCCTGTTCTCTTCTGCCCAAACAGCCGTCCTCTCCTCATCCCGGGGACACTGGGCGGGTATGTTTTGCTACACACAAAGACTGACGCACATTTCAGCCTATCGCCGCGTCGGATCCGATCATGTGTGAACGCCCCCTGTACTTTGGATGCGCTTGTTCATAAGCCTGCATAGTGAATGTTGGTGGAAGTGCTGGGGAGATCAGTGAACGCCCTTCAGCCGGACAGTCCTGACAAACAAATCGAGCGTAGCCCATTTCTAGAGAACAGATAAGACCTTTCCGTGAGAAATATTGAATACAGTGTGTTTGGGCTCATGTGCAGGGGATTTACTTTTTATATAACGAAAAAATGGCAACCGAGTCTACGGTTGCAACAGTCCCTGTTTTCAACTTAAACCAAGCGATTGGTGACTACTTCAGAGGCGAACAAACACGCCCAGAAGCAACAAGAACATGTTACATTTGATCCAAACAATACGTAACTGAAGTAACTGTAACATAGTTAAGTTTAGAATTTTGTTGAACAACTTTGTTCTCAAGATTTTAGATAGAAAAATAATTGATGGGGAAAATAAATGTGTAACACAATAACACAATATAAAAACCGTTGAGGGGGAAAAAGATAAAAGCACAAAAAAGCTTTCAAAATAAGTGAAACTTTCTCGCCATAACAGTAAGTGTGGCAAGAGGGTCGCTCTCTGAGTATTTTTGAACACCCCATAGAGATTTTTTTTTTTAATTTAAACTATTAAGAAATGTGCAAAAACTGCTCCCTGCATACACTCAAGTTACTGAACTTTCACTTCTCTGAATATTTTCCCAAGTTTAGAATGATCAATCTTTGTTTTAGTTTTCACAAAAGTTTTTAACCTTTTACTGATTCAGTCAGTCGAAGGTAAAGTCCAGTGTGGCCAGTTAGGCTAACTTTGATCAGGGAGGACCAGAGCTCCTTCATGTGAATGAAAGCCACCCGATACTTTAACGTTTAGCTCCATTTTCCAGGTTAGTCCAAACCTTTAACTGGCGCTGTAATTTACTGGGTCTGAAAACATTACTGTAGCTAATGTAGCACCAACGTCATTTCTCAGCTTATGGCCTACTTCTTGGCTGCAATTTAACTTTCACTTTCCATTTTGGTGTGGCGGGAAGACGGAAACTTTCACCTTCTATATTAAAGACACGTTCAAAAATACACTCATGAGGAACTCCACTAAATGCAAAGAGGTCAAAACACAAGTAACTTAGCTTTGTCGCTGGAAAATATTTGGAGGCTGTAACCTTAAATGAGGAGAGGAGTCAGCCTCTGCTGGTTTGCAGGGTTAAAGTTGATTTTATTCAGGGGGCTTTTTGACCTCATGTGGGCCACACCACTAAATGACAACACAGTAACCTGTAAGGACAGATAACACTACATGTTGTTTTAAATTAGCAAGGAGAAACACGATTAAATAGCAACAATGTCGACACTTGATAGAAATTTTAAAAATGCAATATGGACAACTACAAATAGTTTGGTAAATGTGACCACCAAATAGGTAGTTTGCATTCACTTCTTCATTTGTTTTCTTATTGTAAACCTTGCAATTAACTCTGTCTGACCGACTCTCAGATACAGAATTAGCCAAATTGTGCACATTGGGAGGAAATTTATATTTTTGTAAGTTAAACTGAGAGATGATTGCATTTTTTTAGTGTCATAACAATGTGCTGGAACAGAAATATATGTGAGATACTATATCCTCACTGCATGGTGGGCTAGTGGATGGTGGTCTTGTCTCACAGTATGAAAGTCCTTGGTTTGTCTCAGGATGGGGCCAGTAAGTGGGCAGCTGTATGTTCTCCCAGTGGGTGTGTGGGTTTTTCCTGGTACTCTGGTTTCCAAAAACGTGCATTTGACGTCAATTTTTTACACTCAATTGTCTAAATGTGTGAGTGTTTGCTCTGAGGACTGGTGACCTGTCCAGACTGTACCCTGCCTTCACCTAATGGGAGCAGATTTCAGCTCCAGCACTCCCGCATCCTTACATGGAAAAAGCGGCATAGAAGATAAGTGCGTGAGCGTGTGCACGTCCGTGGAGCCCCCTGCCCGCTCTAAGCTTTGCAAAAAAACGCAGCCTGGTGCGTTCACGGACACGGCTTTTATTGTGAAGGTCTGTTGGGGAGGCGGCGGGGCCGTGCTGATCACAGCTAGCTTGATGCTAGTGCGAGACGCACACGATCACTGGTGAAGGACGGCAAAGAAACGCGGGTGGCTGTCCGGGACACTCTCCCTTGTTTTCGGTACCGTCTCAGCGCCACAGGAGCCCCTCGGCAGGTAAGCTGGGAGCCGTGTGCTGGCGGCCGGCCGCCCTCCGCGGGCTCCCGCCTCGGCCTGCTGCGGTGTCGGGCCGCGCTGGTGTCGCCCGAGCCGCCGCGCTGCTCAGTCTTTTCTCAGGCTCCCATCACGTATGGCGCTCTTTACCTCCGAACGGTTCGCAAAGACCCGCGCCTGTCAGGACGGTTTCCCCCAGTTAAAGGGAAATAATCGCGTCTCCCTCGCTGCTCCCGGCTCGTCCGCCGTCGCACACTCACATTTTCCCACCGCCGACCTTTATTTTTCCTGCACGAAAAAAAGGGGCCTTGGGAGGAAATTTCTGGGCGTTGAGATGCTGGCGGCGAGAACTGTTGTTAGTTGGAGCTAGTTTGTCGGAGAAAGAGACACACACCCCCTTTAATTCAAAACTTTGGAGGAGAAATTTCAGGCACTTTTTCACGTCTCGCGCCTTTTTGGTGGTCGAACTGCCCCAGCGTGGGGACACAGTGTGTGAGCCCGAGGTGTGAGGGGGGCTTCACGGAGGAGCGGGGGTTCAAATAAAGCACATTAGATGTTGTTTTTAGGGCCAGTATTGTGTGTATTGTGCGCGCCGAGCTGCGCCGCAGTCAGATCCCGGCCCTGCGATCATGGCTGTAATGGCTCTATGGAGGCGTCGCAGCCCGCTGCTATTGTGATTGTTTTCATGCGTTATTTTGAAAGCAACACGCAGTTTTGCTCGGAGGACTTGCTTGGATCGAGTGGATCCCCTCCTCTCTCTTTTTTTGATCCTCATATTTGGGGTCTCTGCAGCGCAGCGCACACACGGAGCAGCACGTCTGCAGATGACAGCATTCAAGGTCTGGTCTGATTTCTTCCCCACTGGCGCGATCCGTGGTGCAAAAATTCAATAAACATGATAAACTCGCACTTAAACCCTTTATTTAAACCTGAACGTGATACAAATATGGAAATCAGATCC
>JAUESF010000047.1:1204059-1215321 GCA_032274765.1 Malacoctenus tetranemus
CCTGATTGGTCGTGGAGGAAAAAGCTGCAGTGAAAGTCGTGGGAGACCTATTTTTTATACTGAACCCAAGCCTCCTCATGCGACCGTGGTCCACCAGCGACCGCAAGTCCTTTCTTCCAGTCATTCGACTCGACATCCCAATGTGCGCCAAACACCCCCCCGACACACACACACACACACACACCCCACCCACCCCCCTCCTTCTGAGTTGTCTGGAGCTGGTCACAGACTGGCGGTCCTCCACGCAGCACTGGGCTGCTGCAGCGTCATCAAAAGCCATGAATACACGTCCACGCGTCTCTCCCGCAGGCTTTGTTTCGAACACGCGCCACTCGAGCCGGACGACCGATACTTTGATTGTCACCACTGCCCCCACGCCCCCCTCACACACAGATCCCACCACCCCTCCAGCCCCCCAGCCCTCCCCACCCCTCCCTTGAAAGTTGACCCCTTCTCGTTCCTTAGCTTCTCGAGGACTCCCTTTTTAAGAGGGGTCTCTTTGTTACTAGTCTCTGAAGTTGTGCAGTTTGATTACCTTGTTTCTGTAATCGCGTCTTACGAATACTCTCATGTTAGCCTTTCTTTCCTGATATGTAATATTTTGCTACTGTATTACCATCATGAGTACTTTTGAAAATCTGGATTTCAGACAGTCACATTTACAAGTTTTGCCAGCATGCACTTGGATTCTCCCACCCTCACAGGTGGTGTCTTTTTTTCTTTTTTCTTTTTTTTTTTTTTTACTTTTTTTAGCAGCTAAAAGGCAACATAGAGTCTTTAGAGGAGTTGGCTTGACTTTGTTTGATGTACTGTTACTTGTATCTCTACAAATGTATCCATGAATGATTGGAATAGAAAATATTTTATTTTACACATCCACTGTGTGAGCCTGGTCTTTCTAGTGACAAAGTGTCTTGAGGGGGGGAAAACAACTGTCTGCTTGAACAGTGTTAAAGGTGAAGACTTCTGGTTTTAACAGTGAGGAATTTCACACAAGCTGTCGTGTTGTGTAACATTGCCTCGTGTAGAGTTACCTCAGCTGTCTGTGCACCTACACAACCTCATGACAACATTTAAATTAGTCGCAGCGAGAACAAAAATCCACCTCACTGAGATCTAAACTTTACAGTTCTTTATTAAGAAACATCAACTTTAACATGCTCAAAGGCAATGACAGTAAAACGCTTTTACCCTTTGAACACATTGCTCTGCTTCGGTTGTCGCACTGTCTTCAAATCAGTCACATTCAAGTCATTCTGTCACTCACCAATGGTGACATGAGGAGGCAAGACCAGGTGAGAACCCACAGCGTTTTAGACAGTGGGACAGACCACTTGTGCACAGCTGCCCCATGTGTCATCAATTTCACATCACGACCAGTTTAAATCGATTAAATGTCAGTTTGTATTTAAAAAAATTTAAAATTACCCACCGAAATTAATGCAGTGGTTTCCGACCCTGAAAATGGGATCCCTGTATGGGGGTTTACAGGGCTTTCAGGGGGGCTTAAACTGTCACATGTTATGAAGGTGTCATAATTAGGACGACACATTTGTGTAGTGACAAACTATAGTTTGCTTTTATTTTGAAGGCCTTTTTGTTGGTGAGAGTTGATGGTCCATTTTTGTTGGTGAGAGTTGATGGTCCATAGATTGGAGAAGAGGTGGTCTGAAGCTTCAGTGAGGCCCAAGGTGTGTTGAACTGTTTTTCACTTTCATACCCCCCCCCCACACACACACAAAAGACATTTTGCCCTGTCACAGTTGGGAGAGCACAGTTATTACTGCTAACATCAGGGATGGCTGTGTGTCTGTAAAGCACGTGTGACAGTGAGACCTTCAAGTTGAAGTGAATGAGACTGGAGTCAATAGAGTCCCTTCAGCTCCTCTTCACTGAACTAAAGATGTGCTGCTGTACGGTTTGTGTAAAAAGAAGCCAGAGCACACTGAGCCACATGAACACTTGAGAAATATCTTTATTACCCGGTGGTGATTAGCTGCCACAAGTTGCCTGCTCGCTGTTTCTCCTCTCCGTCAGGGTGGGAGTGAAGGGGCGGGGCTTAACCCGTCACTGCGCAATTTGATTCGACCCTCAGCGCTTCTGCGCACGTCCGCGCGGAGCTGAGCGGAGGGGAGCTGCAGCCCGGAAACAGACAGGCCCCGCTGGTGAGGCGACTCAGCGACCGTCTCCATGTGTGCGCTGTCACAAGGGTGAAAAGTCCGCGAAAACAGCCCGAGGGTGCGTCTTTGTCTCTCTCTCTCTACCTGAACGCCGCGACACACGGGGACCGACGTGGACATGGCGACATCCAGCTCCTGTGTGGTGGTGAGTTTCCCCCGAGAAACAGCAGCCAGGGTGGTCGTAGGTTACCTTTGCGTGCCCGCTGGGAGACCACCGTAGGATCACGGATGCGTGGTGTCTGCTTATTACACCTTATAGGCAGTAAAACACTGCACGACCCCCCGCTGTGCACCAGTGCTGGGGGGGGGGGTCGTGGTCGCTGCTTTGAGGGGTGAACATCTTACAGTTGTGTACAGTCCGCGCGGCGTGGCCTGCTGTTTCACACGCACACGAGCTCGCTCACCACGTTCTGCGTACGTGACGCAACTAGTCCTGTCCGATGGACTCTGAGACACAGATGTGACAGATGTGCAGGTTTCTCACCGCGCCGCAATTTCGCCTTCGTTCGCGGTGAGTGGCACGCGGCCAGAAAGGCGCAAACTGCTCACGAGGAGCTTGTCTCAGCGCATGCAAGATGAATACTGTAACCAGTGAATGCTGACGGTGACTGATGCATCCAGTTGTGGTCACGTACACTATTGTGTATTTGTGTCTTTAATGCATGTGGTAAACATCCGGGGGCTTCTGCACGCTTTAAATGCATCATCTCGTATTGGGCATTTATCGCTTATAAACACGGACTCTTGGTTCTAACTGTGAAATTAAATGTTCTTATTACCAGTGACTAAAATGAACAAGGATATGAATCTGTGATATAACCATGAATAGACACAGATGGCTAGACTTTATAATATCACCCTGTTAACCTACCCAAGTCAGTAATCAGTATGTGTTGTTGATAATACCAGTTCAAGTGTAGAGCTTATTCCCTATCAAGACTTCTTACTTGAACAGTCTCATCTTGGTGCTGAGTTCTATGAGTTAACCTGCGAACAGTCAGACCACGAAATGCTCCGAAAATCATCACATAGCCATCCTATCTAATATGAATGTACAGTAATGCACCTGGTACTTAGTCAGAGACCTGGTGTGTTACTGAGGTATGCCAGGGATGCTTTGTTGGTTCTATTCCAAAATTCCAAAACACTTCTATTTCAAAACACACACACACACACACACACACACACACACACACACACACACACACACACACACACACAATGTCAGAACACTGGTGAGCACATTACCTTGTTTATGAGCCTTTATTGCTTTGTGAGTCTTTCATGTTGTTACACACATTACACAAACTGTAATCAGGCCTCCTTAAAGTGCTTTTGTGTGTGTGTGTGTGTGTGTGTGCGTGTGCGTGTGTGTGCGTGTGTGTGTGAGTACATGTCGCACACTGCACCTGCAGCCTCGGTTGGCTGCAGACAGCACTCGCTGTGTCTTTTTAATTAATGGGCTCCCTCATTTTAAATTATTGTGGTTTGACTTCCTCCATTCATTCAACGTCTGTCTATTTTAGTTGGAGAGGAATGAGGAAGGATTTGAATCTGCCTCGAGCACAAACTTATTTCTTTCGGGAGTCAGATATTTGAAAAATCTGTAACATTTGTTTATTGAATTTTTCACTGTGGTTTTCTTTTTTGATTCTTTGTGTTACCGCCAAGAAAATCTAATAACATCACTGGGCCTGCCAAATGCACTAAAATGTTGTGGAGCTGAGAGCACCCACAGACAGAGCAGCCATTGTCCAGACCTCCTGATCTAAAAACTTGAGCATTATTGAGAATACGTGCTGCTCCTCAGGGATTCTTATAAAAATCTTTAGGTCCCAGTTTATCTCATGGAAATGTTCCCGGTAAATCAATGTGACTCCGCTCTGGGCTCGGCCTCGTGCTCCCTGTGCACACTTTGCATCAAGTCATACACGAGGTGAGGCTGGAACAAGTGAATAAATAACCATTGCTCTAATTTAGCAGATCTCAGCCAGCAGCGTTTAGGTGCAAGTTCAAAACAAGCTGCATGTGTGTTCTCTAAAGACAATTGTAGCTCTCTTGTGTCATATTTCAGGTTGACAAACAAACTCAGAGAGAGCAAAGTTTACAGTCCTTGTTCCTTTGACCTGAGGCGAGTTCATTCGGATCTTCTCTGTGCTTTTTTTTTTCAGTTGAACTCTGAGTAAGTGACAGACGCTGTGAGTAACGGTGGGAAATAATCCCTCCGACCATCGGGGTGTAAAGACATCTGCTGGTTGTTAGTCATTATTTGTCATAACTGGAGAGGGTGTCACATGTGCAGCAGAGATGGGCACCAAGCTCCAGTGAGGAAGGGCAGGGGGGCTTCTGGTCTCCTGGTCGGTCCCCACTGCACCTCAGCTTCTGTGGAGCTGTCACATGACTCTGTTGATGTTGTTTGGGTTTCGGTGGCTTCCAGTTTAACTTGGGCAGGAAATTAGATTTTACAACGCATCGAGTCTTACTGACCTGCTGCAGCGCAGGAAGGACTCCTGACACCGTAATGACGTTTAAAGGGGAATCTCTCAATTACAGTCGCAGACAACGGTTGCTGTCCCGGTGTGCCGTCACACCGAGATCCCACGGTCTCATTTGAACCTGCGCCCTCACCTTTTCACGCGCGATTATCGGCCCACATGGGAAAGTGGAGCAGCTCTGACCTCACCCTCTTTACCTCGCTGTGCCCTGTGTCAGATGGAAGCCGTGTGCCTTGTTATGTAACCCCCCCCCTCCTGGGTATTTTTTTTAACCTCTTCGGGTTGTGTTTTATTTCAGATCAGCGACGAGGAGCAGGGTTATGACCTGGACCTTTTCTGCATACCGAAGCACTACGCCGCTGACCTGGAGAGGGTCTACATCCCGCATGGCCTCATCCTGGACCGGTGGGTCACGCGGTTCAACGCTGCTTGATGCAGGAACTTACAGATGGGATCAATGGGGACAAAGTGGGAGCTCAGTGGGTCCCATGTGAAAACGCACACAAAACCTGATCAAATGAGGTTAAACATACTGTTTCAGAATTCACGGCCTGATGATCAAGAAGCCGTCGCTTGTACGCACCCACTCGTGAAAGCCTCTTAATGTCTGTCAGTTCAGATTAAGCTTCATTCCTACTTTTCTTTAACTATTTGCAAAACTGATCTTAGTAACAGTGCAGGCTGCCTTTATGTTGTTATTCCTACTAAACAAGTCTCCAAGCTTACTTATACACGAGTGTGCTGTGGAAAAAAAAGCTTTGCCTGCTGACACAAACAGAAAAGAAATGGAAACTTGTGCTGACAGTGGCAGAAAGCTTAGCTGACTGTCCCCACTGTCTCTCTCCCTCTCTCCCCCTCTCTCTCTTTGTACCATGTGACCACAGGACAGAGAGGCTGGCCAGAGAGATTATGAAGGAGATGGGGGGCCATCACATCGTGGCCCTCTGTGTGCTAAAAGGGGGCTACAAGTTCTTCGCCGACCTGCTGGACTACATCAAGGCCCTGAACAGGAACAGTGACCGCTCCATCCCCATGACCGTTGACTTCATTCGTCTCAAGAGCTACTGTGTAAGACACTGCTGCTGCTGCTCGTACAAATGACGTGTTTTAAAGGCACTCGGAGACTTTAAAGCCTCCATACTTGTTGGGTCCTCTGTAGGTACATAGATGTGGGTGTGCGTGAATGACAGTTGTGCTGTGTGTTGTTTCCGTTTCATGACGTGTCTCCTGATCCTCTGTTGTTCCTGCTTTGATTCTTCCCTGCACAGAACGACCAGTCGACAGGTGAAATCAAAGTGATCGGTGGAGACGACCTGTCCACTCTGACAGGCAAGGTGAGCCCTGTGGAGGAGGAAATGAAGCTGAGAGAGAATAATTTCATCCTTTGTCTTTCTTTTCCATTCCTCTGTGTTCTCTTGATGTTCTTGTACATGATCACACTACTCTTCACACATCAGGTGTGTTAACAGTGTCTGTGGGCTGAGGAGGCCACGGACACATCATCATATTATATGCTTGTTGTGTGCTTGTAGTCCATCTAGCTGAGGTTAGCTGGTTAAATGCAGAGGAACAACTTCTTCACACTCTTCTTTTTCCCTCTTTCTCCCACAGAACGTCTTGATTGTAGAGGTAAGTTGTGGCCTTTTGTTCGTCCTAAACTTTGATGGTTGGCAGCATTTTGTGAGAACACCACAAACCTGTGCTCCCATCTCACTGTGTTTTTAGGACATTATCGACACGGGAAAGACAATGAAGACGCTATTGCAGCTCCTCAAACAGTACAATCCAAAAATGGTTAAAGTCGCAAGGTGAACAGTTCACTTCAGATCTGATGTCTGTTCTGTTTGTTTGTTCCAATCAACTTTTTCTGGTCAGTTTTTACCTGCTGTATGACTCATTAATCAATCATCTGGATTGCATTCTCAGTTTGCTGGTGAAGAGGACGCCGAGAAGTGTCGGCTACCGACCCGACTGTGAGTTCAAGAGCAGAAGAAGCTTTATTTTTGTTTGCGTTTAAAGCAACGCTGTGCACTGTTTGTGTTGGAGAGTGTTGTCACAGCTAATGATTTCAGGCCTTTTCTTCCGTCTCTTTATGTTTTTCGATGGCTAAAAAATAACATTTTGTTCATAAACACTTCTGAGGGCGATTGTCTTCTTTGCTTCTGCATTTGAATGATGTTCCATCTATACTTTGATCAGTGTGGCTGTAAACTGGAATATATAAGAATGAGGTCATCATGTTTTCTCTTCATGTCTTTTTGCAGTTGTAGGATTTGAGGTCCCGGACAAGTTTGTGGTGGGATACGCGCTAGACTACAACGAGTACTTTAGAGATCTGAACGTAAGTCACAGTTAAATGTATGACTAAACCTCCTTGTGTATAGTGAAACTTTGCACACTGGAACAAACAGGTCACATTTGTGTGTTGATGTCATGTCTGAGCGGGTTGAGACAATTTAAAACAGTGCAAGTCAATAACCTGCCGCAATTCTCATTGATCTCGTTTCAGCACATCTGCGTCATCAGTGAAACGGGGAAGGAGAAGTACAAGGCGTGAAGAGCTGCCTGAGCGCTTCCTCAAAACCTGTCGCATCTCTTTCCTTCTGCTGAACGTTTCCTATTTTATGACTTCAGGTCGTGTCGAACAGCTCAGTTGGCTCAGGGTCTCTGAGGAAACTGGCAGAGTGATAAACCTGCATTTCTTGTGTCGTTTCCACACACACTTCACCTTCTGAGGACTGAATGCCCGAGAGAGAACACGGGCTGGGTGGAACAGCATGGAGCCCAGCCTCTCCTGTAATCATTTGATTTCTTTTATGTCCCTACTCTGATTTTTTTTTGTTTTGTTTTTAGACAATTGAATAATTTATTCAGAACAATGCTGGTATCTTAAAACACATCTTAAATCCTTCCTTTGTTTATATTGTATTCTCACTTCCATTGGCGGCTTAATGAGCACTCTCAAAGAGGATGCTACATTTTCTTCCAGTCTGTATGTATATTTTGGGACAGAACCTGAACTTTTCTATGGTACCGTGCGGTGTCAAATCACTTTTCGAGAACACTTTGTGTGGAAAAGCGTCCCAACCGTTGGCCACTGTCACCTGATTAAACACACTTGGTATGCTGACGATGGAACATGCTTTTGTTTATGAGTGTTTTTGTCCAGATCAATTTTTCATAAAATGTTTCACAGAGACGTTGATCCCTGATGTTAGGGCACTTTAATTGATTTAATAAGTCTGCAGGCTCAGCCAGGACGAAACTAAAAGTTATACAGTCATAAATTAAGAAAACTTCCGTGTACTTGCAGGCAGAAGCTCTCAATCAGGCAAATGATTCCCCTCTGGTTTATGTCCTCAATATGTCATTTTGTTCGACCATCACTGATCACTGTAAAACTGAAGTTTGCAACACCAGCCATTAAATGTTCTCACCTCCCGTGTGCAGCCAGTGGCTTTTTGCTGTCGACTTTTGCCTCCTTTCTAACATAAATATGACGACTTATCCTCAGAACATGAGTGGAGACAACAAGAAATGTAGCTGCGGTGTTGATGACATGAAAGACTGCTTGAAAACCATTCAGTTGTGATCTCCTGTGTGTTCCTGTGTTACATCAAGTATTTAAATTCTGAATGCAGCAAGAAAAACAGATGTATTGTGAGCATGAACAAACTTGAAATCCCTGTTTTAAAGTTAATCCCTGAACAAGAGAGAGAGTTTATTATTCATCTGTAGTTACAAGTCATTGTGTTATACTGTGATCAAAGCATTTGATGCCCTCCCCCACATTTATTTTGCCAGAACAATAAGGCAAACCAAACACTGATGAGAGCAGACACCTTCAAAATAAGAGCAATGGGCACTTTCCTTGGTCTTGCTCTACCTACTACAAAGTCTTGTGACGAGTTTCTTTGAAATTTGCAACTGTACTGTTGACACCCTCAGGGCAGGCAAATTCCGTCAGCGCCCCTCTGATCTCTGGCGCCTCCTAGGGGGCTCCGGTCCCCAGGTTTGGAACCATTTGCAGAAAGCCGATAAGAAATCATGTTAGCACAATAGCATCAAGAGGGAGCAAATGCAAGTATACTTTTTCTACAACATTTCAAATGCAAGTATATTTTTTCTACAGCATTTTCGTAAAGCAGTATCTGGTGAGGATAAATCTATAAAACAGTCCAAATTCTTTGAATCAAAGGTTAGAAAAAAAAACATCCTAGTTTTGCCCATGATCACCCTGATAACATTTCTACAGTAAAAAATATACAAATGCCAAAAAACGGTGTCATGTTATCCCAATAATTAGGTTTACTTTTAACGCACTTAGTTTTATTTTAGGTTCTTTATGAAAACTTTGGTAAGTGTATGTCGTTTCTCCTGTCGAGGTGATTTCAAACAAGGTGATAAGAGAGGAAAATATAAACTAAAGAACATTGAGTTGGAGTTTCATAGCAGAGCAAACAAAAAAAATCACCGGCTGTTTCTGACGCCGTTTCTCGGTAGTTCGTCAGTCACAGGGAGTCGCTGCGGTGGAGGTGCAGCAGGACCAGAGGATGCAGGGCGCCGTTTCTGCCTGAGCACGCCGGTAAGACGCGCTGTGATTGGTCGGCTCCCTGACGCTGAAAGGGGCGTGCAGTTCCCTGCTAGCAGCTAGCTGCTGGGTGATCATCATCAGGCTTCATTCTCGGCGGCACCCAGCGCACCCAGAAAACGGAGCTCCGGCGCGGAGGGGCAGCGTTCCTAACAGACCTGGTCCGCTTCGCTGTAGGGGCTGCAGCCGCTCACACACCGATAGACGGGAGGCCTTTGAGGACTGGTGGCCTGGCCTCTCTGGGAATGGCATTGTGGCTGCCGCTACTGCTAGCTTAGCTCGTTAGCCCGTAGCTAGGAAGCTGAACTGCTGCTTGGAGCCAGCAGCTAGCGATAAGTGCAACATTAGCCATGTTCGCTCGTAGGCAGGCTTAGAATTGGTTTTCGGCTGCGGCGCTTTTGTCACACCGTCTGCCACAAACTTTAAACCAGCTTTTATTTCACACTCCGTGTGACTGACGAACTCGTCGCACTACCATTAGCTCATTTAAGGCGCTAACATGCAGTGGTAGTGTAGCTGCGTCCCAGGCGTCTCTGCTGTCCAGCACCAACAGACCAACGGCTCAGAGTCAGTAGCTAACTCTGGGAGCATTGTGCGGTATGTAGCCATGGCATGCTAATCATCCATCAGCTAACTCAGTGAGTGTGCATGACGCCACGGACTGGATAGACGTAAGACAGACCATGTAGGTATCAGCAGAGGCTCGCTGCGAGAACAGTGTTGTGCTGAGCAGCCAGCGTTTGGTTCAGCATCCGACGCTCAGTGGCGGCAGGGCCTCTCGAGCTGCCGGGCGGTGTTTGCTCTGTGCTAACTAGTCTGCCTCCGCGCAATCGCAAGGAAACATGTAAACTTAGCGGAGTCAAAGGGGTCAAGGATGTAACTTTATCGAGCTGGTGAGCCATTACAAGTTCATGACGCGGCGCTTACTGGCAGCATGAACAACTCGGGAATCATGCCGCAGGAAAAGATGGAGCTGGACCTGGACATCCCATCTGCGTTAGTCCAGAGCGACGGACACCTGAGGAGATCCAACAGCGCACCCATGATAAATGGCCTAAGGTTCTACGAGACATAGTTACTTAAACTTACTACTAATGGGGGGAAAAAGTCGCTCATTGACTGTTCCTTTACGCACATTGGTGTGATCATGTTGGATGTGTTAATAACTTGATATGGATTGTGTAAATCTGTCGTTGCAGTGATACTTCCCAAGTTTTCCAAAGAGAGGTGCTCCGCAGTCGGAGAAACAGCACTACAGTTGTGAACCGACCCAACATGGTGCTCTACTTTTATCAAACATGTTGGCTATTGTAAGTTGTGTATGATTGACCCTGTAATGACTCTTGAACTGTGTCTACCAGGTTCCTTCATCGCCTATCAGAGTACCCAGTACCAGACTGCACCAGATCAAACAAGTAAGTTTGCTCTGTTGTTGTACCGCTTGAAGATGGAGGTTGAATGCGAGCATGTCAGACCACCGTCTCCCTCTCAAGCCATAGGGATTGACGGTGCCTTTAAAAACCATGCGAGAGCACCAATTTGTGGAGTTCACAGGGCCAACGATCTTACAGAGTTGATCAATTGGTAGTATCAGACTCCCACAGAGTGAATCAATGAAGTGGAGAGCAACTGAGTTTCATTCTTCGAGCCGTCGGGCCTTTTGTCTAATTAGTGTGAAACTGCTTTGTTATTGCAGGAGGAGGGCGTCGATGTGATGAATAGAGAGACTGCCCATGAGCGGTGAGCCAATCAGTAGCTGTAGGTTTACTCGGATCATTCACCAATGTGAATTTGAACTGACCACTGTGTTTTCTATGTTTGTTTTTCAGGGAGGTTCAAGCTGCCATGCAGATGAGCCAGTCATGGGAAGAAAGCCTTAGTCTGGTAACAAACAAGAGCCTTTTCATTACTGTGTTTGTTTTTAAACCCATATCAGTGGTATTGATGCACTCCATTGCCTGGAGCTCTGTATTGTCCCTGCATGTTTTGGCCTTTC
>JAUESF010000047.1:1215421-1227581 GCA_032274765.1 Malacoctenus tetranemus
AATTTGTCTGCAACAGACGCAGGAAGTTTCTGGACTTTTCTGAGTTTATGCTGTGAGCTCCAAAATGTAACTTTTTTCATTGAGTAACTAGTCAAGATCACATTGTAGTTTGTCGAGCCAAGAGCCAATTTTTAACACGCATCATTTCAAGATAAACTGCAGGATATCCTTTTAGATTCTAACTGCATAAAGACGAGCAGAGGCTCCAATTCCAAGTTCCTTGTCATGATGTTTTAGGGTGAAACAACAATATAACCAGTTTTCCCTTCTGATTCTGTACTTTTTATTGGTATAAATGTTTTGCTCTATGTGTCTCCCTCTTGAACAGCAATGCTTCTCTCCTTCACTCCAAATCTTGGTGAGCAGTAACGGCCTGACGCCCAGCCCCATCCCCAGCCCAACACGCCGCTTCAGGTCAGTACAGCGCCCAGACACAGGCTGCAGAGAAACGTGTTCATGCCCACAAATATGGATTATTTCATCATCCGTTAACGGACACAGAAGTGTTGCTCTGTATTCAAGTTGATTTATTTGTTGTCTTTTAGATCCACAATTATCTGTAGGTGCAATTACTCTGTTTTGGAATCAGAAGGTTGACATTTCTTTGTTTTTCAGCAGACGAAGTCAAAGCCCAATCAACTGCATCAGAGCGAGCATCCTCGGCCCGATTAAACGCAAAGGTGAGACGCCACATGGAACTGTGATGCATGTTGTTCTAATTAAGAAATAATACACTTGTACCTTCATTTTAGACCAAAACAAAGCTGTATTTTTAATAGGTTTCCTTAAGTTTGCATGAGGATTTTATTATTTTTGTCATCCAGTGCAGCATTTAGAGGAATTCATTGCAACTAATCAACTCATATCAAACAATACCTCAGCAGGCCAGTGTCACTCACAACTGTACATGCTGTGAATCTTTTCACACAATCTTGATTATAAAAGGGGAATAAGTGTTAAGGGTCTTATTGTGCCGCCAATCAAAGCTGTCTGCCCCCCCCCTCCCTCCCAGGATGCTGTTGTTCATTCAGCCACCCCCTGAAATCCCTCCCAGGTGTGTAAAGCATCTGCAGAGTTTGTAAATGTGGGTTCCTTTCCGTCTGCAGGTGAGATGGAAACAGAGAGTCAACCCAAGCGGCTGTTCCAGGGCACCACCACCATGCTGTCCTCGGACGTCTCCACCCTGTCAGACCTCAGCTCCTGGTAAGAAAGCCGTCTGTACAAGTTGACTAATGTCCCACTGCTGAGAGAGACGGCCGTCCTGCTGGGACTGATGAACCAGGCAATCAGCCACACCGCGGCCTCAAAGGATCAGCTTGATTAGCTTAGTTAGACTGTAGGCTGGAAACTGATTAACTTATTCAGTGAGCCTCCTAAAGCAACTGGGAGGTGTGGAGGCTTTGTGAGGAGCTGCAGTTTGAGTGATGAATGTGTAAATGTGGCTCCTTTAGAAATCACAGGATTTTCACAAAAGGTGGATGAAATCAGGCGTTGACCTTTTTTTCTGAGGGGTTTTATTGTGTCAAAAAGCCGTTCTGGGAAAGTTTATGTTGATGCTTCATTTAGTGCGGGCAGCAGGTTTGAGGAGGACAGCAGCCAACGCTCAGTCTCTGTGGATGCAAGAGGAGTTCAAGGACAGTCTAGAGTGTGTCAACGTGACGTGTATGTGAGGTCTGAAAGGCTGAACAAAAACTGGACACTTTGAGTAAATCTGAATCTGTGTTGCCTGAACTCTGCACTGTCAAACTCCTGTGACACACTCAGAATCATCTTCATTGAAACATTTTGGTTCATCTTTGGTCCTTCCTCGCTACTAAATGTACAATGACATGAAATTACATAAAGGAACTAGAATCCTGTAAAAATGTGTCTGTTCAAGGTTGTTTGATGTAATTAGGTTCCTCACAGGCTGCAGAGAGACATTCCTGAAGCCTTCGTGTTTGATCATTAGCTTTAGAGGAGAGAAGGTGCTGCTGGAGTCTCTGTTTGTGTGTGAAGAGTGGACGAGTGTCTCGCAGACGTACTGTATGCGCTGTGAGAGCCGTCTGGGGGGGATGGAGGGGGCAGTTCAAGGCAGACCCTCAGTGTGTGGAGTGGATGCAAGCGAGCGTTCACAGCCTCTTTTGACAAACGGCTGCAGTTGTTTACCAGTCAATGGATTCAATGTGCTGCAGGCCTCTTGAACACTGAGCAGCAGCCCCAGCAGGGCTTTGTACAGCTGCTTCTTCAATGTTGCACACACCAATGGCCGCTTTGATCATGTTCTGAACACCTCTCCCACGTTTAGTCGTTTCTCTATTTGTGCTAAGAACTTTGTGCTTCACCTGATGTAAATGCTCTGGAAGCAGGTCAAGTAAAATGTGGTTAAATGCACTTTACTCTTCTGCTCTGAAAACAATCCTCTAATCAACTGGAGGTCCATTATTCTTTCTAAGAACAAACCTCTGCATCATTATAGTGATTAGAACGTATTCCTGTTTACTGATCCTGTTCGCTCTCTTTCAGCCACTCCCCAGAGCTGCTGGACGGCAGCCTCAGCAGCGTCGGCTCCTCCACCGACTCGCCGGGCAAAATGGAGGGCGTGTCCCCCTCCTCGTCCAGCAACTCGCCCTTCGCTTCCCTCCAGGATTTGTCCCCGAAATGAACCGAGCAGAGACCCGCACACTGCCGAGACGAGGCTGAACAGACGTGTACTAGGACCCCGTTTCCTGCTCTGGCCCTTCACCTCACCGACGCCTGACAGTTCTGCTCGTTTCCCGTGTTTGCTTGCTGGGCGGCTGCGTTCATGGCTCCACTTTGGAGGGGGTTTCAGACGCGTTTGGACTAAGGAATGGTAAAGCCATGCACGGAGTGGTGTGCGAGAGGTGAACCTGTTGAAACTGACTGAAGACACTGTGAGCACCAGCTGCTATCGGAGGGTCTTTGATGGTGTTTGCCGAGTGTCTGTCCCACCGATCTGTCCGACCGGTTCCCCTCAGCAGAGAAACACTTTGAACACTGGACGTTGAAGAGACTTTTCACATGTGTACCTTTCCTGTTGCCGTCTGTTCCCAGACCTTTGTATGTACACAGTGCAGATTTTGTAAGAGAAGATTTAACTTATTGTTTTCCTGCTTTGTTTGTAATTATGTACAGATGACCATATATGCCAGGAGTCATGGCAGAGTTGAGGCTGTGAGGTGAATGTAGGCACAGGGCTTCTACAGCTTTCCTTTGCAAAAGGAACATAAACTACTTTTGGGGTACAACTACGGAGCTTTTCCTGTTATGCTGTCAGAAGTTGTGAGCAGATAATCTGAATATTTTTGTGACATACGCTGTGAACTGTGGTGTCCCCCCCCCCTCCCTTCCCCTTAGTCTGGCCGCTGAGCCAGGCTCCCAGCTGCCTCACTGCAGTGGATGATCAGTGGAACAGGACGGTCATTCCTGGTAGTGGCTCAACACTAAAGGTTCCTCTGTCTCCTGTGTTCTTGTCAGGATGAGTTTTGTAGATGTATGAAGATCGCAGAAGATATTTTTCTTGTTCTCCTTCTGGCAAAGTGTTCTTATTTATGAAAATGTTTATCTGTAACTAAATGGTGACGGGTTTCGCTCGGCGATGGAAACCGTTTTTTGTCATTCACACCAAATTAATCAGCTGCAGAGAAACGGAAGCGAACGCCGCTGCTGTTGCCGCATCGCGAGTGCACACTGCTGTGGTTACGTTGAGTCGAAGCTTTTTGCACAGGATGTGCAGTCCTGTGGCGTTTCAGCCTGTGTAAGTCTTAAAGGTGCAGTTTGTAAGGAAGAAGTAATACCTCTGGTACACTGGGTGGTGGTAGTGAGTCACGGGCCTTCCCAGTCTTAACTTTGTTGCCAAGATTTCTGTCAGTTGAATTTCAGGGTGTAATCTGGCTGCCTGTTTCAGAACTGAATGAGTGCCAGTGACTCGCTGCACCATCTTGTGGCCAAAATTGGTAACGCGAAAGCATTTGACTGTGGCTCGCTGCGCTGCTGGTGATGGAAAGGAGCAGCTTCCTCTGCTAAACCATAGTGATGATTGACTGAAAGATTTACATACTGTATCTTTTAAAGTGGGAACGAGTAAAGCTTGACACCCTCCCCCCTCCCCAGGAATCCTTTATGTGGAGGTGATGCCTGCACTGTGATATTTGCACCGACATATGCTTTCAGTCTTCATGCCCGCCTGTGTAAAGTACCGACCCCCCCGTGTGGCTCTGTAGCCTTTAATGTTTCTGTACAAACTGATTGTAAAGCATTTTATGGAAGTGTGCCCTTTTTAATTTAAAGAGAAGTGTGGTTGCAGTTTATTTGCTGAATGTCTTGTCCTTCATACGAAGCAGAAACAAAGATATGCAGTCAGCTCGCCCTGCTGTCAACAAGAAGATATTTTTTTCAGAGTTGTTTTCTCCCCCCCCCTCCCCCCTTGCTTCAGGGTGTGACTTTAGCGAACTGATAAGGAGCTATGCTGCGTGTCTAAAGAAAAGGCTGTAATCTGCTAAGCTGGCTAACACCTTGTCCTTTGTGATCGCCATTGTAGCAGCGGACAAAATAAATTATTTCAATATTATTTTTGTACATCTCCTTTGAGTGTGACTTCATTCTATTTTCAGAGAAAGTTGCGTTTTAACCACATGAACGATGAACAACAGCTTCTTTCAAAATAAGAGACAATTTTGTGTTTCTCATCAGAAAAGTCAAAGATTGCTGTCTGCTTTCAAGGGTTGTGGGACAGTTCACTGGTCCATCACAGCACCAGTTAGAGGTCACTAACTGAGCTAACGTGCATGTTTATGGACTGGAGGAGGAAACCAACTCTCAAGATCATACAAAAGCTGCAGTGGCAGCTTCAAAATAAAAGATCGGATCAGCAACTCTTGTTGCCACTGAATATGTGAATCAAAAAAAAGAATCTGTTGAGCAGATGGTCCAATACAGCTGCATTGTCTCTTTATTAAAAATCAGTTGGAGCATGGATATAGTAAAGCGAGCATTCTTCTTCTTGGAAAACAAAAAGATCTTTCCTTTGGTGACATGTAAAAGTATCTCACAGCCGGAAAGACGTAACACATGAGCGCTCATTCAGGTAACGTTTTCACACATGCAAACTGCATTTAGTCCTCAGTCTACACTGGAAATGCTTCCGAAAACATCAACATATTGACGGTTACAGTTGAATACCATAACAAAAAGTCTTAATGGCTTTATATACATGTATCAGGTTCGCGTGTCGACTCCTTCACACTCACATTCACCATGTTCCGTCACATAATGGCAATATAAACGTCACACACAGGAAACACGGGGCCCACGCGCGTCTGCGTGGCCGCCAGTTTCTTCACAGGCTCGGGTGCAGCTCCCCCCCCTCCTTCGAGCTGCACGCCAACATCTCCTCAGTGTTGTGTCAATTCACAGATTAACACAAATGTGTAGGTCTGAAAACAAGTATGCTAAAACGTGTTTGTTTTTATTTCTTAGGGGGAAGAGGCCCTTAAATCAAGAGCCTCCATCCCCCCTCCGGCTGTCAGCTCAGGTCATCCAAGCGTCAGAGCAGCTTCTAATGTGACAGAGCCGTTCTCGCCTCCTCCTCTTGGTTTACGGCGCCCTCATGTGCGCAGGATGACCATTGTAAGAAGACCTAGAGGACACCAGGAGACACACAGAGGCTCTAAGATGCAGCTCGGCTTTGAGGCTTGTATCTCGGAGATTGTTTTTATACTCACCAAGAACGTAAGCAGCTACAAGTTTCTTGTTAACACTTAAGTGGAGGT
The DNA here is from genome assembly GCA_032274765.1 of Malacoctenus tetranemus. Lineage (NCBI taxonomy): Eukaryota > Metazoa > Chordata > Actinopteri > Blenniiformes > Labrisomidae > Malacoctenus > Malacoctenus tetranemus. The sequence continues at coordinate 1,221,193 of JAUESF010000047.1, forward strand.
AGACAGGCACAGTAGATTCCTGCTCCCCCTGCGTGGGGAGCATGAGAGCAGCCATACACACCAGGGCCAGCATCACGGTCAGCAGACTGGGTCCTGCAGCGACGGGACGGGTCTCTGCTAATCACACACAGACGTGCAAACGAGTGAGTGTCTCCAGCTTGTTTCTGCCCAGAAAACTTCATCCAGTCATTTTCAGTATCAGACAAAGATTCAACACTGGAGAGAACACTCGACTCCCCAGCAGTAAAGCACAGATGTATCCCTCCACCAAACACCTGATTGGATTCCACTTGTTTGTAGACACTGACAATAAAAGTGATCCGACTCTTTGGACTTCTCTCAGAACTGACTGCACTGGTATTTTCACAGTATTTGTCATACTGCTAGACCTAGTACTGTGAAACTGCTACACTGTGAGGTAAAAGTGAACTTAGTAGATCAGGGGTGTTAAATGGATCTTAGCTTTAGGCAACTCTTTTTTTCTTTAGAAAAATCATCCAGAGTCAACATGATTTGGAATCCTGTCATTTCGTATCCATCACATTATTTCTCTCTAAACTTATCTTTGATAAAACTTACTAACAATACCTTCACTACTGTTCACAGGCATGTATGACTCAGTCGGTCAAGGTTGTTGTCAGTGGTAAAGTCATCAAAGGAATAACATCCGACTCAAAAGGAGCAACTGACCTGCATAAAGTGGTGTGCGCATTTGGCTCCCTCTAGTGGTCACAGCAGGGCTTCGTCCCCTACCTGAATGAAAAGCAGGCTGTTCAAAGAACTCTCGGTCTGTGAACTGCTCCTTCAGCCTGCGCTCCTCCTCCTGGGGCCGGGGGCTGGGGGGCTCCTGCGAGGCGGAGGGCCGGAGCGTGGCGGTCACCTCCTTGCGACCCAGAGCCTTGCGCTGACTCTGCTCCGACACCTGCAGGCGGAACTTGTCGTACACGCCGTAGTTGCACGCCCGCACATCTCTGTGTCGGATTACTCTGCGAGGACACGACACGGTAAATAAAATGCACTCTAAAAAAAACCTCATGATAATGCTGACCACAAGGGGGAATGAGAAACAAGATAAACTCACATGTCGACACAACACTGCGGCTTCACAGCTCCTGTGGCGTCTGCCACGATGTACTTGTTTGGCGCCGTGCATAGCACTGAGAGGAACAGACATGGATGTTAATGACGTGCCAACAGGACAACACAGTTGAATCCACGACCCTTGCGTCTCCTCACTGACCTTTAAACTTGAGTGCGAACTCATAGGGGTTGTAGAGCGTGAGCACCTGCTTCTGCGACTTCTGCTCATCGGCGTAGAAGACGAGCTCAGTGGGGAACACGAACACGGGAAGGCTTCCCTCCACCAGCTCAGGCTGTCGATGCTGCTGCTGCTGCTGCATTGGCTCCACCTGAGCTTGGCCCCTCGTCCACCGTCTGCCTTACCCCGTCCCCCCCTGCTCTGCTCCGGCTGCTGCCCTGCTGCGAACACTCCCCACCGGTGGACACGTCCCACTCTCAGCTCCTCAGGGCCATCACAGGGTGCTGGCAGGGGGTGAAACACGGGGCATGTTCAGATAAGGGAGGAAGTGGAAGGCACTTTGACTGATTAGACTACAAAGGGACAGCAGGGAACTGGCCGTCTTGACAGAAGAACTCACACTGACTTGCAAATAAAAAACACAACTTTGTTTTTTCTTCGAACATGCAACAGAATCCTAAACACTCAGATTTCAAGCATTGAAAATAATGAGACATACATAAGAAGTATCAGGTGGTGCACTGGTTACAGCCCATAGATACAGTTTTTGTCATTACAACATTTTTCCAAAGTGAAATCAAACGTGCCAGCAATGCTTCTCTGACGACTCACACACCCTGATCGTTACACTAAACAGCATCACAGTGAAACACAATGACACGACACATTCCTTCAAATGTATGATAAGAAGCATCAAATGTACATATTTGGCCACTGCTGGTCATTTTGCCAGCAGCTTTTGTGAATGTGTGAACAGCTGCACATATTTAAAGTATCTCCATTTGCTGCCGTGTATCAACAATGGATCCAGGAAGCAAATCAGCCTTAGCTAATAGCCTGGGACTGAGCATTAACCCTTCCAGCTCAGGCTTGGAGCAACTCTGAAAGTAAGTTGTGGCTCTTTCAAGCACAAACTCGGGGGCATCTTGTATGTTGCAGCACTTAATCAGCATTTTCTACAAGTTGATGTAAATTGGTGCTGGTTTGCATGGAGGAGTGACTTCTGAACTGGTGTGACTGGTAGGCTGCATGACAAAACAGGCCAAAGACAATGAGATGGTTCTTCCCAGGTGGTTCTTTTGTCTTCGTGCCCTCACCCAACACATGGAGGTGGGTGAGGGGAAACACGTTTTTGCATATTGGGGTTTTTCCAGGATCTCCTGGATTTGGGGCCAGCTTCCCCCTAAAGGCCTCTCTGGGACGATAACATTATCTCCTCCACTTCTAATTAAACTACACCAAAAAGTGGAGTAAAAACACAGTCGCCCTGCAGCTCTGTGGTCGCTCACGTTTGCAGGGGTTTACACGAGGTGATCCAGACCACCAGTCCTCGGAGCACCGCCATGTGGCTAGTCACGTGCTTCTTTGTGTTTACATGGGGACTGTAGGTCTCGAAGAGCGAAGCTCGTGGTGTCGAAACCCTTTTTATTCTTTAACGCCACCACGCACCTTAAAAAAGCACTCACACTACAAAAAACACAAGTTGCCACGTTTCAGCAAAAGTTTTACCACGTTGCATGTGTTCTAATACACGCGCACGTGGTGTTTAGCTTGTCTTTATGCTCGTGTTTTGAATAAAAATCAGTATAAACATAAAGGTACAGTTAACTGCGGCGCAGTAATACGTGACAATGTAAACACGCGACAAATTCGGAGTGTCCAACGAGCCTGTCATGGCTATTGTACCATAATAAGTTGACATGTACATCAAATACTGTTAAAATATACTAAATATGTCATGTTTGTCTTCTCTGCCGCCGGAATAACACACATTTGCAGTGTAACGCTGACGCTGTTGGCTAACATTAGCCACAGCCCGGAGAGCCCAGATAGCGGCTGATAGCCACTTAACGCAGCGACATTACACAATAAAATACACTTTAGCGGTATTACCAGGTAACAAAACGAAAGCGGTTCTTCACCTTGCGGTCCTCCTTACAGTGTTGCGAGACGTCGGGGCTGTGGGGCTCCTGCGGTCCTGATCCCACCCTGTTGTTGTTGTTACTGCTCGGTCCTTTTTTTTCCTTTGTGAATAATTATACTGCAGACCTCGCGGTGCATGCCGGGATCGCGGCGAGCCACGGCCGACGTGAAGACGTAAGATGTTCCCCAAGCGTGCGGAGTAACGTGTTTATTACAATTTCATAACACTTCGTCTGGAAAACACGGGAACGCAGTCTGGCGTCAAAACAAACCCAAAGAAACACAAAGATTTATCACAAATATTTGATGAGCTTTAAACAGTTTACGTGTATCTTCTTAAAAGACGTGATAACAATGCTCAGTAAATTCTCCACATGCACGTCTTTTCTCACGTATGCTCTCAGTGAAAATGTTTTATTAGCGGGTGAAATTCATAATGCAGGAGAAAAACTGTAACCCTGACCTGTGCATTAACACACCCTGCGTGACTGACCTGTGCATTGCTGAAGTTTATGGATCCAAATCACCCCTGAAATAAATCCTTGCAAACCAGTAAAAGAATAACTGAGAGCATCATACTTTTGGTATCAACCACATGGTCATTGCAAGAGTTACTTGATAAAGTCTCAGCATAATAATGCATAGTAATTGCAACTTTAACATCTTGTGACATGCAGTGTAGCAAATCACTGTTACATTCTGCTTTCACAAGCATACATACTACTTTGAGGCTGTCTGAAAGCACTCCAGAAACTTGCCAACCTTGGACAAAACAAACAAAAACAGTACCTGAAACAGTCAAGTGAAATGATGAAAAAAGACTTAACAGTGTTACATTTGCTCCTGATTTGTGGTCTTTAATATACTTTGATATTTCTTTTTGAGATTGCTCATGCAAAGACGTTGTAGAGGTTGCAACTCTGTAGATCTTTCCACTTGATGAATGTCACAAGCTCGAATATTTAGTTTCACTTGTGTAGGTCATGTCACTACACGTGTTGTTGTGTTGTGCTTTATGGTCGGAAGTCCTGGCCTTTTGAGGTGCATTGAACGCAACAAAAGAGTGGCAGGAGAGAGAGAGAGAGAGAGAGAGAGAGAGGGCGGGATGCCAGAGCAATGCAAAGAGATTGCAGTTCCACAATTGTAATTTTAGGTGCAATGTAACCATCACTGTTGCGTTTTCATGGCGGGCAGGTGGTCCAGTGAGGGTCGCAGTCACTTGCAGGGCCGCAGACCATGCTTCTCCGAGCAACCAGCCTCTTTGCACACACTCACACAACAGAGGCGAGTAGGCGGACGCGCCATGCTTGCGAGCCATTTCGACCTCGTTATATATTTATATATGGAGAGGGCGTGGCCAATAGAACGCGGCCCATCCAATGGCGTGGCGGCAGAGCGGGCTGGGCGTTCCTTCTGGTTAGGAGCAGAAGTTGAACAGCGCGAGCCGAGACAGAGCTCTAGAAAGGCAGATAGAGAGAGGGCAGAGGCAACGGCCCTCTTCAGGAGGGGGGGCTTATTATAACAAATATATACACACATGTGTGAACTGTTTGGCCGCACGATAGCTCATATGTGGATAACAGTTATTTTAGAAAAGCATAAAACCGCGGTTTTACATCTAAAATGCCTATTTTACTTTTCCTGTTAGACACGTCCGCCTCTATGAATCAGCGCACTTATTTGGGTACGACGTATCTGGACGTTGCTAAAGGCGCGGTTGAGGTCTTTATGAAGGTAAAGAATGATTTTACGCCGACTTTTTTCCACAAGAATGCACCTTTGCTGAGCTTAGGGCTCCTTGGGCAAGGTCGCTCGAAATTAATATCTGTTTGTTTTGGTTTTCTTTTTTGACAGCTGCGTGCCCGAGACCCGGCTAGTAGAGGCGACAGGTACATGCTAGTTACATTCGATGATCCACCATACGGAGTGAAGGTAATTAGCAACTGATACCATTTTTACTTTTGACAAGACGACCGTATTTTTCTGTCAGTGAGACTTTATTGTCCTTCTGGATTGTAGTCAGGGTTGGGCGGCTTCCCGGTGGCGAAAACGGCCTTTTTTGCTCCAAACAGTCGCAGACCCGGAGCTGCACTGCCTCCTAACATCCAGCGGACATTTTGCTTTTGTGTTGAGAAAAGTCTCGGGCGTTGAGATGGAGGCGGAGAGATTTATTATCAGTCGTGACGTCGCAGTTTTTTCTAACCGTACCACGTTTTGACTGGCCGAAGAGCCCGCCAATCATCGGTAGCCCCGCCCCCTCCACTAAGCACGCAATACCATTGGTCAGTGCGGGCGGAAAGTTGATAAGCCCCTCTTCGTCATGAGATTTTTATGAGTTCGCTGGAGGAGAATTATCATTATTTATCTGATAATTATTATTTGTTGTGTTAATTCCGTGAGTACGGAGAACGTGCACACAAGCCCCTTTGTAGTTGTGACACATTGAAGAAGCACAGAGGCGGAAACAACTCAACATGTGAGTCACTGCAATAATTTCATGCTGTTTATGTCAGCAGAGCGCTACACACCACAAATCCATTGAGTTGTTTTATGGCCTGGCACACATGTCCCTCTGAGCTCCTCGTGTCTAATACATTACATTTTTAAGTACCCACATGGACCCCCACAGTCCCAATCTACTCCATTCTCCTGATTTACATCAGAAGTTTCTCCAGGTTGCAAAGGAAAAACTAAAACTTTATTATTCCCCTCAGAGGAAACTGCCCAACTTCGTCTCCGAACAACACTGAACACACATCAGAGTGATGAGTGTTTGTCTCATCCTTTTGCATCAGTGCTGCAAAACACATGGAATATAACTTACTGACTGTGCTGCAGTGTTTTATTTTCTTTGCTGTCTCTCCATCAAATAAGTTAATTTTACTTCTATTTGTTGTGTTTTGAGCATATTATATAAAAAGCAAAAGAAGATGGAAAAAGTTGCATTCATTAGTATTTGAATGTGAGAGAAAATAAAGATTTATGATTTAATATTTCATAGTTGTTATTCATCTGTTACCCACATATTGTTTTGTGATGATACAATATTGTACAATTATTTTTATTAGCACTCTTAATAATGATGATAATGATAGCAGTGATTATCATAGTTTAATATGTCTTCATTTACGCTCACACATTTTTCCGCTTCACTTATAAACAACGGACAAGCCACAAAGATGACAGAAAAAGTCTTTATGATTTCGCA
>JAUESF010000047.1:1305706-1317919 GCA_032274765.1 Malacoctenus tetranemus
GTGTGTGTGTGTGTGTGTGTGTGTGTGTGTGTGTGTGTGTGTGTGTGTGTGTGTGTGTGTGTGTGTGTGTGTAGTGCAGCAGAGGGCCGCCAATTCCCCTCCAAACCTCTTCGAGAGAGCCAAAGTCGACTGCTCACCAGCACTCCCTCCTGGTCAGAGGCTGACAATGCGATGGACAAGGACAAGAAGGGCAAGATCCGGATACTCACCTCTTCTTCCCAACATTCTTTGCATCTCTATAGAAGTGTGCTCATGCAACAAAACAAAAATATGTTGCTCAGTTGATAATAACTGATCTAATTTTGGCCCGTGTGTTTGATCAGGTGCCAGCAACCCAGGGATAACCATAGAAAATGAGGCGTAACCTTGGTTACGGCTGGAACCGTGAAAGTAAGTCTGCCGTCATGCAAAGATGATCACGATCAGCAGAATGTATTCAGATACATTTACATCCTGCGTGATGTGTGTCCCCCTTCAGGTTGATGCTGCCCCCCCCCCTCCCTCAGTGTCTGTGCCTGTCAGAGCGCGACGCGGTGGTGAAGTGGATCAATGGGAGTCTTACAGAACTGGCGACACACACAATCCAGAGTAGACGACAGAGACTAAGATCATGAGCTGCTCCTGTGATGGAAGCATCACCCGCTGGCTGGCTGAAGCGCGTGGATCCAAAGTAACAACCTGCATTCCAGTCATCCGAATTCTTCTCTGAAGAAGCACAGAGCTGCAGCTGTGACGGAGGAGGAGGCGTTTTTTTTTTTTTTTTTTTTTTGCACTTTCAATCAGTCCGAAAACTGCTCTCGCACGTCACCGTCCATGCGTCCGAAGCTCTCTGCATCAAGTTCATGTGTCCTCTCTCAGTTCCGTAGCGTAGCACACGATCGAGTATTCGCTGTTATGAGTTTGCCAAACTGTTTGCACACAGAGAGTAGATTAGTCGTGGTGTTGACGTGATGTAAAACGACATTCCTCTTCGCAAAATCTTCGTTTTGTTTCTGTGAACTATGTTTTGGGGTGTTTTCTCTTGTTTCGTGGGACATGCGGGCAGGTTCGGTGTCGTGGCGGTTCAGATGATGCATGCTCTCATCTCAGGATGTCAACACACACACACACACACACACACACACACACACACACACACACACACACACACACACGCACACACCTTGTTGTAGTGAACGGACCCGCGAAAAAGCTAGTCCGAAAAGAACAAAACAAAAACGTCGTTAGTAATCATCAGTGTTTCCTTCAGAATAAGGGCTCTTCTGACTCTTCATAGCATGAGTGAGGATGTTGCAGTTTTACACCTGACAGTCAGTGGTGCTCAGCGTGACTCCGCCCCCTGCCAAAACATCTGAGCGTCTTTCTAACAGCCCAATGTTATAAAAAAGCAAAACAAAAAATAAGAGCTGGCCAAAGGTTCACTGACTGCTTGTCTTTGGAGTGTCGGTGTTGTGCAGAGTTTCGCAGTGACGTCCAGACTCGCGTCCCTGTTGCAGGAGAGCATGGGGTGGAAAATGACTCAACTTTAGGAAACGTTGGTGAAGCTGCGAGCTGGGAACGTTTCTAATCGGGGGGGATTTCTCTCTCAGACTTTGGTCCCTAAACCAAAGTGTCCACTCCTGCTTGCATCCTGTCTCCATAACTTAAAAAAACTAGAAAACTGCCCTTTTAATTCAGAAAACCCCTTTTTTTGTTCTTGTGTGGATGCAACGCGCCAAAGATAACAGTCAGAGCTGAAGGTCGGTTCGTTCAGGACAGCAGCCGCTCCTTCAGGAGAGACGTGAGTCTCGGCGATCAGACGTCTGCACAACACCGACAAACACCGGCTGACTAAAACTTAGATATTTAAAAAAAGAAAAGTTATCAAAAAAAAGAGATGCCTGCGTGTGATACTGCTGCAGATACCGAGTGTTTTTCTATCTATTCTGATGTTGTGGATGTACTGCAAAAAAAAACAACAAAACATACAAGAAAAAAAACAACATATATGCTCTCCAGCTGCTTTGGACTATTTTCACTGTTGGAGCTGGAAATGTTGAAACTTTCATCTCTGACATTTAAACCGAATGTATGCTCGTCTTGGAAAACAAAACAAAAGCTTCATAGTGTCAGTCTTGAAAATCTCTATTTTTCTATCCTTTCTGTCCAACTCATGAGATGAACTGGATGTGTGAGGCAAAGTACTGTACAGTTGTGATGCCTTATCGAAATAAAAACAAGCTCAACTTCAAACTCAAGCTCTTATTTTGGTAAGGGGGGGGGCTGGCAGTGGTTTGGACAGACGAGCCACGGAGCAGCGCTTCATGGTAGAAAAATTTCAGGCCTTTATTTACAAAATAATCTAAAAACATTCCACTTTTTTTAATATTGCATATTCTTCTTTTACTCCTTTTACAGTGTGAAAGATGTGCTGCACAAACAAACAGAAAAGTGTCAGTTTATCGAGGCTAATAAGTCGCAAACCTACGCTTCAACACACACCTATGCGGGTTCTGGGTGCTACTCAACAACACGGCATTTATTCAAACGTTTTTTAGTACATGCGGCTGTTCTACGCAGCATGGATGAACTGTGCAAAAAAAACAAAACAACACACACAAAGAAAAAGAGGAAACTGGCATCAAAATGTCGTTAAAAGGCTCAAAAGTCGCCTCTGCAGCAAACGAACAGATGCGAGTTAGAAACGAGTGATGTTACTTTTTCTGCAAAGTAAGTTTGTCCTTCATCACGACAGAACTCAAAAAAGGTAAAAAACCTGAAATGGAACTGAAAACTTACTCTACACAGAGTATATTATGGGTCTTTAGTGTTTTCTCTCCTTTGTTAATGACATTTGAAGCTGGCGCCGATTGGCTGACGCCCGCGCGTGCTGGCGTTTGCATGCACGGCTTCCCCCGGCGTCGACCGTTTGTATGCATGTCAGTATGCATCGGAAATAAAAGATAGAAAAAAAATAAACAGCAGATTTCCTTCTTCAGCATCTCCATGAGGTCCTCATAAGCATGGTTGTCTCGGGAGAATCTGAATGTACTTCAAGATTTAATTGCACGTGAGTCATCCTGTTAGACAGGAAGAAAAGGGGGGGGGTCATAACGGAGTCTGGGAGCAGAGCGGAGCGACGACTTGATGTCCCATAAACCGGCACAATAAATTAAAAGTTTAAAAAGAGAAGAAATGCAGCGAGTCTTAAGGCTGGGCGTGGTGCTGTGATCTTAGGTCTACATGTTCATGATGGGAAATGGGAACGTAGAGAAGGCAACGCAAAGAAAGAAAGAATGAGAGAGAGAGATGGACAGCCAGAGAGAGAGAGAGAGAGAGAGAGAGGGAGGAAACCTTTGCAGCTTTTGATATAAAATCAGGTTAGAGCTTTAAAGTGCAAAAAACATGTCTACCGAACACTTCAGGAAAACTAAAATCCCGTCTTGTCAAGCAGGTTAAATGTAACAGAACCGACCACACCGCCTACGGAGGAATACAGGACTACACCCGCACACATGCAGCTGTGGCATGTGTGTGAGGACAGCTGGGATCATTTCAACCATCATCTTCAGTTGTCTAAGGTGAGCACAGCCTACGACAAACATCTGGCTAAATGATGCATATGTACGGTTGGTTGTTTTTTTTTGTCGTTTTGTTTTTTTGTTTGTTTTGTTCTTCCTTCGTACGGCGGGCCGCTCCTTCGGAGGCTGCGCTGATCCCGGATCTGATCTGGGGCGTTTCGGGGCGGGGGGGGGGAACCGACGGGTGTCACGACTGCTGCTTGTTGGCCTCCTCCTCGTACGCGTTCCCGGTGCCGTTTTGGACGTAGGCGGAGCCTGAGCCCAGCCCGTACAAGTGACCGCAGTACTTGGCGTCGTCAATATGATCCTCAAAGAACATCTGTGGGAGGAGGAGTCGAAAGCAGGAGGTCAGGAGACAGTTGATTGGCTGCTTGATTATTAATTTTACTAAATCCTGCGATTTATGGATGATTTTGTCCAATAAATGAGCATTAAGTGCAAAAACACACTGCAATCAAACTCCTTGTTTTTGTGTACAAACCTGGTCAATAAAGTTGATTCTGACACTGATCCTATTGACTCTTTTAGCAGCTGAATTTGGCTAAAGGCTTAAAAATGCAAATACTTCAAGGCCCACGTCTTCCTTTCTGACAATTTGCAGTATTTCTTTGTAGAATCGGTGTATGTTTCTATCTTTCTGCGCACAGTTCACATGTTCCCTGTGATCTGAACAGGCGAGGCCACCACATGCCCACCGGACGGTAACAGGAAGCCCCCCCACCTCTCTCATCTTGAAGAAAGCCATGCCTGTGAGGAGGGAGTCGGAGCCGGCCTGGTGCTGCGGCCCGATCCTCTCCAGCTCCAGCTGCTCGGCCACCTCCTGCAGCCCGCCCTGGAAGGGAAACGCCGGCCGTCACTGCGCGCCAAGTGCCTCTCTGTGCACCGCGGTGGCGAGCCCGGCGCAGAGCGCCTCCTGCTGGACAAGCTGGGTCACGGTACCTTCAGGTTTTTGCAGCTCTTCATGAGGTACTTGACATCGTAAATGACGGGGAAGTACAGGCGAAGGATCTCGAAGAAGTCCACCTCCTCCTCGGGCAGGTTGGCGTTGGACAGGATCTTGATCAGGTACCCGAAGTCGTAGCCGCTGTGAGGAGACACACGGACACGCACTTCAATGGAGCAGGTGGGGAGAGAATGACAGACCACCATAACACGTCAGGCCTGCTTCTGCTGGACCTGATCCCTCTTCATGTACAAATCTGAGAGAAGGAGCACCAAATAAAATGAAGTGAAAGAATATCTCTCCTTGTAAAAAGTAGGAACTACTCCAATGAAGTTGTGAGCAACTGGTGTCCTCTGATATGCAGCGCGTGCCCGCAGGGCGCTGTACCTGTGGAAGGACAGCCACTTGACCCCGTCACACAGCACCACGCCGGACGTCATCAGCAGCTCGGCAAAGTAGAGCGTCTCGATGCCCTCGTCCTCATGCTTCTTGAACTGAATCCCTGAAGTGGTCAGGAGCTCGATGGAGTCCTGCGCGTACATGTCTTCTCTGACCACAAACACACAGAGCACAGCTGTCACTCCGACGACAAACCAGCCGAGCGCGCGGCGGACCGAGTTGGCAGGGGAGGGGTAGGGGGGCGTACGTGAGGTTGAACTTGAAGTTGAACTGCCACGTGGACGTCCCCGGAGGATACTCCCCCTGCTCATTCATGAACGTGAGTCCCAGCTGGATGATCTTGAGCAGGTCCACGTTGCAGCGCAGCAGCTGGTACTGGTAGTCGGCGTTACTCCTGAACTCCCCGATCGGCCGGGCGACCACACCGGGAAACTCTGTGTCCTGCAAGGAGGGGGAGGGGGGGGCGTCCTCGTTAGTTACTAATTACAGAGGCCCAGGGGTCCCAATTAGGTGTGACCACAGCGGGAGACACTCACCATGGCGATGTAGTTGTATTTTCGGATGACATGTCGGATCCTCTTCAGCTCCTCCTCCAGGTTGTTGGCCCACACCTCACATATTCTTTGGCTGTGATCCACAGTGGCTGCGGGCATAGTGCCGCTGCACCAGGACGCACGGGGAGGAGGTAAAACAAGGTCCTCAGTCACGCACCAACATGATCAATAACTGACCAATCACAGATCACCATAAAAACGTCAGGTCAAAGAAGCTGCTCAGGGACCCTCAAGAACCACTCACTGAGGTGACCTGAGGGGGTGGCTTCAGGAAAGGGCGCTGGGAGCCCCTGAGCCGAGTATAAGACATGATGGAGGGAGTGAACACACACGGTCACACACAGACACACTCACATCATCAGTGTGGATGTGTGAGTGTGAATAAACAGAGCAGCCAATGAAACGCATCTTTGAGTGTCATCAAAAGTGCTTTACAGTTACAATGCATTTAATGATCATTAATATCACTATTATTGCTATTATTAATGGCTTCATCAAAGGAGCCCAATCATCTCTACAACTAGTGTTATAACAGAACTCCACCAGAACTCTGTTGGTTGTTTATTGTGGCAGATAGAAATACAAAACACAAGTGTTGTGAAGTAAACAAAACTGTGACTGGTCCAAACTTCAGGGGGTTTCATCCCAGCTACAACCTGGGCACAGAGCAGATGGAGGATGTGGCTGTTTTAAAGTGAGCTAGATAAAAGTTAGAGAGGATTATACAAAGATGGAGCATCACAGATGACTGGAGGAACCGTCCTCCCACCAGCCCTGGCTGCTGAAGTCATGTTCCCATTCATCGTTTAGATTTCATTCAGCAGACCCATGCAGTCTGCTGACAGTGTGGCACTGTAACAAACTCGTTTATTTACACTCAGCCACTCCTCTGTTTACAGCTCAGCTCAAGCTGGAGCCTCTGGAGATGCTTATTACAGCCAGCAACTGTAATTATGCAATAGATACTTTGGATTTCTGTCTTGTTCTCACTGTCCAGGGCAGCTGCAGCCTGCTGAGGACGGCTCGTCACAGAGGACAGCCTGTCCTCAGAGGACACCGCTGTGACCCGGGGCTGACGGCCGCCGGAGGGAGACGGAGTAGCACGTACCAGCACAGAGCAGCACGGCCACGCCGGCTCTCCGCTCCGGACGTGCAGCGCCAGCAGAGCCGCCTGCTTGCCGGCGTTAGCTCCCGGTCTGCAGCTGCAAGCGGCACCGCGGCTAGCCCGGCTAACTGCTAGCCGGCAACACGCGCGGCGCCGCTTGACACAAGCGGCGGGGGGTCCCGCCGGGGTCTGCACGCTCAGCACACCCCGCAGGTGCAAGACGGGCTCCACGCGCACACTCACAGAGGAGTGTGAAGCACGAAGGAGAAGAGTGAGCACCGGCTGACACACACACACTGAGCCACTGTGGTGCTGCAAAGGTGAGCGGCGCTGCGCGGACTTACCGTTCATTCACCGGGCAAGTGTGTGTGCGTGTGCGGAGCGCGTACTCTGTGGAGACCGTCGGTGTGTTTGCCGGGGGTGTGTCCGGGGTCTTTCCGTGAACTTTGTAATAGTTTATCTCCAGTATCCTGCTGATATCAGCCCACAGCTGCCATCATAGCTGTGCCTACAGCGCGATGTCATCACGCCAAACCGAACGTCATATGCGTACTAACGTACGTAAGCGGGCCCGGCGCTCCGGGAGGCTTTTGGACAGAAGAGATAAACCGCAGGAGAGTTTAAGGTGGAGGAATATCACACGAGTGTGTTTCAGTTCATGTCGCATAAAACTGTCGCTGTTGTTGCCTGTTGAACAGCTCCACTCCTCTGGAAATAAATGACCATTAAACACTGTTTTATATTGATATCAATTCATATCAAATGATGAGCTAATTATGCTCATACCTCTTTTTAAACTATGATTGTGGCACTGAAGTAATGGAAATACTTTCTTTTCCTTTTCCAGCAGCTTTTCATTTGGAAAAAACCCAAACAAAACCAAGTATGCTTAAAAGCAAACAACAAACGACCCAAATATGAAACATTTCACCAGTAACTGGAACTTTCACTGGAGAAAATAACTGGATCTCTGTTAAAGGGGACGCGTCGATGTGTTGGACTGGCCTGCAGGCTCTGGCTCACAGCCACCACAGCTGGCCGCATGTTCACGGAAATTACATCAATGCTGATATGAAATTAATAGAGGCCTCTCAGATTAACTTGAGTGAGTGACAAGCCCAACAAACTGTTCATTGAGTATACAAACCTAAGATTTAAGCAGCAAAAGAAACACAATAAAAGAGTAATTTTATTACATTGAAGAGGTTGTATCACGCGTTGCGTTCACTGTGTTTTGATCTTTTTCATCTATAAATGCGTCTTCAAAACGTCAGATTAATTCCTGATCATGAATTCACAGCAGAACGTGACGGTCCATTACGCATTTATTTATTCCTCATACAAGAAAAAACACAACTTTGCATTTTGATCAGTCTGGCGAGTTCAGTGTTAAATACCAGCAGGAGGACACACACCAGACAGCTCGTCCTCTGAACAACAACAACAACATGTGTTGCGACACATTGAGACACTTTGACATAAATGTAAACAAGCATTTAAATGAAAAAAAAATGACAGCAGACAAAAATGGTCATCATACAAAAATATTCTGACATGCTTTGCTGCATCTTTGCATTGTTCATCTGCAGGAGTGCACTTACAGGAATGTGGACAATACATTGACAGTGAACATTGCTAATGCTAAACATACAGTTAAGACAACAGCTGAAGCAGCAGCTCCTCTGCGTGTTCACCTGCTTACTGTCTGCTGGTTCAGCCATCAGATCATCCACTCGACTTCTACCAGCTGACAGTCACTTTCCCTTAGGTGAGGATCTTGAAATCAAAGGTTAAATATTGAGGTAAAGAAAAACTTGACAACATTTCGCTCCATTGTAGTGTGACCACGGCTTGATTGGAGTGTGATTCCCAGCAGTGACACACACACCACCAATTAGAAATGATTACAGGTTATAATAGTGGGAGTGTCTCCACAGGCCATCGGAGGGCGCCGTGGTGCACGGAGTGAGTATGGCCTCAGTTAACAAGGTGAACATTGGTTGGATGGATGGACCTGCTGCATTAACAGTGTTACACTTTTAGACCAGATTAAAGTCCTCAGTCCAAACTGTCAGAGACGACAGTGACACACTTGCTGCGTTTCTAAAAACAATACACTCAAGTTTGCAAGAACTGTTGCTCCAATAATGATTCCTTGTCCCTTTGTCACTCTTGTGCCCTTAATCTACGATATGCTACATGATACCTTTTATTTCAAGCATTCAGAAAAATAGCTTTAAATGAAAAAACAGTCACGATGTCGTCAAACACAGAAAATTCCTAATAAAGTTTGCAGGTTTGCCCTCAATCCTCTGGTCCTGCAATCCCTTTATGTTCCAGAGGGAGGAGTAGTGAGTCAAACTACCACATGATTTGTCCCTGACAGAGGAAGCAGTAGTGAAGAAAAAAAACGGGTCTATGGCGCTAAAACACAACATTAAAAACTCTTTGCAGGTGCAAACTCGGACACCGACTCAGAGAGGTGGACTGAGGGCCGAGTGAACGTTTTACTGACTCACCACAGCCATGCAAAACACACAAGTATGGTCCCACATGAATCTTTTCTACATGTCACAATGCTGCATGCCAAAACTGTTTTTGGAATACGTCCATATTGTGATGTTTTGTGGCTACGTTTTGATCCCTTTATACCCTTTTAAAAAAGAGAGTTTAGATGTTAAAGCTCAAATCCAAATGGCTTAATCAACCACGTGGAAGACTGAAGATCAGAGGAGGCACATACACCCAAAGTCTCGTTTGGTTTTTGTTTAAAATTGCTCAGCTGAGAGTTGAATTGTTCAGGACGGCGACTGTTTGGCTTTTAATTCCAGTGAATCTTTTGAAAAAACAAATCGGTGAAATATTCGGTGTGTTTGATTCGCGAGGATGTTGTTTTGTTCGACTGCAGTGCGACGTGAAATGTGGTGGGCGACGCTAAACAGCTACGTACCGGTACATGTGTGGCAACAAGGCGTGTCCGCCACACCACATGCAAACAGAGGTGCAAGTCAAACAAGAGACCCCCTGCCCCCAACAGTGTCTCACTGTGACAGTGGAGTTACCTGGTGACTGTAAAGGTAGTGTTTGTTCAGTGTCTCTCAGGGGACCGCTGGTTTAGCCCCTCCCACCTCCAGCCAAATTGCTACATTTACATCAGGCAGCAGAGTAGACGGCCTCGTCCGAGTCCTTGACGCTGTCCTCGCTGAGAGGCGAGCGGCAGCTGAGGTCGGCGATGCCAGACTCCTGGTCGCTGCCGTTGGAGGCGGTGGAGTCGGGCGTGCGCTTGGAGTCCTGCGGGGGGAGGACGAGGCCGCCGTCGGCCGCCTTGGGCTGGCAGGGGCTGCAGGCCAGGAAGCCGCCCGTGTAGTCCTGCGGCGTGTTGGCCAGGCCCAGGTCGGCGCCGAGGACGCGCGCCGCGGGGCTGCCGTCCAGGGCGCCGGCTCTCCAGGCGGCGCTCCACCCGGGCTCCTGCGCCTGCTCCAGCTCAGCGATTCTCTACAGCGAAATTTGAAAGAATTTCAAAACCACAGCCGTCGTTTTGTAAAAAACGGAACAATTTCCCTTTCGATGTTTTAAAAAAAAACCAAAACATGCTGAAGCCCGTTTCACCTGCTTGTGTGAAGCCAGCTGCTCCTCCAACTGCTGCGTCTCCTCGTGGACGGCCCGCAGGTAGTCCTCCACGCTCTGGCGAGGGTGCATCCCGCGGTCGAAGCGGTTGTACAGCCCTCTCCAAAACCTGACCACAGGAGTCTCCACATTAGTTTCATCAAAGACATTCTAACTTTATCACAATGTGTCGTTCACAATTCGACACTTCAGTATCAGTAACTACCTAAAAAGGACTTAAAATGTGTTTATTTGAAAAAACAAAACCTTTTTCTTGATGCTGAAAGTTCATAGAACATTTTAATGGAGTCTGAGTTTGTTGTTTAAATATCTGTATATTTATTTACTACTAAAATGATGCTACATTGTTAAATACTGCTGAAATGCAGCTGAGTTTAAGATAAACAAAGCCTCCACATAAGTAGGATAAATGTTTTAATACCTTATAATGAAACTAAAGGCTGTGAACATTGAGACTGCTGATCCATTTCCTAAACATTGTGTCAAACCCAGCTGTGTTTTCGCTGTTGGGTTGCACCTACTTGAAGCAGTAGGGGGCAGTAGACGGCCGGAGGAGTCCCTGTGTCTGGCTGTGGTCGGGCCTGTACAGCGGGTTGATGTAGTCGGCGCGGTTGGTCCAGAGGAAGCTCCACAGAGAGTGAGTCCTCTCACGCACTCTGCACAAGTCAACAGGAGACAGAAGGACACAGCTCTCAGTTGTTCTGAAAAGGGGAAGGCGGCCATGTGTCTTCCTGGGACGTAACAGACTGCAGGCTGTCTCCCGTCAGACCGCATGTCTGCGTGTGGGGAAAAAAAAAAGGGACACCGGAGCGATGGCTGAAACCGAGGGCCTAAATCTCACCCGAGCTCCGCCCGCTCGCGCTCGCTGTTGCCAATGAAGTTGCCGTACTGGCAGGAGTAGACGTGGCTGTGAATGGTGATGAGGAGCCGCTCGTTGAACTCGAAGGCACAGGGGAACTGCTCCATCAGCTGCCACACGCACTCCAGGAACTGATCCATGACGGGGGACACCTCTTTGGGGTCGCCCACCAAGTGGTTACACCTGGTGAAACAACAACACACAAACACAAACACTCAGAGGAGGCATCACATCACAATCTGCGATGACTTCTCGCTAAAAAGTTTCGGACGCCAACCTGTGAGAGAACTTGTGTCCAAATGAGACCCAGTCTTTCTCGATGAGAACCTTCGTGCAGGAGAAAAACGAGTTCAGGGTACAAACAGTTCCAGTCAGGATTAAACATTTGCTCATCGTCAGATTTCAGTGCATGCAGACAAGCCCCCCCACACACACATCATCTGAGGTCACCTGTCATAAACATGGTTTGTGTTATTTGCCTCGGTCAGCCTGATCACATCCGACTGATCACAGCAACAACAGGACCACAGTGTAACTGGATACAGAGATGGATGACAGTGCTGCACTGCACTGTCACTTCAGCTTACTCTTTCTGAGCTGATCTCTTGCACTGCAGCTCACAAATTAACTCTCCTCTGACTATATTTTTTTTACAAGCCTGGACTTCTGCTGATTTCACGGCTTTATCTGGTCTCTGAACTGTACTACAAGTGTCCTTGGGGCTACTGTCGAGTTCAGATGCTAAGCTTCATTTCTCTGCTTGTAGTTCTTGGAACTCGAGGGAAGTTCTGGGAAAGACAAGACCTTGCCAGTGACCAGCGGTTAGGGACACAATACAAAATGTAATACAAGGATTTGAAGTGAGTGGCTGAGTGTTCACCATGATCCCTCGGAGGGTCCTGTAGAAAGGCTCCAGCAGCACGCAGGCCACTGAGCACACCTGAGCGGTTCGGTCCCACCCGTCTGAACAGTGAACCAGGACGCTGACGCCCTGCTCAGCAACAGCCTGCACGCAAACAACAAACACACAGACTGCAGGACTCGCCGCGAGGCTGAAGCAGCATATGCAGTTTACCTCCACTGAGTATGCTTGTTACACACACACACACACACACACACACACACACACACACACACACACACACACACACACACACACACACACA
>JAUESF010000047.1:1354044-1368240 GCA_032274765.1 Malacoctenus tetranemus
AAAAAAGGGCCCCTCTCTTCTGATCCAGAGCAGCAACAGCGAGTCACACGAGCAGGACTGTTTTGTCTTGGACAACATCCAAAAATGTCTGCGCGTGAAGCTCCTCACAGCACTATATTCTCTGTCTCCATGCTGCTGCTGCTGCTGCTGGGAATACAAGTGCTGTTTAGCTGCACATGCATCAACACAGGAGTTGATGTGGCAACATTGGGAATTATGAGCAAAGTGACTGATTAGAGTCTATTTATTAGAGTTCTACTGTGATGTCAAAAGAAGCTTAGGAAGTATGACGACCACTGCTTTGGGTTCTTGCATGAGCAAGCTCAAAAGATGAGCACTCCTATCTTAGATCTACTAAAGGAGCTCCGAAACCTTCATATTTTTGTAAAAAAAAACCAAAACAAACATTACTCATTGTACACACAGCAAGGAAAATCACCCCTTCAATTTCTACAATCAAATTATGTCAAAATTATCCACCAATGTTGAAAGTCTTTCCTACCTCAGCCAAAATTTGCTGCAGGACGACTGCGACTGCCTCGAATCTGCAGTTGCCAGCAGCCAGGAGTCCTCGGAGCTGCTGGATGACGTAGTCCTTCCTTCCATCCTCTGCGACACTCGCTGGTGGCACCACATCAGGAGGTCCGTTGCTCTGGTTTGGTGGGGCAGCTGGTGGCTGTGGTGGCTGCTGGCGGGAGCCGGCCTTGGACTTGTTCTTGTCCACTGTCAAAGAACAGGAGTTGAGTGTGGTGACCACGCTAATCATCAGCACGCTGCCGTCCATAACAACAACAACTGCGGACGGCCCGACAGCAGTACCACACGACCGACGCGCTGCTGTCAGATTCACATGTGTGCCAAGCCCCTGGATTTCTGCCGTCTAAAAGTGTTCTGTCCAATGAGCCCGGACGATGATTCCCCGAGGTTCTCCTCTGACAGCGCTGACACGAAAAATGGATCCGCTGAATGCAATTAGTTCTCCATATCCTAATTCAATCCCGTGCTCGGCAGGCACTGGTCACCAAGGACGGCTTATTTTAGCAAGGCCGTGCTACTGTAGGTTTGATTTACATCAGCTTTATAAATATATCACTGGTATATAATAGCTACCATCAATCCTCCTAATGAAAAACACATTGTTTACTTTGCTGAAACGCTGAAGTAGTGACAATCTCACCTCTTTAGGGAGACGGGAGGAATAAAAAATGATAGATAATCAGCACATGTCCTGCTGTTCCTCTCACAGATCATGTTCATCAGGAGTCTGTGTCGTGAATGTTACGCAACAGCAGGAAGGCTGGTCTGAGACATGACAGGAATACCAGCTTTAATGAGTGGAATATACTGTACCACCGGCAGCCTGCGGGGATCCACGCCTACTGTTTAAAACAGCAGCTGTTGCACACAATTAGGTTTAACAGGCTTAAACTGATGAGGATTGATTTTATAATTACAAACAATGTAAACCTGTTGCCAAACATACTTTAAAGGAGGGAAAAGCTACGCAACAATTAACACAGGACTCCCCCTGCTTAGACAAGCGTATGTTTATGTCCCCTAAGAGGCACAAGAAAATGGACCTCGGTCAGGTTAAATTTAGACACACTAAGAAGGGCATCATCTGAGAACATCACAACAGCCCAGAATAACAACTGCATGTAACTCCACAACAATTTCCACCTACACTAAATAGGATCACGCATAGCTGGAGGACAAGTCTTCCCAGTCCGTCACATCTGGAGCTGCTGAACCGACACTCCCTGGATGTTTGCCCGATCAGTTAAAAAATCAACACTGCACAGTGAATATTGACACACCTGCTTAGTTGAGGACAACTGGCGGCTCGTGGGCCACATGTAGCCGTAGCCTGCCCTCCTCATGGTCCATGAGCCAGTGCTCAAAAGCTTACAAGATGACTGGCTTTACAGGTGATTGCATGCAACTGTCAGCACATTTGAACAGTTTGAATTATTGCAACAACTTTGCATTCAGCGTGAGCTGTTGGTTTGTAAAACTTTCTTTGCAAGCCTGTTTGGGTCTTTATATTGATATAGTCGTCATGTTTGTCACCTTTAATAGTGAGCATGATTATTATACCATAAACACTGATCAAACTTGGGCTGAAAACGTAAAGAATGTTGCATTGACAACACGCTCGAAGCCTGTTTGTTCCGTCTGATCTAAATCCTATGTGAATGAATTCATGGTGCACTACTGACACACAGATGGTGTCGAGTTTTCACAGCGATGTAAGCGGATGTGCAGCTCACCCTAAAGCTACTTTCTCTCTGCCAGAACAAACTGTTGAGCGTAAAGGACGGGCCCAGCCTGGTGGACAAACAATGGTATGCAACCTAGAGGATTCTACCACCACCAGAACAAGGTGTACACTTTGGCACTCAGGGAATAGGTCTGAATACTTTTTCAGTTTAAGTGTTAGTGACTGAACAACAATCAGACAAAGTTTGCTTAAATCTTAAAATTCTTCAGAGGGGCTGCCTGCAGCCTTCATGACATTTGCACAGTCAACATTTTATTTACACAGAGATGTGTTTCGACTGTTCTGAGGTTTGTGAGGCTGTTGCTTATGAAAATTTCTCAAATGTTTTCTTAAAGCAAGTTTATCAGCACTTCAGGTCAAAACAATGATGCTCCAAAAACTGATGTGAATGCAAAGAATGTTTTGTATGATAAAAAACAAATAAATGTTTTTCCTTTGGGTCTCTTGGTGTTTGTCCAAACAGTTGATTACTTTATCAAGGTAAAATGTAAACCATGTTTTAGCATGTTATAGCACATCGTCATAATTATTCTATGATATAAAAGGACCTTGGAAAGACTGTGGTTCAGTCCTGTACAAACTCGCTGTGATTCTTGTGCCACGCAGTGAGGCAACGTTAGGGGAACTCACTTTCTGACACACCTCCAAACCAATGATCTCTGCTCTCAGTCATTTTGATGAAGCTGCAGCTCCCAGTGAACACACAGGGTTTTCTTGAATTTGTGATGCCCTCTGCTGGTTCGTGCACAAAGGGACATGACGCGATGTCCAACTATATGTGTCACAAACGGCGTAGGACATAAAATCTAGCTGTGCAGCAGACTCAACACGATTTACTGTCAAACAACTGTTAAACAAATGAAATTAACAAAATGAAAATAAGTTAATAGGAAGCATTTCAATTATTTGTAAAAAAGAAATGAGTGCTAATAATTCCATTTTATTTCAAATCTCTGAGCTACATATGATAGTTAAAAAAATATAGTAAACATAAGCAGCATTGCTGATGTCATATGAATCTATGTCACCAAGGGGACAAACAGGATGTCCAAGACCAGGGGTGGATATTATGAAACATCTCTGCTGGGTATTAAAAATTCATGTTCTCACCTATTTTAAATCATTCATAGTGATCTGCAGAGGGAACCACTTTTCAGTCCTTTGACTATATGGCAACATCTAATATTAACTCAGAGTCAGAAGAAAAATGTCAAAGTAAAATTTCTCAGGATGTGAAAAAAAGTGTGATTACCTTATTTAGACTATTTCCTCTGAGGGGATTTAAAATGCAATTCTAAAATGTCAACAAAAAAGGCTGGAATAGGACATTCATACATAAACATTAATTCACATTAAACATTGCGTAATCATGGTTTTGAAGTGCACGACTATTTCCTGGGACGCACTATTCGGTACAATCCAAATGAAATTCAGCTTCACATAAACACGTCACAGAACACTCGGGCTGCTCCATGGCAACAGAGAACCTGCAGCTCGTTCCATTGAACTGCTGAAAACAGCGAGGATGACACATGTTGCTCACGTCTCATCTCAGGCTTTTTTCGCTCCAGCTGAAACGATGATTTTTCCACACTCCAACTTGGACTCTTAACATGCAATGCTCATGATTTAGTGACTCCGCAGCATTGTGCTCCGCTTGTGTGAGGCGACATCTCATCACAGCACAAAGCATGGTGGGTGCTGAGACCCCTCACAATCACTTAGTTGTTCAAGTGTTTGGTTCACACAGTTGCAGGCAGTTTCTAAAGGAGAAAGAAAACTCCACTACCAACAGAAATAGTGGAAAAATAAACTTGATGAATGCTTGAAATGCCTTAAATTCTGCATTATTCAAACAGAGTTGGAAGGAAATAATCACCCTAGTATTTGGTGTGAATAAAAAAATTCCCATTTAGCAGAACCTTAGCGATTTTAATATGACCATATTTGGTCAGAGCCTTGAGGAATGCTTTAAGTGATGTGGGAACCACAGGAAGCTTCTGTATTTCTTCAAGACTGCTCACCAATCACAACAAGGTTTCAACAAATCAACCCAGAGACCAACCACCAAAATAACCTTGGTATATTTAAGTGAAACAGGAGCACGAGATGCCCAAGTGTGCGCGATAAAATGCGTTTGGACACAAAGTCATAAAAAGCAGGGGTCCAAAATAATGCAAACCCTCCTGAATATCAACATGACTTTTAAAGAAACTATTCTGGTGTTCTTTTGAAACCGAGTCCGAATTTTAAATGCACTGCAAGCAGTCTCACATTTTGGTACCCAAGGTGGGTAAAATGAAAGCTGAACCTCCCGCTTTGCGGACTAGTAAATAACCAGACTAAAAATAGATCTCAGATGGAGCCAACGCCACAGGTCTACTTGAGAGGCTGAGGCGTAGAGGTTGCTCTGAATACTGCAACACGGTCATTCAAAAAACACCACTTTAATTTCCCGCTTAACAAAAGTGACAGACCTGCTTGGAAAACCACGGTGTTCTTCCTGCATCCTGACAGCAGCTGGATGTTTCGGAGTAAACCTTTGGCCGTCAGACGCACGTGGATGTTCGACAGCGAGAGCTTCGGAGACCATAACATCGCTCAAAAAAAACGGTTTCAGCCAAATATTAAAGATCAAAAAACCAGTGTCCAAATGCAAAGCTTGATACAATTATGAACCACAAGCTGTGGTGCGCTTCACTTCCATCATGCCTCAGGCAACGGTCGCAGCGCTGAAAACCAACAGAAAACAACTGGATCAATCAATAAGAAGCAGTGGAGGGAGGTGCTCCTCTGAGACAGCTTTGGAAAAAGTGAGGGCACCCAGTACGGCATGGCAGGTCTCCCAACTCAGAAATCCAATTCCTGGCTCTCAACAGCAAAGCACACAGAGGACCAGAGGCTGAGCGTCGGTTTGTAACACAGTCACATAGATGTGATGGGGGCAAAAAAAAAAAAAAAATCCTTTAATCCTCTTGGTGAAGCCAGTCCTTAGCTGAACATGAATCTCTCAAAACAGGGCAGAGCAGCATCACCAGACTTGATGATGGCGGTGCTGTAGCAGAGCCAGGATGCGAGGGAGAGAGATGAGGGGGTGGGGAGACAAATGGGAGAAAAGGCAGTGGGCGGAGCTAACGCTTCAACTGCAGCCAATGGGAGCTTACCCTTCACCCCCCGGCTCTCCCTCCCTTTTACTCTCAGCCTGTGTCACCAGCAGTGGAATGGCAGAACACGACGGCCTGCTCATGGCAAGGATTCGTCTGGTAAATGAAGCCCAACAGCATGGCAGCAAAGCTGCCTGTAACAACATGTCCTTGAATATGACTGGATACATGAATAATTCACATCTCCAGCTATTTGCTGACAAATCAGATGATTTTTTTACAAATCTGGTAACAACTAAATTGCAGCTTTAGACGGCATTGACAAAATAAACATTAGAAACACACAAAAGGCAAAATGTTCAGAGTGTTCTAGTGGCAGAGAGCAGCGGGATTCATTAGTGGGCATGCAGTTCGGCTTTAGTGTGATTAGACCAAAGGATTACACAAATGAAAGGTTTTATAAATTAGCACTAATCACATCAAATCACCAAGCATGAAATTAAGAGTCCATTAGGGAGGATTCAGCAGTAAAAGGCAGGTTTAAAGCTCACAGTGTGAGGAGGGAAAAATAACTTGTGTTTACAGTTTTTAACAGATGCAACACAACAATGTAACACAAGGCCAAATATTGTCATTATTTGTCTATTACAGCCAGATGGAATTATGAAGAGCTCAATCACCGTTTCAGTTTTTCTCAACATTTGCAACATAAATGAAATTTCAACTACCTTCGAAAACTTTGATTGTGATACTTCTGGTAAAATAAAAGCAGGGAAACAAATAATGTTATGAAAAATTCTGAAAACTACAGAAATGATTTGTCAATACAATTCTTCAAGATCTGAAGTTTGTGTGCGACTAATCCTCAATTATGGAAATAAAAAACCTTCCCCAGTGAATTTTAATCTTTTGAGCCAAGCTTGTATTTCAATTTAGGATGTATAAAGCACGAATCTTGCACAATGTAATCAAAAGGAAGACATCAGAGCCAATAAATACCATCTTACCAGGTGCACCTGAAGTGGGCTGAATCAGTCTCGCAGAAGCGCTCCTTTTCAGGGGGATGGCAGTAGCACTTGAGGCTCCTTTGCTTGTTATTGCATTCAACTTGCATGATGCCGTTAAACCTGAGAAAAGCAGACAACCCACGTGAGAGCAGTGGCTTGAGTTTATCATACCCATCCTGTAGCAGAGCTGCTCCTGACTAACTGATGTAAATGACGCGTTTTCGCTCTTCATCACCTCATGGGTCAGAGTCAATGTTCATTGGGAGACGACAAAGACACAAGTGAATTGATTAAACCACTCAGACAGCTCGAAAACAATGCCTTTACCACACAATGCAAATGACATCAGCAACTGTTATCAGTTGTGTTTGTAGTTCAGTGATTGCATTGCACAAGGTAAAATCTCCAGTTTCAGTGCTGCAGTTTGACACAAAAAACCCACACCTAAAATGAGCAATGGAGACAAGGAAGAGAAACGTATCTTTGTTGAAAGCACTGAACTTCTCCAAACTTGTAAAAACATTGATAAATCAAATGTACGCTTGCGGATGTGTGGTTTTACCTGTCCCAGAGTTTTTTCCAGGGGTTGAGAGGAGCCTGCCTCTGAATACAGATTTGAGCGGAGTTGATTTCGGTGGAGCTCCACTCGTAACTGTCAGGGAGGTAAAGCAGTGTTCAAATCGCTTGTGACATATCTCAACAAAATACCCACAATGCCCATCAACTCATATGTAACTGAATACACTGGCAAGGGAAGTTTGAATGCATTGGAATTTGACGCCACCGGCATCTAAGCAACGAATAAAGGCCAAACAGAGCAGGCTTACTTTTATGCAGCACAAACACAAGAGTTCAGGTCAGTATTGAAAACACAACTGTAGGAAAATGCAAGTTTCCCCTGAATTAAAATGCAAGTGTTGAATGCTGAAAGTTAAAGGATCCACATGAAGGATCATTGTTGCACCACAGGTTTTAGTGCTGAAAGCTGAACAGCTACTGTACCTATACAGGAAACACAGTTTTTCTAGCAAATTAGGTAGAATCTTTCAAACAATCAAAGGAATATGAAGACAAAATATAGATATAGTCAATAATTCACCATGGAACCCTCCATTATGGCTCAGCAGCCAGTCTCACTTACGTCTCCAGAGCTTTCTATTTTTTCCATTAAACGCGGCTAACAAAGGAATGATACAGAACCGATAGGATCCAATGAGCAGGCACGTCAACAGAGTGAGATCACAGTTGGATGCTGCACTGCCTTGAGCGAGAAAAGAGGAGTTGCTGAAAAAATGAGCAGGGAATTCGGTCCAAGTGCAGCTTCGAAGTCCCGTGTAACCAGCCATTGGTTCTTAATCAAAAATGAGCAACCTGCTCTTTTCATCCACCTCACACGACATCAGTTGCAGTGCATGTCTGCTTTTTCTCCTCCAGGCAACGCTGTGTGTATGTGTGAACTAGAGTGGAATAGAAACCGTTGCCGTGACAACGGCGCAAGAAGGGGGGTCCCCAGTTCATAAAACAGGTGCTTTCAGCCAATCAGAGAAGTCGGGGATAAAGAGCCTCAATAACATAGTGAGTGCTCCATCAGACAATATGCAGGGAGTTCTCAAAAGAACCTTTTCAAGCTTAGTCAGAAAACAAAACAAAACAATAGAAAAACCAGATCGTTTACACTGGCCTCGAGTTCACTTCATTTATTTGAGATTTTACCTCCTTTGAAATGAATTCTTTTGTTTTTTCAGAGCAATCCTGCAGCATCCCAGCAAACATGAAGGCACTAAATCCGAGAAAGATTTGCCCTTGGGGAGATTTAAAACCCGTTCCCGGCCTGAAGTGGGTCACTCTGTCAACAGCAGCCCCACCCCTTCTGCTCCAGATGTGTCCTTAAACACCACAACACAAGCCACGGCTAGAGCATTAGCATCAGGCAGCATTCAACTCAAGCTATCATTTGAGGTGTTTGTGTCATAGCTCGGACTAAACATACTAAACAGCTAACTGAACATTCCCCTTGCAGAGAAGGACCTCCTCTGTTTGTGAAGCCTACCTTGGGTGCTGCCAGTGGCGTGACCCTGCGCACTGGTTTCACCCAGGCCTCTGGATGCCCCCGGGGTCTTGCGTGGTCTACTTGAAGGAGTAGGGGGAGGGCCCATAAGAGAAGGTTGAGTGGGAGTGAGGGGAGGTCGGGATCCCTTCAGCTGGAGCTTGATGCCTGCTGCTGGGAGAGTCTTCTTGTTTGACCCTCCTGTTGGCTGCAGCCTGTTACTGCCTGTAATGTAAAGGACAACAACAAGATCAACCCAAAAAAATGACAATTCATAAAGAAAGGTTAGGGTTAACATCAAATAGATAATCTAGACAGCAAGAATGAATAAATTAAGATTAAAATTTCAAGTCCAAATGCTTCTAAAGAGTGAAGCAGAAGTTCGCCAAACTCACCGATCTTACTCATCATAGCAAACATTTCAAGTGTTCCACAAACAAAATGATGACTTCAATTTAAGCATGTATACATGTAGAGCGTCTCCTGTTGCTTGACCATGATTGTGTCATTGCTTTTCACTGTGCTGACTTTGAAATCACTGCAGAGCTCAAATCCTCCCTTTCCTTCCCGTGCTTTTCCATTCACACAGATGGCTTGGCTTCCCATCAGAGGAAATGCCCCCCCTCCCCCTCCAGGACTTCTACTGCATGCAGCTGTGTAATGAGGGAACTGTCTGTTTTACTGAAGACCTGCAGCAGACCGGAGGTGACCTCTGTATCCAACACCGTCTGTGAAACGTGATAGAGCTCATTGAGAGGCCGACAGCACTCAATGTCACCCTCTGTTGGCAAAACTAGATTACAACACTCTGCAAAGTTGTAATTCACAGCAGCATATCGGACAGACTTTAGGTCGCTATGCAGCATTTATACGACTCACTTTTATTTAGCTTGATAAATTGAATACCGTTCTTTAACTACATGTAAAAATCACAGAATTCTGATGCTTGGTTCTGTGTTGATGAACTCTGATGACTCCTGCAGGATGATCCTCATCTCCCACACCACTTCCTCCTGATACCTCGGCCCTACATGGACCTTCATTTCAGGACAGCCTCTGCTAAGCTCCCTGTTATCCTGCACAGCGTGAGACAGAACCATTACACACTTCTCTCTGTTCGCACAACAGGGGAAACAGTTTGAAAGTCACTTGTTCCAAGTCAGGCGGGTCCTATGACTTGATGACGGTGTTGATTGTGACCTAAAAATCAATGTTAATTTGCAGGTCAATTTTTTCCTGCAGTGAAATGGAAAATAACTAATAGCACTGGTGTTTTCACACAGTGTGGTTCCTTAGCCCTGATCAAAGTGAAAAAGAAATGGTGTTTACCAGATATTACTCATTATAAAGAGATACATCTTTGGTCTGTGCAGCATTTAAACTTCAAGCTGAGGACTTTCTTCAGAAGTAAAAGCATTCATACTTCAAAAATACCCAAATGTTTTAAATGGAAAAAACCTGCCAATTGTGAACAATTTCTTGACAATTATTTAATGTTACTCATATTAGACACAGTAAATTTCACCTCACAATTCTAACAGGTGGTTGTTGTTGAAAGTTGAGCCCTACCTGTGTTGCTCTTTTGCTTGGCCTGAGGTGTGGCTCCAGCTTTGGGGGTTCTGCATTCATTCTTGCCCAGATCGCCAAGTCTCAGGCCGGCTGACAGACTCGTCAGTCTTGGACGGGCAGCTGGAGTTTGTGTAAGCAGTGTGCCTCTAGTTTGTTTAACAGGCGCTTGTCCTCGAAATCTACTCTTGCTGTCCTCTCCTGAAGCTCCTGCTGCAGTCGATTTGCTGAGCACTTCCTGGAATGCAAGCAAGTCATATCTCAGCTCAGCACAAGTCATCCTGATGGCTCATGATACACAAACAAAACATTTCCTCAGACTAGACATGAGCCCCAACAATTTTCTCTAAAATCTCAGATTCATCTTACCTGAAAGCATAAATTGGATATCAGGTTAGATTGTTCAAAAAAAAAAGTCTAAGCAGATCTCACCACCAGGCTGATCTTCTTGACCTCTCTTGGGGAGCTTTCAGCAGATCCATCAGTTTCTTTAGGTTGTGTGACCGGTTTCCTTTGTGAAGTGCAGTTCAGATTGCTGGATTTTGTTTGTCCCTGTTGGGTTCTGGCTCTGGGAATACTCAAACTAGTGGAAAACTTGAGAGCAGGTCTCTTCTCCTTGGGTGTTTGAGACACCGATGAACCCTCAGAAGAGCAGCGTGGTCGTATTTGAGGGACAGGAGGCTTGTTCTGACCTAAAGCGGAGCCTGGCCCGACCTCGTTTTTGCCTGACACAACCTTGTTTGGAGCTGGTTGGGGGCCAATTTGGCCCCCTGTGTCAGGGGATTTTTCTGAGGATGAGAGGCAGGCGATCTCACTGCCAGGTTGCTGTGAGGCAGCTTGCTCTGCCTCACAGGTGGTGCCACTGCACTGTACTGCAGAACCATTGTCAATGGCACGTGGCTGGTTTTCGGATTGTAATGCCCTGTTGTCATCTTGCCTTTTCACAGCATGCGACTCTTTTATTGCTTCACCCAAAACAGCAATTTTTTTATGAACACGTCTCTGAAAATCACTTAACATTTTGGTGGCAGCAGAGACGGCTGGAGCACCTCTCCTGAGTTTTGTAGGACTAGTTTTGATGTTAGCTGCTCCCTTGTGTGCTTCAATGGGCTTATTGTTAAGATTAACCTTTGAAGCTTTGCGGGATGAAGTCGAGCCTGGTGCCGTTGTTTCAAGTGAAGTTCTTGTAATAATCTTGGATTTCACATTGCTGAAGTCTGATTTGGGAAACTTCTTAATTTCCATTTTCTTGACCTTGTTTGCTGACGGTGTTTGTCCTCCAACCACACGCTGTGCTGGGCTGACGGAGACTTGATTCGGTCGAGCAGGGTGGAGCCCTGGGGTGTTCGCAGGCCCACAACAGGGAGACTCTGAAAAAGAAGGAAGATTGGGCGTCTTGTTCCCAATGTTTTGGACTGGAGTGGAAGTGTGGATGTGTTTCTTATTCACTTGTATGGCTGACTGAGGAGTCACAAAGGTCTTGCCTTGCTCTGGTGTAATTGCTCCCAAAACGCAAGGCGCCAGCTCCGGTTCAGCACACGCATAATTTGCCTCTTTTCTACAATTTTCAGATGTTTCGCATATGAACGTCATCAAAAGACCCCCTTCATTCTCACTTGGCAGAGCTACAAGAGAACTGGATAATGCTCCATGGTTTTCCTCGGTGGGAAGCTCACAGTTGTCTGCCTGAGTGAAAGTCACACCAAGACAAGGGTGGCCTGTGTTCTCCTCCACAACTTGATCCGAAGACTTTTCACAGACGTCAGGCAAAGTGGTTGACAGCAGGTTGGATTGAGCAGGGAATGTTCGAAGGTCGACCGCTGCAGAGAAGGACAATTCATCCAGGGATGAGACTATTAAAGGTGCCTGGTCTTCCAGACAGAAGCTGTTGCTGCGGATGATCATTTCCCCGGAGCTCAGCGAGCAGAAGTCGTTTTCCGTGGAGTCTGGAGATGTCGCTGCATCGATGCTTACGCCATCTGTGTTGTCACAAAAAGTCTGGTACCGCTTTGAGCCGCTGTCTTCATTACCTGACAGGCTCAGGTTTTCATTCCAAAAATTCACGCTGTCATTAACTGCCGTGGCAGTAAAAGTCTGGTTCACGTTCATGGTTGCACCACAGAGCACATCGCATTGCGTTAAGGTGGTGTTGTACAGGTTATCCACCGGTGGACACTCACTAATGCAGCTCTCCAGCATGTTGATGTCAGGGGAGCTGCCGGCTTCTGTTTCACTCATGTTGGAAATGCTGCTGTTGGAGTCCGGTGACGCCGACGTGGATGAATTACTGTAATGGCTCTCTGGATAGAGTGCCAGCTGCAAGCCTTTGTGGGCTGCAGGAGCACTGCCATCAACCTGCTCACTGGACATGTTGGACTTCTCATCGGACATTTTCGAACGCTACTTGCATTGATTCAGTTTTGAAAAACCTGGATTTTATCGAGGACTGCTGCAATCCATCAACTTTGCTGAACGATGACCATCTGTAAGAGAAAGAGGCCTTTTTTAAGGAGCAAGCACACAAAACAATACTGGTAACACATTATGTACAAAACTATGGAAAGAAGTCAATCATAAAATACAAAATATGGCGCTCTGGATATTTTTTTGGCTTCAAAAAAACATCTTATTCTGTATGATGAAAGAAGATTTAAACGACTGAGTTTGCACATTTAATAATCTATTCTAAGTATCTCAATACAACTACAACAGTACATGTACAAAGATACAATTTAAATAAATGTTTTTTGGTTTTCAAACCCAACATTCTATTCATGCTCAGTCACACAGGATGGTGCTGCTATGCACTTGGCTCAGTTTGGAAAAAAAATAAAATGTGGATATGACAAATGAGGATTGATAAAACTGAAGCTACAAGCAAAACTTCTAAATCAAATGTCAGTAACTACCTGCTTGAAACTGATATTCACGCAACTACTGACTGACAGTGCCAGCAGTTACCATGTTTCTAATTAGTCAGTTGGTGCCAGAGAGCAGTCAGAGCAAATAATTCATAAACCTTATACCAGAGAGTAAAGGTCTCTGGTTTAAAGAAATCACTGCCGAGGAGCTGGGAATGCAAATACCCAGCTCTGCATTATGACATGCTCTTCCAAGCATAAATGATAATTTTAGCATGACAGCATTTGCTTGAGTAATTTCATAATTTTGTGCTGTGACTAAACATTCAAGCTTGTTTCTCCAAAATGTTATGTACTATAACTAGTAGCATCACTGGTAATTTATGTAATCTCTGGGTTTTATTTTGCTTTCCAACTCAGTGTGGAAAGATAAAATTACTACCAGTTGTTGCTGCAGCTGCCACTGAATCAGTTTTTATCAAAGCTGTATTTCAAAGATAGCTGTGTGGATGAAGCAGCACCTCTCTGCCAAGTTTCTCCGCTAAAAAAAGCAAACAGGCAGCATGTGGAATCAGAAGTAAACAGCTGTCTTGACTGCTTTGCTGTGCGCTGTTGTGTTTATTTAAGCAAGCTGGGCTGCAAAGCTTACAGCCAGGATTACAACAAAGACACCACTGTGGTACGTACCAGCAGACTCTAAGATATCAATTCACCACCAGCGCACTCAAAAATGCCTTAGTAAGCACACTCCAGACATCGCCTCACTGAGGAATATCTAAC
The DNA here is from genome assembly GCA_032274765.1 of Malacoctenus tetranemus. Lineage (NCBI taxonomy): Eukaryota > Metazoa > Chordata > Actinopteri > Blenniiformes > Labrisomidae > Malacoctenus > Malacoctenus tetranemus. The sequence continues at coordinate 1,367,691 of JAUESF010000047.1, forward strand.
ACTGAATTGGATGATAAAGACCTTTTAAAAGAGTGGTTCCATAGAGAGGTTTGCCCCACTGGAAGAACCGAAATAGTGAATGAAACACCATCACAATCTTTACAGTTTCAAGTAAACCTTTAAGAAACAATCCAGAGACCAGATGAATGAGAGACTCGATCAAGCATGAAATGAAACGACAGAAACACACCTGAACCCCACGGATTGTTTTTTTTTTTTGGGCACAACTTAACAAATCTTGAAAGATGTTTGCAGCAGTCCAGGAGAGGAGTTTAAAATAAGTGCATGCTCAGCAGAGAGTGCTTTATATCAACAATCTAAATTTATGATTCAATGTTTAGAATAACTCAGTGTCTGAGAAACTTTTTCTTTAGCAGAGTATCAAAATGAGTAATTCTGACAAAAACACATGTGTGCCCTCGTTAAAGACAACAAACCAATCTGCAGCCTGAGGTGATAAATCGATTCACACTTCACCTCCACACCTGATTTCAGAAGGACATTTCACATGCCAGATTCCTAGCACGCCTGTGTAATTTGGTGTGTGTGC
>JAUESF010000047.1:1475353-1485586 GCA_032274765.1 Malacoctenus tetranemus
TACACAAGTTAAGAGTTAAAGATGATCCATGTTACATTTATTTGATTCAGTCTATTCTTCAAAGAAGCTGTTTTTTTTTAATCATCCTGTAATATAACATGATCTTGCATCAGAAAAATGTCTAAATTTAGCCTGCTATAACCCTGCTTATCCTTTATTCCACTGTTCACTCATGTATAGAGGTTTGAAAGAAGACCTCACAAGAATAAATGATGTAAAAATAAAGCTACTTTTATAAGGCACCTTTTTTCCTCTCCAAACAGCACATTTTTATAGAGCTGTAAACCAAAGTGCTTTACATAAAATGCATGAAACACATGAAAATAAGAGTAAAAGTCCAAATCAAGGAGATAAATTGCAAAGCAAATGCAAATAGCTACAATGCATCAGCAAAACAACAAACAAACAGACGTTGGTGCGGTGACACAAAGAGCTGCAGGGGCAAAATTGTTTGTTTCCCTTTGTGCCACCTCGAGGACTGCGAACCCGAAGCCACCTCAAGTTTGCAGAGTGTCATTGTTATTGTTTGCCTCGCATGTCGCCCGGTGGAAAGCGAGCGCCGCAGATCTGCCGGGGTTTTCAGTGGCCATAGATTATGTGCGAGCTGAGCCGATACGCCTGGATGAGTCACTCAGGCTGCAAGTTTGCAGAAGAGTGCGAAAGGGGAGGGGTGGAAAGCAGAGGGGGTGGGATACAGGGGCCAGCTGGAGAACAGTCCCGCAGTCTCTCTCTCTCCCTCTCTCTGTGCCTCCTCGGCACATTGTTTCATTGTGCATGTGGTCAGTGTCAACATCTGGGACTGCGTTTTGTCACATCTGGATGTGTGATCCTCCTCCTGGAGCTTACCTTGTTAGAGTGGGGCACAGACACGTCCACAGCAGCCTGTGAGACGCAACTTCTTTGTTTTCTGGTAAGCATGCTCATGCTGCTTGAAGGCTGAAGTGTGTGTGTCTGTATGTGGGGAAGGGGGCGGGGGGTGTAAGTAGATTAATGTATGCTGTGGACTAAAGTGCTTCTCCAGTGTTTGTTGAAATGCAACGTGAATTGGAAAATTTCTGAACACTCCCTTTTAATAGGTTGTTTGTGGTTGTTGCCGACTTGAGCCCTCTGGTGTCTGACAAAATGGGACCAGAAAGCACCCCATTACTGCTCATTAGCATCCCAGCGCTTTGCCTGTTGGTATTGGCAAATCATAGCAATCAACAGCATTCAGCCGTGGCACAGAGTGACAAGTATTGATTAAAGCCGACAATGCATCATGATGGGTTGCTATGAGCCACAGTTGCACGCTCAAATACGAGCGCCGGGTCCCAAAAACACTTTGTCAGGCTCCCACAATCACACACTCAATCACACAACAGAGACTCCTGTGACTGCCTCCGTTAGGCAAATGCTGTGTGGCTCATTGAAAACGTCTCCTGCTTTGCAGAGATTGATTGATGGAACCTGGCTGCCGTAAACAGCCGGGAGCAGCACGCGTGTGTGGGGGGGGAAAAAACAGGCAAAGACGTGGAAGTAATTGGCTGATATTAAATTCCACTTTGTTCCAATTTGTGCTGTGATTTGGAGGAGGCGTCGCATAAAAGTTTGCGTGCGCGCCGGTCCGTGCGAAGGAGTGGCGGTCTGTGATTGTACACACATCATGTGCCACACACACGCACACGGACACAAAAACAGATGTGTGTCTTTAATTAGTGACGTTGGTGTGATTAATGCAGTCTGCTGGTGATGACTCATTCAGCTTAACCCTTGCTCCTCTGGTGGAAACAATCAATAAACAAAGACTAAGTCAGCCCCTACATGCTTTATTATTACTATTGTTGTGATGAATATTATTAGCGATCTTATTGTGAAGTTTTCTGATCCTGGCTCCTGTTTGCTCAGAGCCTGAAGACAGTACACAGCGTGTTGCTTGCCAGACTTCACTCCTAATAATAGTACTTTTTAGTGACGGAGCGGAGCTGTGAGAATATTTTTATGCAAAGCACATTTACATGGTTTGCTCCATGTGTCAGCTTGTCAACACAGCAGTTACATTAGCGTTGTGGAAAGCTGTCAGCCAAGCTGTGACTCGCAGACTGGCAGTGAGTGTGCATATGAGTGTGGCTGAGTGTGAAGTGTGCGCGTGTGAAAGAGAGCAGGGAGTTAAACACATAGCTGGTTTCGTTGGGCAGTCGTGACAAACTCCGGCTTTGGTTCTCCTCCTCCTCCTCCTCCTCCTCCTCCTCCTCCTCCTCCACCCCTCCGTCCTCCCCTCCAGGGCAGCAGCATGTCTGAGAGGAAACCCAGCCAGCGGTTTCACAGCCTGAACACGGAGCAGGTGGAGGTCCTCCATCAGGTTCTCTCGGAGGTGGTGCCGATCCACGGCCGCGGAAACTTCCCCACGCTGGAGCTGCGTCCCCGCGACATCATCATCGCCGTGCGCGCCCGGCTGCAGAAGCAGGGCATCACCGTCCGAGATGTCCGGCTGAACGGCTCGACGGCCAGCCACGTCCTGGTCCGGGACAACGGGACCAGCTACAAGGACCTGGACATCATCTTTGGAGTGGAGCTACCCAGTCAGGAGGAGTTCCAGGTACAAACACTGTTCAGTCAAACACATTTTAACTTCATTAAATCACTTTTTTATCGCATTGCCTGAAAATATTACTTTGGAATTCATAAAAAACATCAATTGACATGTTTTTTTCTAAATCTGTTTTGTACCTTCTACATTACAGATAAAATGTAATTTCTCTCTAAACTGAACGCAGTAATACATAAAAGTTGCCCTCAGATTGCAGTAATTAGTGGTGTGAGTCATGACGTTGACCTCTTTTCATCCCAGGTGATCAAAGAGTCGGTGCTGGGCTGCCTGCTGGACTGTCTGCCCGCGGGCGTGAACAGGGAGCGGATCAGCAGCGCCACCATGAAGGAGGCCTACGTCCAGAAAATGGTCAAAGTCTTCAACGAGCACGACCGCTGGAGCCTCATCTCCCTCTCCAACAACAGCGGCAAAAACCTGGAGCTCAAATTCGTCAGCGTGCTGCGGCGACAGTTTGAGTTCAGCGTCGACTCCTTCCAGATCATTCTGGATCGGCTCCTGGAGTCCTACATGCAGCAGGAGACGCAGCACAAGATGAACACTGTCGAGCTGAAGGAGGAGGCCGCGGAGAGCCAGAGCGCCGCCGCCGCGGAGCCGGACAAGTCCGGCCCGGGTAACGAGTCAGCCGGCGGGGAAGAAGCTGGCATCAGCCGGACACAGCAAAGAGACGAGGTGCAGCAGAAAGAGTCTCAGACAGAAACCTCAAAACAAAGTGAACACTCACGCCAGGAGAAACACTCCACCCCAGAGAAAGACAACAAAGAGGAAACACCCGCAGAGATGAAAGAGGTGTCGGAGCAGAGAGAAGAGTCCGACCAGACAGAGCAGACATCTCTAAACCTTTTGTCAAAGAAGAGACAAACCTCAGAGAAAGCCGAACCACCGGCTCAGACTGAACTCACGCACGAGCCAGAGCTCTTAGATGAGAATGAATGCTCGGCCAAGGCGGAGCAGGCGAAGCCCGAGGATGGCCGACGACCAGCACGTTCAAACCACAAGCAGCTCTCTGTCGAGAAAGAACTGGCGGACCAAGCGAAACCCCCCGACGAACGGGAAGAACTCGCAGAGCAGATGGGACGAGTGGAGACGCCAACAACCTCAAAGGAGACCCAGGGAGAGAGCCTGGACCTGGCAGCAGAAGCTTGCAGCACAGAACAGTCCCGCGAAACAAACGCGTCTCCGTGTCCCGGCGACGGAGATGAAACTCAACATGTGTCTGCTCCAGACACGAACGCGTCTCCAGCAGCAGCGACGGAGCCGCAGTCGGCTGATGAAAGTCGAGCAGAGCCCGAGATCTGCGAGGAGACACAGGCGGCGAGCGAAACTGACACAAATGAACTCCAACGAGAGATCTCAGCAACAGAAGTGAAACATGTGGAAGACGCACCGGATCCCGACTGCTCCTGCTCCGTCGCCTCCACGCTCACACTCTGCAACACACTGGATACACCAGAGATTCACAGCACACAGCACACGGAGAACTCCGAAAAACCACCCAACACACTTGACGCTGTCAGCCCTCCGAATACTCAGGATATTTTACCCACACCACCCAGCCTTGTTTCCGACAAAAAGACCTCCTCCTCCTCTTCTCCCTCCTCCAAGGCCTCAGAGAGACTGTCCCACATGGTGGTGCTGAAACACTCCTCCCCCAAACCTCCTCGGAGGATGTGCAGGAAGGTCGCTCCGAGTCCTGGCCCCGTCCCTGACAGCGAGCTCGCGGCCTGCGTGGAGCAAAATTCCTGCCTCAGTCCTGAGTCCGAGTTGGCGTTGGATGTGAAGCCCACAGCTCCCAGTTCCAGTCCCACCACTCCACCCACAGCCGGTCCCCTCATGAAGGTGAACTGCGAGCTCGAGCCCGATCCTTCCGATGACCCTTCGTCGAATCTTGACTTTACCTCAGCCCCCGATCCAGCCCCCGATATCCCCCCCACCGCTGCGGTGGATCCCGTATCTACTTTACCTCAAGAGCCAGCATCCTCTCAGCTCACCGCCGAGGGCTCGTGTGAAGCGCAGGTTCAAAGCCCAGCAGACGTACCCGGGACGGACGTATCTCCAGGTGAGGAGGGTCCGTCCTCCCCCTGCGAGAACGCGTCCAGACCCAAACAATCAGAGCCCGTCGACTCAGGAGACGCGTTGGTTTCACACACTGACCCGCCCAGCTCAAACACTCAAGAACCAGTGCATACCTCAGCTGCCGAGCTCAGCGACGAAGCGGAAGACAGGACCGACCAAAACGTGGACGTCGTCCAGCCCAACAGCAGTCTGCAGGAAGCGGAGCAGAGCCCGTCCTCCTCCTCCCAGTGCGTCACCCCTCCCGTGTCCTGTCTCACCCCTCCTGTCCTCAGTCTGTCCCCTCCCTGTTTCACGCCCTCACCCCAGAGCCTCAGCCCTCCCCCGTGTCTGACCCCCCCGTCTCACTGCCTCTCCGCTTCCATGCTGAACACGGTCAGCCCCGCGACCAGCTTCAGCTCTCCGCCCCTCAGCTTCAGCCCGACCTCCTCCTGCCTCAGCTCGCCTCCATACCTCACCCCTCCCATGCTCAGCCTCAGCCCCCCTCCTCTCTGTCTCACCCCGCCCTCCCCCTGCCTCAGTCCTCCCCTCCTCTGCCTCACTCCCCCAGTGGAGTCAGAGGACCTTGTACCTCAGGTATCTTCAGACTTGGAGCCTTTGATATTGAACACAGACGGCGATGAACAGATTAAAGAGGCCTCTGCTCAGGCAGCAGCTCCTCTCTTACAGTTGGAGGATGAAAAGGAGCCCGATTACATCTCCTCGCTGCCTCAGGTTTCTGAGCCTGTCTCTTTCCCAATCACAATCCCGAGCTCCACCTCGCAGGTGCTGCCCCACTCCCAGCCTGGAGACTCAGGGGAATCCGCCCCCCCAAAAGCTGCTGCTGAGGCCTCCACCTCTGCACCTGAGAGCGCAGAGGCCCCGAGGGTGAGCGCGGAGCAGGCCGGGAAGAGCGACGCCACTCAGGCGCCCGACTCGGTCCCCGACGTGGAGGTCCTGGCAGAGAGCATGTACGGCGACTTCGAGGCAGCTATGGACCACCTGCGGTACCGGCTGATCGCCACCAGGAACCCTGAGGAGATCCGGGGGGGCGGCCTGCTGAAGTACAGCAACCTGCTGGTCAGAGACTACAGGCCGGCCAGTGAGACTCAGATCAAAACACTGGAGCGCTACATGTGCTCGCGCTTCTTCATCGATTTCCCCGACGTGCAGGAGCAGCAGAGGAAGATCCTGTCCTACTTGAAGAACCACTTCATCGGCGAGGAGCGGAGCAAGTACCAGTACCTGATGACGTTGCGGCGCGTGGTGGACGACAGCACGGTGTGCCTGATGGGACACGAGCGGCGCCAGACGCTGAACATGATCACGGTGCTGGCGCTGAAGGTCCTGGGCGAGCAGAACATCATCCCCAACACTGACCACGTCACGTGCTTCTACCAGCCCGCCCCCTACCTTGCCGAGCACACCGCCCCCTACCTGGCAGAACCCAGCTACTGCAGCTACTACATTCCCCAAGGGGGATCGACTCTGCTGTACCAACCTTATCCTTTACACTTGCACCCGCAGACCGGACTCGTCTAAAGCGTGCGCGAACACGTGTACTTACACAAAACGCCCACTTGAGCAAGGATCTGGTGCTCGACATGAAAAAGAGCTGGAGAATGGAAATATAATCCAGGGATAAACTGTTTGGTCTATAATAGACCCGTGTGGGTGAGATTGAGTGGGTTTTTACAGTAAACTCCCCGAGTACTCTCTGTAAGGGTCTAACATGATTATATGTAATTATCTGGGCTTTGTGGGGACAATAATAATCTTCCGATATTGTTAAAATTTCAGAAAATGCTGTATGCACTGCATGAGTCATAGGCCTTTGGTCTCCCTGGGAAACCGACTGTGCTATTGACACACACACACACACACACACACACACACACACACACACACACACGCACACACACACACGCACACGCACACACGCGCAAACACGCGCATGCAAACACACTTCCAGGTTCCTGATTTCTTGTACACACTTTTCATGTTCTTACTGTGTTGTTCTTAATGGGTTTGTTCAGAACGTGGACCTTGCCTGTGGTTGATATTGTGCATGGATAAATAAGGACTGTTCTCTCACTGCCAAATACTGTGTGATTACTATGCTTCTTAAACAGTTCAGTGTATCTCTGTTGTTTCTTTACTGAGGGGAGTGTATTCTGGGGGGGGAAACGAACCGGACACGGAGAGCGAAGGCGACTGGTGTGTACAGTGTTTTCCAGCCAAACACACGCATGCAAAACTCACACACACACACAGGAGTACCTACACACAAGCGAGTGTGTAATACTGTATCCACACAAAGTTAGACAATGCATGTGTAGCTCAATAGATTTCGTCCTAAAGTCAAAGCAAAGGCTTTTAATTTAATAAAAATTGATCTATTTTTGCAAGACTTTCCATGAGAATACTCACTGGTACATAGACTGGTTAGTTCCTACAGAAAATGCCAACAACAATGCCTTTGGAGTAGACTGTACAGAGTATTGATTACAGTATTGTGTGTGAATACACTGCATTGTTTTTAGGTAAATTGTGTTAAGATGTACTGCTTGATTCCTTTCCCTCGTGGAGTCCTTTCTGTAATCACGTGACAGTATCGTATCATCTGGTGTTTATTTGATGCTAAAGTTTACTCCGTGGAGGTGGTCAGGTTACAACCATCTTTGGGTCATCTCCGAACCCCCGGGGCAGACGCCGATCCGTCCGAACCGGGAAAAAAAAAAAAGGGATCGCACGTCGGACGAGACGCGACGTGACTCCCTCTCGCGGCGTGAGTCCACTTCCTCCGATTCACGCCAGGACCAACGTGGAACGAGCTCCGATCCACCTCAAACCCCTTTTAAAAAAAAAACAAACAAGCCGCAGCAACTATGACCAAAGATGGTTCAGTAGGGAAATCAAGTGCCTCAATGTGAGACATGATTGGCATGTCTTTATCTCACTGCACTGGGGGGGGGGAGGGGTTTAACGGGGTGGGCCTGGGGGTGGGTTGGGTGTGCGTTCAGTTGTTGACCCCTGTTACTGCTGCCCATTTTGATGTCTTCTTTAATGTAGTCCTTTGTTGTAGTTTATTCATGTACATTTTTGATAAAATAAAGGGGAAACTCAACAAACGTGTGACAGGAACTGATTCTTCCTCTTGTAGCAGACGCACCTGGAATAAACAAACAAACCCCAAACCTCCCGCTTCATTTGTTCGTCTATTTTTGTGCCATTCATCCCCCCACTCCCCACCCCCCACCCCCCACCTCCCCCCTTCCCCTAAAATTATGTGATGTACAGCTTACGTATCCTTCCCATGATTGCGCTGTGCAATGATCCACTTAAGCGTGACCGCGGTATCACGATGGCGCCCGGGAGAGCGGCCCAAAGCTGCGCCATCCAGCCGGTGTGAGGCCTCTTATCGCAAATCACCTGTCCTTCAGATGTGTTTGGGCCCGGATGACGCACGCTCTACGCAACACAGCAGGCTCAACAACGTGTAAATGTGAGGAGAATATGGCTCCGGAGGTGTGAGACTGAAGGGGGGAGGGAGGGAGGGAGGAGGGGGGAGGGAGGGGGAGGAAGGTGGTGCAGAGTGCATGCGTGCACAGTGTGCGATTCAGATGGGAATTTACGTGCAGCAGCGGCATCAGGTGGTCCCTCTCCCTTCTAAGTAATTGAGCAGCAGCAGCCCGGTGTAATGAAACAATGGGGCTCCGTCCTCGCCGCGCCGCTGCCTCCGTCCTCACGCCCACTTCACGCCGCCGATAGGTCAGGGACACAAAGGGAAGCGGCGGCGGCGCTCCGTGGCGAGCATCGCCACGCTCTCACACACCACCACCTATTTACACACGGTGCGGGCCCGCGCTGATGATGTGCACTCTCCTGCACGCACACACACGCCTCCCTGAGAGAGCATGTGATCTAATAGGGTCTGTATCAGTGTCTCACAGACCTCCGAGCCACTCGTGTCCACTCGGGGGTTTCCATAGAGACACAGACAGGGAGCACTGTGGGCGCAGAGAGCATGACGGAAGACAGGGAAGACCCACACAGCGAATGAGGGGGAGCGAGATGAAAACGGGCGGAGGGAGGGAGCTGGAGAGAGCGAGGGAGGGAGAGAGAGAGAGAGAGAGAGAGAAAAGGTGTGGGTGCGAGGACAAGACGAAAGGATGGACGGACGGTTAGACGGATGTGAAAAATAGAGTCGAGGAGGAGAGAGAGGAGCCAGAGGACAAGAGCGGGAGTGTGAGTGTGAGTGTGTGTGGGGGGGGGGGGGACACACGATGTGTGCAGGTGGAGGAGGGCAGGAGGGGGAGGTCGTGGCTAAAGCCAGGCGCGAAGGAGTGGGAGCCGGGGAGTTGATGGGGGGAGCGTGGGAGGTTGTCAGGGCCTTCAGTCACAAGGGAGTCACTGTGAGGTGGCTGCAGTGACGGCAGCAGTGATGTCAGAGCACACACACACACACACACACACGCGCGCGCGCGCGCACACACACACACATACTAACACTCACAGCACACACACATGTGTACACGTACACACAGCTGCGTGCACATCAATTTTCCTAATGGCCTGCCCACCCGTCCACCCTCAACAAACATTTTCAAACTCACTGAGACAAAAAGAGAACATCACCCACACATCTGCCTCCGTCTCTGTGCGTCTCTGCCATCCTCCGTTTGACTCATTTTATAATCACGCAGGTTTGACTGATTTATAACAACAAAGACCCCCACCCCTCCCTCCCTCGCCTCACCCCCTCCCTCCCTCACCTAACCCCCTCCCTCACCCCCACCCCCCCTTATGCTCGTTCACATTTTCTCTTCCTATCTCACAGTTGAAATAGCAATAACTGGAGGGCACGCGCAGCCTCTGGAGTGCAGAGGCACCGTGTTGACACGAGGAGAAAAAAAAAAAACGCAGCGAGCCCAAGGTGAAACATGTTGAATGGAGATTATTTACAGCGACTTTCCACCCTCGGCTGCTTCCATCGCATCCCACAAGTTTATTTCCACCATGCCTTTGTTTTGTTTTTGGAGACTCAGGTGAGAGCGGTAGAAAAGGAAGCAGGAGCTTTAAACGAATCTGTTACTATAAAGCGCTCGCTGGCACGCCGGCGTCACCAGGAATAGAAATGTTACTCATTGAGAGGCTTTTATGTTCCTCTGCAGACTGGATCTGCCTCTGATGCGCACCCAGCAATGAAGCTGATGCATAGTATTCACCATTCATAATTTCTTCTTCATTCAGCCTCCCCCTCGCCCCCCCCCTCCATCGTCTCTACTACCCACCTCCCCCCAACCCCCACCCTCCTCCCCTCCTCTCCTCCTCTGCCCCCCCCCCACCCCCACCCACTGTGTGCCTCCCGCCCACCTGCTTCCTTGACTGCTATGACTCAGTCCTCTTCCAGCTGAGGATATATGAGGATAAAAACCATCATGAAAAACAGCCAAGGAAACTATTTTACTCAAAGAAGTGGAGTAATTGGCAAGGCGAGAGGCAGCTTCCTCCTCAGTGTTAATGCCACACACACACACACACACACACACACACACACACACACACACACACACACACACACACACACACACACA
>JAUESF010000047.1:1585853-1602541 GCA_032274765.1 Malacoctenus tetranemus
CTGACACTTTGCTGCTGACCAAAAATAAGAAAAACTCTTATAACTGAAATAAACCAAGATCCCTCCTGAATGGTGCAGATGAGGACATGTGATGTAATGTGAAGTTAACGTAGTTTTTTAACCACTTTTCGAAAGTGAGCTGCACTCAACTGTCTTTATATAGTAGCAAGAGGATTTTTGATCCACTTCAGTCATCACAATGTGAATTTTGAGTGGAGCAGCACACATTATTGAAATCTATCGGCCAAGTTAGTGATAGCGGGGCTGCTTATCTGTAGAGGTCCAGTCTTACCCTGCCAACATGGTGTAGAGAAGAACTCCAAGACTCCATATATCACAGGCTGCATCATAGCCCTGTCGCATTAGTACCTGGAGAGGAAGGAAATGAGAGCGAGACACACTGAGGACTCAGTGAAAGTGTGAATGAATGAACTCCAGGTGCCGTTCTTTTTTCCACACTTCCTCCACACTGTTTTCTTCACTGTTTTCTCACTCACCTCTGGTGCCACAAAGTTGGCGGTGTAACAGGGGGTGAGAAGCAGGCCGTTGCCTCCCCGCAGCTGCTTCGCGAATCCAAAGTCACAGATCCTGATGGAGTCCGGGTTCCCAGAGTCGTCCATGTACAAGATGTTACTGGGCTTCAGGTCTCGGTGGACCACCTGCAGAAGAGAGGGAGAAAGTGTCATGAAGATGATCATTGTGCATGTGTGTGTGTTTGTGTGTGCAGGTGTGTGTCCTCACCCCTTGGCAGTGGAGGTAGTCAACAGTCTTGGTGATGGTGTAGAGCACAGCACTGGCCTCTCTCTCAGAGAAGAATTTCTGCCTGAGGATCTTGTCCAGCAGCTCCCCTCCCTTCATCAGCTCCGTCACCAGGTACACATACCTGCCTTCGTCATACACCTGGTACACACACAGCAACAACCTGTCAGCAGACACCCGACAAAGCTCCACCTGTGCAGACGAACAACACAAACGCTACTGACGTCTTTGAGCGTGATGATGTTGGGATGCTGTCCGTATCGCATCAGGATTTCAATCTCTTCTGAGGGGTCCCTCTTGCTTTTGTCGATAATCTGAATGACGTGAAAAAATATTCAACATATTATGGAAAAAACAAAACAGCAACCACAACAATCATGCTTTTTTTTGTTATAAACTGTGGGTGCGCTGCCATCTGCTGGTCGTGCCGGCTTAAACAAGCACAATGAACAATGGTGACACTGAGCGATAAACCCACTCAATGAGGAAACCCTGAATCCAATTAAACTTAATTTATACAAAGCTTCAGTCTCACCACTTTGCTTGAATTTGGAGTTAAACTTTCAAGGCAAGAAGCAAATATTGTTTTGTTTGTGTAGTGTAGATCACTGTTTTTGAGCAAGAAATATCATCTTATTCTTTTCACTTATATAAGAAAAAAACACATAACACTGCCTCGATAAAAGATCCTGATTTGAAGCACATTTGAGTTGATGTTATGGGTCAGACTTTACTGCGGGATCAGTGGATCCATGCGGTCCACTGAGAAAAGTCCTGCTCCCAAACACACGTTTTTTACTGTGGTATTGATGCTTCGGACGTGGTGCTGAGCAGATGTGAGAGCAGCATTTTCAGTCCCTAAATGATCTGGGGGGCGGTTACCTTCACAGCATAGTCCATGGCGGAGACTCGGTGTACACAGCGTTTACAGATAGAGTAGGACCCGACCCCGATGTCCTCCTGCAGCTCGTACAGATCGGAGAACTTGGCTGAGCCGCCGTGCATCTGGAGAGGACAGGATTCATTAACTGTGATATTGGATCCGCCGACGTTAACTGAACAAACTCCTCCCAGCGAGGCCTTTGTCACCGTCTGTCCTTCACGAGCCGCGCCTGATTCGCTTTATTTCCGTGTGATTATTCACCATCAGTTCCACTTCAGCTCTCTGTTGGTCCACAGCACCCAACAAAAAGTGACCTGTGTTAGGTCAGCCAGCCCGCCAAGTCGTTTAACACTGATTAACCAGACGGTGTGTGTATGTGCGGATGTGTGAGATCAAACTAAATTTAAAACACTGTAAAACACACCGCTTCAGCAGCCTGCACCTTCCTGTACTCTGAAGCTTAACAAGTGTCACCATGAAGCCCCCTTCAAATGGGAAAGGTGGCATAAAAAGGTGCAGTGTGAGATGCCACACGGCAAGCTTATAATAGAGAAGCAGAGGTGTCACTTCACCACTTCACCTCTTGCTATTATCACTGATGCGGTCACAGAGACAGAGTGACATTAACCCATTAACTGTAACATTCCTACAGAGCATGAGGTTAAAGAAAGATCCAACAACCCTGCAAACCGATTACATCAGGAGTGTGAGCGACTGGCAGAGGCAGAAAGGACACCAACATTTTAAACTCTAATTCAGCTAATTCTACATTCAACAAGTGAAGTCCTCCCTCGGAAAAAGTACTCAGACTATTAGTTACTTTTCTTTAGTGTCTGGATTGATGATTCTGAATGATAAATCAGACATTTAGCATTAAAATGGCGCGCTGAAATCACCCTATTCTCAGCCACACACACTCGCTTCCAACGGAGCGAAAATTTAGTGATAAACGCTGTGAACTACATTGAGTCAAACAGTCACTACACACTCACCGCCAGCTTTGTATTTGGCACTGTAGTCACAAGTTGCATAACTGCAAAATGCTCTCAACCTAACAGTTACAGGTGTGTGTATGTGTGTGTGTGTGTGTGGGGCGGAAGACACTGTGTGAGGATGTGCAGTGATACTTCGATCACGGCTCAAACTTCTAAGCATAATTATTCAGCGTGTGAGTTGTGATCCTGCCATGGTAGATCTCAGGCTTCACTTCATCAAGACAAAGTTTCCTCAACTCATCAGCTCACCTTAAATATATTAGATTTGTTAAAAAAACAAAAAGAACCCAAGCTGCAATATTTCACTGCAGTGATACAGCCTTGGAAAAAAACCCAGACAAGGTGAAGCACCACCAGAGGAGCACTGAATGGATTATTACAAGAACAATGTGGTGATAACTGCTCCATCACATTTACAGGCGTATTGACTTCATTACTGGTGCGCTTCACACAGACTCCTTCCCTCCAAATCCACACGCTGCTGTGAAGCATTCGACTTTTCTTAGGAGCCGTTTGTACGAGAAAACGGCAAAATTTAGGCCACTGTAAGAGACACAAGGGATGTTTTTTCTTATGTTCACAGCTTCAGAAAAAAACAGCCAGCAGATGGAGGAAATGCTGGTGTGACTTTGCAAACCTGATTCCATCATAATGTGTGAACCCCAGTTCAAAGTGAGAAAATTAGGTTTAATGTAAATAAAAACAGGATCAAAAGATTCACAACATCTTTTACCCTACATCTAATTGAGTTGATACATCTTCTCTTGAGAGTGTATTCAATTGAGCAGAGGTAAAAAAATGAACCTGCAAACCATTGCATTTGTTTCTATTTACCTTTGGCACAATACATCATCCAACAAGCATGCAAACTGCGCAGACTGCAGGCTCACCTGAACTATGGGGAGTATGCTGAGCAGCGGGGAGCTCTTGTTCTCGTCCATCGGGGTCGGAGCAACGAAACTGAAGCCTTTGAAGAGCTGGTGGGCGTTAGCACTGGGTGGGATCCCAGGGGAGTCTACACAGACAACTCACAATATGAATACTTTGGATATTTGGCCACTTCGTTTGAGTTGCAGTCGTAATCGAAAGCCCAAATACAGTTTCCATGGCTGCAGGATCGCATGCTGCTTGTGAGCACGTGTGAGCGGTTTGTGTGTGTGTGTGTGTAAGTGTGCGCGCGTGTGTGTAGGTGTACCTTTAGGCGTTTTAGCGGTGAACTCTGGGTCGAAGCAGAACGTGTCATCTGGTTTACCTGCTGCAGGCTTGAACGGGGGCTGGAGCTCCCTCCTGTACAGTTTCTGAGGACAGCGTTAAACACACACACACGCACACACACGTATATGTTAAAAATCAAACCCCACCGCAGGCTGTTTGGAGTGTGTGAACATATGTGCGAGAGAGGCCAAGACCCCTCTCAGATTAACCCCCTCCAATCTCTTTACGGCTCGGTCCGGCCAATAGCGTCCTACTGGCTCTTAAACACTCACGCAGGGCTATTAGTGCACACACAGTGAGAACTGGACCTCTGCCCAGACTCACACACACAAACACGGTTGGCTTGGCCAAGACTGATGGCCAGTGGTCACCAAGCCAAACGTTTGTTAGGTGTGAATCTTCAGCAGAAGCTGGGGAGCTGTGTGTGTGTGTGTGTGCGCGCGCGTGCACGTGAGTGCGTTTGTGAGAGAAATGAGAGGAAGAGGTGTATGCTCACATTCCAGTCGATGGTGGAAAAGAAAGCGTGGCGTTTAATCTCCTCCACTCCATCAGGCCCGGCCCCTGAAGACCAGGATCAAACACGTTTGTTGTTTTTATTGATTTAGGAAGAACACAACAGACTCAACAGTTTCTTTTGCTTTTCTAATCTCTCTCATTGGATGGCAAAATGTTAAAAGGCTGCAGTACCTAGTCTGTTAGCAGGATTACGTTTAAACAGCATTCGCAACAAACTCTGGGCTTCCAGACTCAGGAACTGAGGCATTCCCAACTTCGCTCTGTGTGAGGGGAGAAAGATCAGAGAGCAACAGGTGAACACGGGCGACAGGAGACATGGCAACTTGCTCAAACATTCAGAACTTGTTGCTCAGCATGCGTGGAGCACTTTCCTACTGACTCACTTGAGAATCATGTTCATGGTCTCATTGCGGTCTTTTCCTTGGAAAGGTAATGTCCCCGTCAGCATCTCAAACTGCACAGAGTCAACAATTAGGTGAAACGTTAGTTTCCTTCAGTAAGACAACAGATAAAGTAATCCACAGGTTCGGGTGTTGTTGTATACCATGAGCACTCCCAGAGACCACCAGTCCGCGCTCTGCGTGTGTCCTCTCCTGTTGACCACCTCAGGGGCCATATACTCCACCGTACCACAGAAGGAATAAGCCTTCTTATCAGCATCTACTGACTCTTTACTCAAACCAAAGTCTGGACGAGAGAGGAGCAAAGTTAAACAGTAGCTGAGAAACAACCAGGGAACTTCAGCGGTCCAAATAATTCCTGAAGTCAAACATACCTGTTAGCTTTATGTGTCCAGCTTCATCAAGTAAGATGCTGAAAGACAAGAACAAAGGTTGATAAGTGTGAATATCAAACAACCACTGCTGCAAAGGCACAATTCAAGTCTAATAACCTGATACCAAGTGAGATTTTTAGTTTGAAATAATGTGAAGGGTTTGGAGTTTTTAAGCAAAATGTTCACTGTGGGAACTGCCCAGAGAACACCACTGAGATCCAGTTGATGAATTGGACATAAAGCGATTTTTATAAAGAGACTACTTCTGTGGGTAACACAGCCTTCAGGGTTTCATTCATGCTGGTGGCAGAGTTGACGGATCATAAACGTTAGTTGCTCGCAGGTTAACAATCCATGAAGCCCGAGAAGGTAGAAGGCAACAACTAAAATGTAGTATATCACCTCCATAACCTACATCAATCTTCTGTGAATGGTGAGACATTGTATTTCACAATACACCTGTGGCAAAGAAGTCAAAGGTCGGGTATAAGACTCGTACTTCTCTGGCTTGAGATCTCTGTAAACTATGCCCAGGTTGTGCAGATGGTCGAGGGCCAGGGCCAGCTCTGCAAGGTAGAATTTCACATCTTCCTCTGTAAACATAACCTGGTAAGAACTAGACAAATTTACTCTCTGAACTCTGAAAAGAGGAGAAATTCAACAGCAAAGACACCAAAAAAACAACACTTCAATATTCAGCTTCAGTAAACACAAATAGAGAAAACAGAAGATTATTATTGTCACAATATCAACATTTCAAACAGGTTACAAGATTGAGCTAGGTGTTGATCTGACACTGCTGGCAGCTTTCGCTTTGGTTCTGACACACGCTTTCAACAGGAGGTCTATGTGGAGAACAATGACACATTGTTCGAGCGCCCTGTGAGCATTTGAAAAGAGCCTTTAACCGAAGAGCGAGCGATGATGCAAAAGCAAACAAAGAATCCCAGAAAAATTCTTTTGAACTTCTGTGAGGAATTTTGAGCCAGAAATCGAATTTTGGAGGAAAAACAGAAAACAAACAGAACACAGGGGAGACAAATGACTTGGCAGAAAGCACTCTTGTATAAAATGAATAAAATACTCCTGCATGCTAAGTTTGCACCTGTTCCATTTGTAGCTGTCACATTAGCAATTCCTCGGGGCTTATAAATGAACAGCGAGACATGCATGGCTCCCTGTTTCACAAACATGTCCAAAGCACTTGAGGGGGAGTGAAGAGAATATTTTACACTTTTTTGTTTTCAAAATGCCGAAAACATGACAACGCCGCGAGGGAGCTTTCACGCATGACAAGGGGAAAAAGCAACACAGCGTCAGCTTACCTCTTTGGATAAGCGAGTGAATACATCCCCTCCCCTGAGAAAGTCCAGTATTAAATACAGTTTCCCTTCTGTCTGAAAGGCTGCACAGGTAGAGAGGCAAATAGATTATTCACAAGCTAATCGAAGTTAAAGACTCATGTGCTGTTTGACAACTGTGCAATAACTAAATATAGTGTAACAGTATGTCAAAAAATATCTGATTGCAACATGTTCATACCGATAAGCAGCTTATACAGTATCCAACCTAAACAAGGGTGTAATCTGTATGATCACAATCGCCTGTGTAGAAGGTGGATGAAAGTGCCGTATCTCACCGTAGTGCAATTTCACTATGAAGGGATGATTGACTTCCACTAAAATGTCTCTTTCCATCTTAGTGCGAACTCTGTCCCTGACTGGAGAAACAGAGCAGGCGATGAGACGCTTTGGTAGAAGGACAAACTGTGAGGTTCATACAGAGCACCGACTGTTGCGTTACCTTTCAAAGATGCCTTTTTCAGAACTTTCATTGCATATAACTGACCAGCATCTGGACCCACGATCTTCCTGACGAGAAACACCTGAGACCAAGAGAAAAGAGAGTTTTTACATCTGTATCGGGGGACGTGCGGTTGGTCCCCCGGGTGTACTCACCTTGCCAAAAGAGCCCTGGCCGAGGACTTTGAGCAGTTCAAATTGCGATGGATCTGCTTTCTCACAGCCCTCCTTCACATGGTGGGTGATAGGAATCTCCTTATACGTCCCCTCATCCTACACAGAAGAGTTACCAGCATGAGACACGAGTTAAACAAGTCAGCTGTGAAGTCGTCCTCCATGACACCCTCCTCGGAATTACTTACACAGTGCGAGAAAGACTCTCCCTCCTCCATGGGCTCGTCCATGATCTGATGTCCATTGACCTGCAGCCAAAGCGACCGATCTGATCAGAGTCGTCGTCAACAGTGGACACTTTCAAAAAGCTTGTTCATGCTTGTTTTCAGCTGAGCAGGACTATGACTGCAGCTGCTGCACGCCCACATGTATGATGGAGGACTCAACAGATGAATTTGATGAGTCACATGCAATAACACAGCGCTTTTTTTCCCTCCCTCCTCCAACTGTGGCTCTATTTGTTGTCAAACAGTATGGAGTCCATACTTTAACCCCGTCCAGCTGTCCGGCTCCCATCCTGAGCCTAAAGCCCCCTCGTTATTAGCATTCTAGCTTAATCCCCAGCCAGTGCAAAAACAACATGTCTGACGGGCTCTCAGAAACTGTTTTCTTTTTTTTTTTGCTGAGGCTACAGTCAGCATTCAGCCTCCTGAAGACAAAGCAGGGCCTCATTTCATCACAGGATACTAGTTAATTGTGGTGGTGGTCGGATATTATTCTTGAAAAGCAGTTAGCAGTTCTTTGGTTGTCTCATTTCCATGTGAGAGGCAGCTGGATGCCTGTTTTGTCCATTGTAACGACCGTGCAGTGTAATGACATTGTCAGAGGAGGAATGTCAGACATCTCAGCATCAGCAAGAAAATCAGACAGTGAAGTGACCGCTGTAATCTTATCCAGGTCTGAATATTTTCCAGATCTGTGCTGAAGCTCAGCCTGCATTATGTATTCAGCCCGGTGTGTTTGTGTGTGTTGAATTCCATCAAGCCTCTGAAGAGGGGGGATGAGTCATAGCGCTACGCAAGCCCACTCAGTGGGTGGAGCCACCGACATACACTCACGTACAGCCACAGAACGGAGGCCAACAAACCACCCTCTGATATCTCAGTGCAACCGAATGACTTGAACAACACAAACAATCAAAATCGGCGCACACGCACACACATCAAAGCCCGATCAGACACTGAATAAACTTGAAATTTAAAGCCTGCGTGCATCTGTGAAGTTTAACATCCAAGCTGGCCAAAGCCGGGGCACTTGCTTGTGTCATAATTCACACATACATTTTCACTCCCACCTTTGCTGTGGCTCATCTCAGCTTGTAACAGAGTGCAGCCTACACTTGCAGCAAAACCAGGCAAGCCTTTTTCAGCCGTTCCGAAAGTACGTCTGACAGCCCGCACAATATATCCTCCCGTCACATTGAGAGAAAGAGGCGTACGCAGAGTTCAAATCACATCTTTCTCAGTGTCAATCTTGATACCAACCAACATCCCCACAAGCCTGGTTTTCGTGGCCGAGTAGACATTTGGTTTTGGTCTTGTGCAATTTTGGCAGATTCCACACGAACAGCATTTTGATTGATTAACTGATTAATGTGCCTGTTTTTGGGACACGATATAAACGTCAAAACCAGCCATTTTTACTGCACTGTTATTGTTCAGTAATAAATTGGTTAGGAGGTTCATAACAGCTATATAGCTCTTAATATCCGTGAAGGGTAAAAGGAGAAAAGTGGAATATAATTAAGATAAAACAGAAAGGAAAGCAGGAGTAAGGTTGTAGTTAACAGGTTGGATATGGATGTTGCAATAACTCCCTGCTGGCTTTGAAAAACAGCCACATGGCTGAAAACTGGAGGTGTGAAAGACTGCAAAGAATCCCAGAGATGGAGAGGTTTAGGATGTCAGGTTGGGCTGAGCGGCACGTAGACAAATACTTCATCATGGGGCCCGTGTAGGAGCAGGCTGACTCCTTTCACAGCTGCCACAAATAAGCTTTAAACTCCACTACTGAGTCCCCAAAGCCTAAGATGATAACTCATGTATCTGTTGACAACAAGCTGTGATGCAGCAATGTGTAACTACGTTGTTGCAACGACTGAACCTGGCTAATAAACTTATTCTACTCGCACCTTTGTATATTCTCTTATAAAGTTAAACGAGTTTGTTTACAGTGTGTTTAAAGCACCAAATGTGGGTGATAACAGCATCTCTTCTTTATAGTTGTATGTGGGCAAACGTCTCCAGTTCTGGATGAACTTTTAACAGTTTCAGCGTTGGAGACACAGATTGTTTTATTTACTATAAACTCAGATAAAAAGCTTGACCCGGCTTTACTAAACCAAACAGTGCAGGCCGGCTTAAAAACTTGCCTCCAAGTTTCGACCCTGCATGCTGTCAGCCTAGCTAGCGAGCTAAGGAGATGCTACATACGCTAAGCTAGCTCCGAGGTAAACTCCTCCAGAGGAGTGTAAATTCATTTCGAGGGGAAACAGTCCGTCGCGCGCCGCTGGCTGAAGGCTGCGGTCCCTGCACGGGCGTCGGGTCGCCTGTCCGGGCCCGTGCGGGCAGAGGGGCGAGTAAATAAACTCGCGCAGTGCAACAAAAATAAACACCGAACCAGCTGTTAGCATTAGCTAGCATGTTAGCATGCATCACAGTGCGCTGCAGGTCGTGACGCCAATTCAGTCAAACTCGCGGGGCGAGCTAACTTAACGGGACACCGCGCGCGCCGGGAACAGCCGTGAAAACGGAGCAACGGGCGAACCGCGCGTCCTGCAACTCACCTCGCTACTAACGCTGTTTACCTCCATCTTGTGCCCGGTTTCCTCTCTCCAAGTCTAAGGCATCGTAGTCCACCTAGACCCCCGCTCCACGTTGCATGTCTCGCCCGCCCGTTGAAGTCCGGCTGTCTCTGCTCAGATGTTCCGATGCAAGCTGCGTGGCCGCAAGCCGCCGCTATCGGGAAGGGACCGGGGGGTCGGCGCGGGGAACGGCTGGAGTCGATAGCTGGCTCATACGCTCGCCGAGAGCACCGCTAACCCTGCCATGGATGCGAATATGGCGGCTACCGTGGTACCTGACCGTCAGTGAATGAGAGTTTATTGACGTATTTATGACGCAATTCAGTTAAGGATTTCCCCCCGTCCGAACCAAAGCGGCTGCTCTCCGGATGGGGAGGAGGGAGCGTGGACGTGGGAGCGTGCGGGGGGGCTTGATGCTGCGTGACACGCTGTGTGACATCCCCGCATCCGGTGGACGGACCATTTGCCGGAGGACTGAAATAATCTCTGAAACTGTGACTGAGTGGTGTTTCACTTATTACTGACACATGATGAACATCAGAGAGCGAGGAAGGAAAAAACAACACAGAGCTGCGCTTGTGGAGAGCCATAAATCTAAGCTTCTAATCTTGGGGGTGCAAGTTGAATGTTTTAAAGCCACTGTTTCATAAGCTTGTCCATCCCTAATTCAAGAGGAAATAAGAGGCTTAGGGCTCATTCACTTTCTCTGCAGCTCTGCCGCCCACCCGCCGGCACACAGTCTCGGAGCGGAGACATGCTGCATGGATGCTGCGGTTCAGTGCTGTGGTTTCTAATGTGAGGTCGGGAGTGCACACAGGGATCACAGGGGATGGATCACTGATCAGGACATGGTAAAAGACTGATTATAATGTTGAAAAAACAAAAACTTCCTGTGGATTTTTTTAAATGGAGATTAAAAAATGTATTTTCTACTCTCAAAAAGTGCCCACCTCATCCTACATAAACATTAATTCCTGTTTTAAAGAGGAAACAGAGTGTCAATGATGCACACACATACAGATATGCATCACGACGCCTTTATTCACCTTTAACATAAAGACTGAAGGCATTTACACCTAGAAATACAAGTGTGTTTCACTTCCCATTTCTACGTGTTCAGCCTAAACACTCTGAACACTAACTGTCTCCCAGTATCACCCTGCCTGTGTGTATATGTTTGAATTGCACTCCTTTCTCTTACCTTCCTATAACGCTGTTCTATCTATACTCTCAGGATTATAATAAAGTAAATCTTTTACTCGCACTGTGCGTCACTTCAACTGTAATTCATAAAAATTCAGCCACGGCCGCTGTGAGAGTTTGATCGATTACGCGGCTATTTTTAATTTTGCAAGGCTTTGTTGGCGCTTTCCCCGTGTAATAAAATGTCAATTTCTGCCATGTTCAACGACGGAAGAGAGGAAACATCAACAGGGGGAGGTTAGAGGTCTTTATTGTTCACAAGGCGAATGATATGCAGGTAAAAAAGGCATCTGTCAGCCCAACAGTCATCGTGACGCATCGATCCACAGGCACTGGGCGTGGAGTACAGGTTTACCAGAGTGTTTGCGTGATCGTCAGGCCATTCACTTTCCCTCTTGAGAAACCCGTGTGGAGTGTAGAAACGTTTGTGTGTGATGTACTTGAAAACAGTCACTGTTATTCTGCTTCCTGCAGCGGCTCCTCTGATGCAGAGGTCTTAGTAACTTCATTTATTGTGTCATCAATGTTTACAGTGACCACTGGGACTTCCTCGTCCTCGAGCACCAGCGGCGGCGTTTCGGCGCCGCTCCCACCGGCCGTCTCGGGGAAATCGTGGACGGAGGAATCTTCCGCTGACTCGTCAGCGTGCTGGGCTCCTCGCTCCACAGCCGTGTCCCAGTCCTGGTCTGAAGGCTGAGGTAGACTGGCCATTAGCTCCTGAATCAAGACAGAGTTCACAGTTCAGGTTGGAATGGTTTCACTGAAGCTGGACGGTGTTGCTGTGTGAACGTGCACACGCGTGTACCTGCTGTCTCTCCAGGTCATTGTTCCTCAGAGCGATGAGCAAGCTCTTTGTGAAGTTTGCAAGCTCCAGGTACTTTTGTTTTTGGTTCTCTAGCTCACTCTCCAAGAACTGCACCTCCTCATGCTGCAACACAACGAGACGACAGCGTGAAACTACCATGTCTCCCAGCTCTCTCAGACACACTCACCGTTTGGGACGAGCTTGTGGAAGTCTCGGAGAGCGCTCACCTTGAATTCCAGCAGGTTCTGCATTTGCTCGAGGTCCGAAGCCATGAAATCGGCATCATCATCACCCTCCTCATCCTCATCGATGACTTCGATCTTCTGCAAAGCAAGCAGGTGAGATGAAGTGTGACGCAATCCAAAAACAATCACAAAAATGACATTATATGTGATCAAAATATGGAGTCATTCTGAGGAGCTTCATGCTTACTTTTGGGAAAAAATGTTTTATCATTTATTTCAATAAAAACAGCAAAAAGACTTTAAATTTCCCCTTAAAACTGTGAAATGTCTTTGGAAAGAGTAGTTCTAACATGACGTGGAAAATATTTAGTCTCTAATTACAAATTGATGTTAAATATAAACAAAAATATCATATTTGAAGATAAATTAAAGTCCAATCAGTGACACAAATTAAAAGTAGTATGAGAGGAATACTGCAGTACCACATTGTTGGCCATTGGAGCAGCAGTGAGCACATCCGTTCCATCTTCTCCATCTCTGTGTTGCGAGTCGATGGTGCCATCTAGGTTTGACAAAACGGCATGAATGCTGAGACCCTTTTCATGTCTCCTTCAAGGACTGGCGCTCGCGCGCCATCGGCAGCCTCACCCTCAGACAGGCACACAGAGCTGCTGTCGTTCAGGTCATCCCCGACGTCAGGCGAGCGGAGCTGCTCCTCGCCGGGGCTGAGCGCCACCGGAGACTCCTCCCCTGGGGACGAGACGGTGAACACAGCAGGCCCACCTTTGGGTGGAGGGATTTCAATCCCCATCAGACGGTACTTCCTCCGCCTGTTACTGATCCATGTCTGCAAACGGGACACAGGTGGATACACAAATAGACAAACACAATTTTGTGCCTAAACAGTCAGTTTAAACCTCCCAGTTTAACATAAATTATCATTCAAACAGGAAAAGCAACATTTTATATGAAACTTACATTTTGTAAGTTAAGAAAGTGAAAAAATCCTGTAGACTTGCACATGTCCATATTTGGACTGACATAACTTGATCCCCATCATTAGCAGAGGAACCATCAGCATCAGTCGGAGCAGAAAAGTCAAAATGATCCGTGTATTTTTTTGCGCCGATCAGCAGATGCTCTCCGTACACACAGGCGCTTTGCCTCCTTGCAATAAACACCCTTGTAAGTGAGATGGCAGAGGGTCATGTGTGTGTCTGTGCCAGGACTGCGGCACTATATTTAGTCCATCAGCATTCCTACTGTGGCCCTGATATATAGCTGCATGACTTTTATGCAACTTTGTGGAAGTAACGACCAAAACTCCGGTGACCTACAAAACTTCTTCCCCATTTTGTCATCGCCCTTAAAAACCGACACAAGCAGAACGGACCTGCTTTCACAAAGCCTAACAAACGAGCAGTCTCAGATTTACAGTTTCATCCGAGCGCTATTTCTTCTTGGCATACTAAGTTTGATGCTCGATTGGAAAAATGTGGGTTTCTCTATGTGTCCTTCGACCCCACAATGAGCTGCAACTCGTTTCAGCCCTGCGTGACCTTACCTTGACTATTTCAGTGTCAACACTGAGTTGGTTGGCTGCAGCGGTGATCTTCTCCCGGCACACCGAGCCCAGGCTGGTCATGCCTCGGTCCCAGTAGCGCTTCAGCTGGATGAGATCCCCATCACTGAACTGGGTCCTATCCTGCAGCTGAAAACACACACACACACACACACACACACACACACACACACACACACACTTCTGTTAGGACACTCACAAAAGACGACACGTTTATCAGTTTGAGGTTCACTGGAGCAGGAGGACACTGAAACCATGCAAGGCTATTTGGCTGTGATGTAGAAGATGTGTAGGAATGTGGTACTGTGGGTTATAAAAAGTACTTACTGTTCTTTTTCTGGAGTTGCTGATAACCCAGGGGGCAGCAGACACACCGACTGAAGTCTACAGGAGAAGACACTCAAATTAGAGCTTAAAAGTAACTTAAAGGGACACGGACCTCATTTACACCTGGCGCCTGAAACGACTGGGTCAAAGAATAGCAATGAGGGCAAGTACTTTAAAGCACAGCGTACAAATACACAAGTAGATGCTGGAATACTCCAGATGGGGACACAGGATGAGACCAATGGGATCACCAACCATTTGTTCCTTGTTTTTCTTCTCATCGGCGTTTTGTAACTCAAACATGAAGCTATTCTGGTGTTTCCAACCATCACATAGTGAAACATTTACTGACTTCACAAAGTAAACAAGCTTAAATAATCTCACTCAGTGAACTGAATGGCGTAAGTTGAGTCATGCACCTCCTGTTTGATTAATTTTGACATCACCTTCTCAGATTTGATATTCAGCCCTTCTGTCGCGCTCCCAATCACAAAGTAAATTTTCATCTCTTTTAAAGTAAGAGCAGCAGACTGCAAAGCACCAGCTGCAAGTGCTCTTCTGTGAGGCTGTGCAGGATGTGATCAAGGTCAAAGTGAGCATCGTTTGATTTTTCGAAAACCACTCAGAGCCAAGTGGTTCTGATAGACTAGAAAAAGGGGCCAGAAAATAGACCTGTTGTTGCTGCTATATTCCATAAAACCGGAGATGGATGACGGCGGCTGGCTGGAGAGATCGGTTGGCAATGGAACAGAAGAAGCCACCAGATGAGAATGTTCGCAGGAAACAAAATGTCCCAAGGAGGAATTTAATTACCATGTGTCAACGTTGGGCGCCGTCCTACCTGTGAGCTGGATTCCCCTGTGTGTGAGGTCTGTGCTGTGAGTGAGTAGCTGCCCTGAAGATTCGCCTCGCTGTGCAGCAGCGTGGGTCTGGAGCTGGTCATGGGGGGCGTGCGGCTCCCCCTCAGGACGGTCACCTCGGCCCCGGCTGGGCTGGATGACGTCCGCTCCCTGTGGAGGTGTGTTCGCGCGGCCAAACTCGCCAGCTCCTCCTCTCTCTGCCACTCATCTTCTTCATCTCCAGTTTCCATGGCAATGGAGAAGACATGACTGCCGTCCAGACGGTGAGGTTCCCGCCTGTGCGCGTCCTGGTCTTTGCGAGCGGGCTCCGGCGCGGGCCTGAGCCGCTCCCCCTCGGCCCTGTCAGACAGGGTGAAGACCTGCTGGATCCGAGGGGTCTGCTCGGAGGAGGGGCCGGAGCTCTGGACCGCCAGGGAGACCCGAGTCTTTTGCGGCGCCGGCGGCTGAGGTTGGGGGTTGGAGTGAGGTCTGGGCTGGAGCTGAGCCTGGGCTTTGGAGGAGGAGGAGGACCAGGGGTGTGGCTGCGTCGTACCGTACTGCCGAGCCCAGCTGTGAGGTACCACCCCTGCTCCCGCACCGATCCCGGCCTCCCTGAGGGAGACGGCGCCCTTCCTGACTGCAGTGTAGACTAAAGGCCCTGAGGGGGAGGTGAGGGATGGGAGGGTCTGAGAGAGCGACGCCAGCTTGGAGTGGACGGGTGAGGAGGTGGAGCTGCTCCTGCTCTGCAGCACCTGGGTGATCAGGGAGGACGAGGTGTGTGCGGACAGCTCGGAGTCCGACTGAGACGTGGGCGCCGAGGGTCGTGATCGGGAGCGAGGGACGGAGTTCAGGGAGTAAATCCCCGTGAGGATGACGTCGTTGTTGTTGTTGTTGATGCTACTGCTGCTGAGGGGAGACGAGGACGACGGGGAGGAAGACGCCGAGGAGAAGGAGGGGAACGATGTGGATGGAGGGAGAAGGTGCACGCGGTTCTGGAGGTTGCGCGCGGCGGCCATTTCAGCGGGGAGCAGCGCCCCCGCCGCGAGGCTGTGATTGGACAGAGCTCCTCCAGCTAACGTATGATTGGAGAGCAGCCCCCCGGCTAGCCCGTGACTCGACAAGGAATGACACAGGCCTCCGTTCTGGTCGACCTTGGAGGCCAGTTTGCGCCTTTTGTTGCCCACCCATGTCTGCAGAAAAAAAGTACAATTAACTCAGAAACACCAGGATAAAAAGCCAACAAAACTTTAACAACACAGTGACAAAATATGGACCAAATCCCACAAAAAATGTCTGACAAGTGATCAAATCCAGCCCGTTCAGAAAACAGAACCAAAAGTGATCAGTTATATTCTCACTTCTTCGGCCCGTTCAGATCAAACTGAGCTCTCTGTGGCCCTTCAACTCATTACAGTTTGAAGCTCTGGCATTAAAGTAATAACTCAGCTTTATGAGCCCCAGTAATAAGTCACAGCAGGAAACAGACCTGTCATTCCATCAATTACAAAACCATTACAGGAGCAAGCACAATAAAAACAAACACCGCAACGCAAATGAGAGCAGCGAGCGCCGCTCTCCTCTTCCACACACGAACACACACTTTATCTGCGTACCCGGACGACGCTGAAGTCCAGTTTGGCCTCCTGAGCGCACTGCAGTATGAGCTGGAAGCAAGCCTTGCTTTGATTGGTCATCCCATTGTCATAGTAACGCTCCAGGATCCTCTGCTGCTCGGCTGTGAACACCGACCGCAGGTTCATCTGAGAGACAACCCGAAAGATCAGCGGCTCAGTCAAGCAGGACCAAGAAGCATAAACAAGCATTT